>JAJGRX010000991.1:0-560038 GCA_025461125.1 Carex kokanica | reverse complement strand
TTTTTTTATAGGTCAATTTTGTGATTTCAAAATCCAAATAGTCGATCCGAACCGTTTAACATGGTCACCATATTAAAATGTGCTTGGAGATCGAATTTTAAATTTTTGTGAATTTTTTTACTATTTATTAAGATGGTTACAAAATCGTTGTTTTTCAATGGTCTAAAAACAACAATTTTGTAACCATCTTAAAGAATAGTAAAAAAATTCAAAAAAATGTAAAATTTGATCTCCAAGCACATTTTAATATATCCATCATATTGAACGGTTTGGATCGACTATTTGGACTTTGAAAATGATAGGTGTCGAAATATGTCAAAAAAATGGTGTGATCTGATCCCTCCTCCTGAAAAATAGCAATTATCAGTTGTCCTGGTTTTGGTAATTTCTCTTAAAATCAGACTAATTAAAAGAATCAAAACGAATTTAGAAATTCTCATACCAAATTAATAAAGAGCAGATAATTTTAAAATTTGTTTCCATTTGAAAAGGACCGGTTCGGATTCTTTGTTCGTATTTGTGTTATCTCAGAATATATTAATTAATCCCATGTCAATGTGGTTCAAGATATTGAGGTAAAATATGTTTAATTATAAAATATATTTTCAAAGGTAACCGTATAAACTACAATATTAGAAACATTAATTCGACAGTTTTAAGTATAAATACACATCTAAACAATTATATTTCAAATGTTGAAGATGGTGTTTATATTATTGAATGGGCACAAGTTATATCTCATTATTCGCTAAACCATATACCAGCTTGGCCCATGGCCCTAAACTCTATACTAGGCCCATAAGAGAGAAAATATGATTATATATACTTTTGACAATAAATTACATTCTCATAATTCATCCACTTATCCCGACTCTAATTGAACCACCTTAGATTAGCAATATTAATTTAATCCAAATAATTTGATAATCTCACAATGATGAAATAAATTATTTTGTTTTCAATTGATCACAAACACACAGTTTACCAATTCCCTCATTCCCAATTTTTTTTTATTAGAGGCTCCAGTACTATTTTTTAAAATAAGTAGAAGTCATCTAGTTTAAAATTCTCGACCATTCAAACACATTAATCTTCAACCTATCTAAAATAATAAACAAAATCTAAAAAAAAAAAGTAAAACCAGCTCTCCAGAGCAGTTCAAATTGATTGTTTAAATATATAAAAAAAAAGATTCAGCTGTATAATTAAAGTTAAATTCTGGAGTAGACAAAAAGCCACATACATATAATTAAGTTTAGACTTAATTTTCAATATGAGAGACTAATTTCAAAATTCAGAAATAAACAGTTATCTATTCCTACTCCATATAGCTTTGCTATAAAAAGAAAAAATATAAATCTATAATACGAATCAATATGTACTTTACAAGATACCATAACCTCACCGAAAAATCAAAATCCATACATAAACCCAATAAGAAAAGAAGTATCATCTCCTTATTTATGTGAACCGTTGAGTAGATTAGTCAATTTTTGGATAATAATGAATGGAATTTTACTACCAATCATTGCATGGTGGATCCACCGAATTACACCTAACTAAGTTAACTTTAATCATACAATTAATTAATATTGCATGACACACGTTTCCAAAACCCAAAGTTCATGGACTGTATCATACTTTCCACAAATACCATTCCCATTTCAATTTCATTGGCCCCTTCTATCACATCTCTCCTTACACGTCGCCACCTGTCTTTTTTTCTCATTTGCACCAAATAACAAATTCTCTCATCTCTTTCTTATTCAGGCCAAATTATTTCCTATTCATGCCAACCATTAGAAATTTTTTAAAAATTCTACACATTTATGACAATGAAAGAAAAATTATTTTTAGATATATTTGTATCTTTTTTTATTTAAGTGTTGACACTTAACATATAAATTATTTATATCTGAATTTTAAATTATGAGTAAGAATACATTTTTAAATTTTTTTTTTAATTCTAATAATGTAAGTTATAAACACTTTTGTCATCACATATAAAACTTTTCTTGTTAAAGAATGCAACTATCATTCAGATATGCTTTTCCATGTAATTAAATTTTATAAGGTGTTGGAGTATTAAATATTTTTTCTTTCAAGATCTTAGAGATTTGGCAGCATAAAAAGTAGTACAAGTATTTGGCACCACATAAAAACTCCATGTAAGCTTGTCCAAATATTCGCACACAGCTAGCCAACCACATGCATGATTGTCCTCTTGATTTTTTGTGGCCACCTCTCTACTGAGAACTAAGGCCATCTAACTCTAGTGCCAAATTCAAATTATTATTATTATTATTATTATTATTAGAATTATTCTATTATTATTATTATTATTCTTATTATTATTATTATTATTATTATTATTATTATTAATGCATTACGAAAATTGGGTTGTACTATGGACTAATATATTAGTAATCAAATTTCAAACAATCAATCTAAAACCGTTCAACACAATCTCCATATGAAATTACCTATGAATGTACCTGTAGATCAAATTTATATTTATTTAGAATTTTTTACTATTTTTTAGATAGGTAAAAATCACTTGATTTAAATTTTGTAGACCATTTAAAATTAGTGATTTTCTATATATCTAAAAAAATAGTAAGAAAATTCTAAAATATGTAAAATTTAATTTGCAAGTTTTATTTTTCATATAAAATCACGTTGAACGGTTCATATCGCTTTGAAATGAAAATTCATGGTCGTAGTTATGCTTTTGACGGTTTCCTTGTATTTTTATCTCACATGAAAATTTTAAGTATTACTTTTTGGTTGGACAAATTGGAAATAGTAAATTATTCTACCACCAATTTACTTCAGGTAAAAACTTTACATACCTTTGTACCATATATATATGGCTTAGGATTTAATTACTTTTTTAGATGGGGGATCATAAATCATGAAATGTCTTTTTTTTTTCACAAGTCAAAAAGAACCTTTTTTTATCTCATTTACTTAAATTTTATCAAATGCTCAAGCCCCAAAATATATACTGGCCACAAGATATGCTGCAAAGTTGATTGTTACATAAGATACTTTTTTTTTTTGTATAAAACAAGATATGCAACAAAGAAGATGTGAGCAACACAAATTGAATCTCTCCCCTAAATTATTTTGGCCTATATATGTATCATCTCTTACTTGCTTAAATTTTCAAGCACTAACTGTCCCAATAATCGAACTACTTACACCAATTTTGTCAATCTCACTATCTTTCTCTCTCTTTCTCTTGTTGGTTGCTTTGCAAACTTGGCTTACAAAATGGTAATTTAATTAAATAATTGTTAATGCAATTTTGTATATTCCCTTATTATGGTTATTGTTGGTTGTTTAAAAATTTATTAATTTCTCTTAAATTAACAATAATCTAGGTTTCAGCTGGGAGCATGCTCAAAAGAAGAGAATAATGCATTAATTGTTGACTACAGAGGAAAACCCTGTTGACAAGACTAAAACAGGGGGATGGCTTGGAGCTGGCCTTATTTTAGGTACAAACTTTAGAAAAAATATAATCTTATATTTTAGAAAATTATGAAAAGATCTACAAACTTTCAAAATGCAAATGCTATGAAGGTATACATATTTGAGTGAGGCTATGGTGCTATGCATAGCACGGATAACTAGTGTACTACGGCTCAATATGGTACTTTTTGAAATCATAACGGTCAATCCGAACCGTTCAATGTGATAACCATATGAATATGTACTTGCAAACTAAATTTTATATTTTTTTCGAATTTTTTTTACTATTTTTTTAGATAGGTAGAATTTTGATGGTCCAGAATTTTCAAAAAACCCTGATTTTTCTACCTATCTAAAAAAATAGTAAAACAATTCGAAAAAAATATAAAATTTAGTTTGCAAGTACCTATTCATATGGATATCACATTGAACGGTTCGGATCGACTGTTAGGATTTTAAATAGTACCATATTGAGCCGTAGTACACTAGCCATTGGTGCTATGCATAGCACCATAGCCTCACTCTACATATTTTGTAGATTACATTTTGATTTAGTATCATTATCACTAGCAAATATATATTTTCAAATTGTGAGACTAAACTCAAATGTATTTCTTGAATGCATTCAGGGACGGAGTTAGCAGAAAGGATGTGTGTAATGGGAATTGCAATGAATTTGGTAACATATTTGGTAGGAGAATTGCACCTGTCGAATACGCAAGCGGCAACTACCGTCACCAATTTCATGGGAACTCTTAATCTCCTTGCGCTTCTCAGTGCTTTCCTCGCTGATGCTAAGCTTGGCCGTTACCTCACCATCGCAATCTTTTCTACAATAGCTGCTCTGGTAAGAGAGTCAGGTTAATTAGTTATTTCAAGTATACCACTTTTGTCAATTGAATGAGTTTACTAAGACTACAATAATCTACTTTTGGGACCATAACGAATTGATTTTGTGGTCATAATGAATCTTTCTAACTATCACTATCATTGTAAGAACTAAATAACAGTAGTTTAATATATAAATACATGCATAGTGTTTGTTGGGTTGATTTTGACTTAATGAGTTAATTTAACATGCATTTGTCTTATTAGCATGTCTAAATCACACCTAAGTTATGATACTTCTTGCTTAACCATCTAAATCAACTACTAAATTTTGTAATTAAATACAGGGTACAACTTTGCTAACTATCGCCACATCATTGAAGAGCATGCGGCCCCCACAGTGCGAAAATTTCCGTGTGACACAACACGGGTGCATTCCAGCGAGTGGAAGTCAGATGGCAATGCTATATGCATCTCTTTACACCATTGCCCTTGGTGGAGGCGGGATCAAGGCCAATTGTTCGGGTTTTGGGTCCGATCAATTTGACATCCGGGACCCGAAGGAAGAGAAAGCAATGATTTTCTTCTTCAATAGGTTTTACTTCAGCATTAGCATCGGGTCACTTTTTGCTGTAACAGTGCTGGTATACATACAAGATAATGTAGGGAGGGGATTGGGATATGGCATTTCAGCAGCAGCAATGGCAATATCAGTAGCAGTTCTTCTTGCTGGTACGCCAAAGTACCGGTATCGAGTGCCACAAGGAAGCCCCGTTTACAGTAATCTGTAAGGTGTTATACCTCGCTTTTAAGCAGAGAAAACTCGCTAACCCGACTGATCCTAGCGAACTGGAAGGTTATTACACAGCCAATGTTGCTCATACTGAGAAATTCAGGTAATTAACTAAACTGCAGTGCATGGTGCATGCATTGATACATTCATACGTATAATAATATGTGCATGGTACCTAATTAAGCATGTCTTGCATGATTGAGCAGGTGTCTTGACAAAGCAGCGATCAGTGTAGTCGCCGATGGAAGCAGCCCCGAAAAGAAGAGTGAGAGAAAGATGTTGAGCACAATGACAGAGGTGGAAGAGGTGAAAATGGTGGTGAAGTTGCTCCCGATTTGGGCAACATGCGTCTTGTTTTGGACCGTGTATTCGCAAATTTCGACCTTCTCCATTGAGCAGGGCACCTTTATGAACCGTCGTGTCGGGGGCTCCTTTCTCTTCCCTTCCGGATCACTCTCTGTGTTTCTCTTCATCACCGTTCTCACCTTCACTTCTCTCAACGAAAAGGTGCTTGTGCCCTTAGCAGGTAATATATATATTTTCAACCATGGGCAGAACTACAAAATAACTTGTGGAACTAAACCAAAATATACTGATATGACAGGTAGAATCACACGCAACCCGCAAGGCCTTACCAGTCTCCAGAGAATTGCCGTCGGCTTGGTGTTCTCTATGCTTTCCATGGCCGTCTCTGCCATTGTAGAGAAGAAAAGACGAGATGCATCAAACAGCGGAGAAAGCCCGATCAGTGTTTTTTGGTTAGTGCCGCAGTTTTTCCTGGTTGGTGCAGGGGAGGCGTTCGCTTACGTGGGACAATTGGAGTTCTTTATCAGAGAGGGACCTGAGCGAATGAAATCCATGAGCACGGCTTTATTTCTCGCTACTGTGTCGATGGGTTTCTTCTTGAGTAGTGTGTTGGTCACGTTGGTCGGTAAGGTGACAAACGGGAGATGGATAACAAATAATTTGAACAAAGGGAGGTTGGATTACTTCTATTGGTTGCTTGCAATTTGGGTGTGGTGAATTTTGTGGTGTTTTTGGTGCTTGCAATGAAGCATGAGTACAAGGTTGAAAGAGATTTCAAAGAGGTTGAGTTGAAAGATGATGCAGTTGAAGAAGCTGTCAAAGGAATAGATGTATAGAACAAAACAAACACAAATGCCTCTTCTTTACAAAGTTAGAATAGATCTATAATTGTTCTTTCTTTTTTGTCCTTTTTTTGGGTAACTAGATTTGTAATCTTGCAAAATTGCTTGTGGATTGTGTTTAAATTTTTCTTTCCTACCTTCTTGGTTCTGAAAATATATATTTATGCAATATAGAAACATATATATAGCAAAAGAAGAATGTATATATATGAACAAACTTCTTCAATGTTAGATTCCACTTTTTCAATGTATATATAAACAAACTCAATAGAAAACATGAACTTGAATAATCACTATTTCCTCACAGGACTGTTCATCAACACAATCTAAAATTCTCACAACCCAATAAAAAATTCAAGTATGTGCAACCCCACAATAGACTAAGAACACAATAATCAATCCAACCCCTAAAAAATTTAGATATTATTAAAAGAATCACATCTCCTTCTAACCTCACCTTCTCGACCCATCTTGACTCTATACAAACTAATCTTTTGCATGGCCTTTGCAAAATCTTCAAAGAAAACTGTCTGGTTCGAAGCATACCGTGAAACAAACAGTCTGGTACGAGCATCAGACATCAGCACGGAATCCGATGCTAGTAGGCCAAAGCCCCTCTGTAAATTCTTGTAGTAAATGTTGTCGAACCTGCCAGGTGTCATCACATCATTGAATATAGAGAGCGTGGGGTCCTTTAAATAGTTGGCACAAGCTCTTTGTAAAGCTTTTGCAAATCTCATGTCAAGCTGTGGATCAACCACACCCCATCCTTTATTTTCAAAGTTGTATATACGCCCGGCAAACTCCCTAAATTATAAACAGAGATATAAACATCATATTCAGTTATTCAATACAAGAATATCACTAGTCATCTTACCAAAATCAATTTTTGAAGGTCAGGTCAGGTCAATACAAACAATGCATTATCTAGCAAGTGTAAGATTTCTTGCAGTGGAAAATTCACTTTCAATTTACCCAATTTATCCAATTTATTAACTTTTCTATTAAAATTCATTTTAAACTTATAACGCACTCATTTTACCTTTTATTAAAAGGGGGAAATTCATGTATACCCCTCAAAAACTTCAAAATTATGTATTTCTCTCTCTAAAATTCATAATTACATATTTACCCATCTAAATTTCATAAACTCACAAATTTCCAATTCATTAACTTTTCTATTGAAATTTTAAATTTATAAAGTACCCATTTTATCCTTTATTTTTTAATAAAATTATGCAGTATGTATTAGAAAGATGTTCCATCGTCTAACTAGTTGGTTTCTGACCACAAATGACCTGATTTCTCTACTGGTAACCAATATCACTGTTTCAGTTTAGATATACCCCTCAAAAACTTGGAAATTACGTATTCCCCCTTCTAAAATTATTAATATCATATTTACCCTTCTTAACTTCAAAAACTCACAAATTTACTCATTTTAATGTCTTTTATATTAAAACAAACTTCAATTTTATGAAGTACCCATAAAATAATTGGACAGTTTCTGAGGGCAAATGAGTAATTTCTCTACTTTTGACGCATACACAAGCATATTCCTACATGTCTGAAAATATTTATTAATATGAAATGCACTAACTTGCAATGAGAGAAACCGACAGTATGAGCACCAGCAAGGGCAACCATGTCTTGAATTGAGAAGCCTCTGGTACTGAACAAGTGTATCAGCTGAGACGCCGACATATTAGTACGCGGGAGCAAGGAATCAGCATCGGATGCATGCGAAAAGAGTGAGTCTTTCCTACCAAGAGCAACTGCATAGTAGGGTCCACCTAGCATTGACACGAGATCACGTGTTGCCAGAGTGAGTATGTCAGCACATGACACCTACAAACAAAATGCGATTACAAGTGTTAAAACAATAACTGGACATCTCCAGTTTTGGTATAAATGGAGATCTCCAAACCTGTCCTGGGCATTGCAATTCGAGGGCTGCCTTTGCTCTGACAACGGCATCAAAGGCATCTCCAGGCAAAGAGAGATTGATTTCGGAATCACGCTCTGGCAAGGAAGAAGGAAGCATGGAGGATTTGGAAATGAGAACAGAGGCGTCGCAACCAGTGACGAAACAGTCATGGAAGAAGAGGCGGAGAGTACCAGCAGCGGTGGTAGGGTTGGCGATCTGCTTTGAGGTGACGGTGTCGGAGACGATCTTCTCGACACCGGGACAGGAGCGGTGGTAGTAGTTCGGACTGAGGAAGCCACCACCTCCTCCTCCTGCTGCTTCTCCTGGAGGTGCGGCGAGGGAGAGGAGGAGGAGGAGGAGGAAGCGGCGGAGCAATTCCTGTGCTTGCTTCATCAATTCAATTGGCAGACTGGACAGTACTGAGTGTACTAGTGCTGGTGTCAGTGTTAGCGTTTGTATGGGAGAAAGGTGTAGGTTCAATGCCCATTGGACCTACTTTCGGTCTAATGGGTTCCATTATCGTCTGATTTGTGTAAAGATCCGTGAACACGACAATTAATGCAAGTGTGCACGAATATTGAAGCCAATTAGACGGTCCTGGAGCCCATTAAACCTAAATTAGGTCCAATGGGCATCGGACCTACTCCGAAGTCGGAGGGAGGAGGTGGAATTTATTATTCATGTTTCTGAGGTAACAGAAATTTTGTTGTTATATTTAAACCGTCGATCTTTTTCCGCACGAAAATTGAAGTACCAGAACTCTTATCGGACGGTGAAAATTTAAAAACAAATATGATGTTACCTCAGAGGATATTGATTTGTTATGGTGGCGGTGCGGTGCTGCTCACATGTATGTAGACAAAGGCCAACAAATCAAGTAAACTCTACATTTTGTTCGCATTACGTTTACACACGCAACAAAGGACACATAAAATCTTGAGACTGGGGAGTAGTAGTGTACTGGTGTCAGTTTTTAGTGTCTGGACAGAGGTGGACCACCTGAGTAACAGAAATTTTAAATTTGGATCTGAACCGTCCGATCTGTGTTAACACGAATATTAAAGGAACATCTTGCGCTAGAATCTAAACTCAGATATTATGTTACCTTAGAGGATATGGATTCATGCAGACAGCGGTGAGTGCGGTGCGGTACTGCTCACATTTATGAGTAATGTAGACAAAAGTAAGGCTGGCTAAGTATGTTAACAGAGTAGTTTTGGCTGCATGAAGCGCACAAACTATACAACCAAAACAGCTTTACATATGGTTTGTGCTCTGCATAGAGCCAAACTTTCTCTGTTAAAATATGAACTCAGTAAGGTTAGGTAAAGAGAGGGGACCATAATGCTTACACAGTTACACACAACAAAGGACACATAAAATCTTGACTCCATAATGTATTAATATATTACATATAATAAGAGTTACGAAAATTAGGGAATCTTGGTTTAATATTTTTTTATATAGGCACAAGTGCCAAGTGGCAAGGAATTTGTGTCTCTGTAAAAGTATAAATTAACTACGTACGACAAGACAATGAGACAAGGATAGAAATTCAAAAAATACCCCACAATATAGAAATATTTATTTCTCGGGGGGCTCACCTCAAAACACTCCAAACACCACAACAGCTGTTATTAATTTGGCAGTTAGTCATATAAAAGACACGCACCTACATGAATCCGTATCCTCTGCATTAACTCGAGTTATTCAACTGTCTAATCTGTTTCGAAATTCGTACGAACTAGATCTGCACTAATATTAAAGAGCCCATTATGTCATAGATAGGAGCCGGATTGGCTCCATTTAAAATTAGACGGTTGAAATTTATTAACTCAAAAAATTTCCTTTTGAGTTAATGCAGAAGATACGGATCCCACCTACATAGGGATGGCAGAAAAGTCCAATTGGCCCGGCAGTCCGGTCTTACCCGTTCGGCCCGTTCTTTACCCAGTCAGCCCGATGCTGTGATGGGCCAGGTAAGGCGGGCCTAGAGACGGGCCAGGCCAGGCCTGGGTTTATGCCGAAGCCCACAAGCAGCCCATGAGTCTTTATGTTAAAAAAACAAGCAAAACAACAGTCTTTATTTGCTATTAAACTATGAATTATTTTGTGCTCCAGTAGCAAAATCACACTGTTGTTTATTATTAAACTATAAATTATTTTTTCTTCTATTAGAAAAATCATATTATGAATTGTTTTGTTGTCTTGTACGGTATATTTGATGTGGTTGAATATGGATAGGCCAGCGGGTATGGGCAGGCCAGGTAGGCTCATGGGCAAGGGCAGGCAAGAACAGGCAGGCATGGGCTTGGGGGAAAGGCCCATGGGCGGGCCGGGCATAGATTTTTAAGCCCATCAGATTGGGTCAGGCAGGTGAGCTGTCAGTTTTTAACAGGCAAGCTAGACATGGACTTAGCAAAATACCTGTGGGCTCGACCCATTGCCATCCCTACACCTACATCATCCAGATAAAAGATTTTATCTATAAAAACTGAAACTTATTTTTAATTCATAAATATTTTTATGATGACATAGATTAATTCAATCTTTTTATTCATATAAAATAGAAACAATCATCATACAAGAAAATTTTCATCATGCACAAAAATTCAATATGATTTCCAAATGGAATCAGGAGTACTGTCTTATGGACATCAAACTAAATTCAACTCAATATCTGATCATAATTGCTTGATCAATTTCAAAAGTTATGCAGACCATTTATTTTAAAATCTGTCTACTCATTTCTTTAATTGTTGTTACTGTGGATATGTATCATTAAATAACATTTTAAAAATGAAAAAAAAATGACAATCAAATAAGAGGAGTTTGAAATTTTTTTTGAAAAAAATAGAGAAATAGTGACATTTACATACAGAGAGTATGTGTTTAAATAAATTCAGATTTCTATACATGAACAAATATAAAATATAAAAGAGATGCATATAACAAAAAAAAAATGTTTGATTGGAGGGCTGATATTCTATTCGAAAATTTATCTTTTAATTACAGCCGTTGT
Source organism: Carex kokanica (assembly GCA_025461125.1). Lineage (NCBI taxonomy): Eukaryota > Viridiplantae > Streptophyta > Magnoliopsida > Poales > Cyperaceae > Carex > Carex kokanica. The sequence continues at coordinate 548,843 of JAJGRX010000991.1, read as the reverse complement.
CGGATTAGAACATCTACATGCTTAATACAAAAATGGAGATTATTTAGAGATTTTTTTTTTCTCTTTTTAATTTAGATCTCTACAAAAGTATATATATCATTAACAATTCTCATAATTTGCTTCTCTTTGGCAATATTTCATTCTGTATTTCTTTGGTTCCTTCGATTTTCATTTGTGATTGAATCATAATTTATAACAACTCTTGACAGCATTTCATCAGAGTTTACCTTGTTCATCGGTTTAGCAAAAATAATCAATACTGCAATTCTAATTCTCTGACAAAGCCTACTGTTCTTTGCACTGAATCAGTTGGATTTAGTTGTTCTTCTTTTTTGGGTATTTTTTATTTTGTATATTGGCTTTGTAAACTAATTAAAGTTTCATATTCTTAAATGTAACATTATCATATAACTAATAATTAAGGATTCAATATTTTTTTTTTTTTCGAGGCTAGACGCAAAAATTAATTACACTTACAATTAAAATCTGAATCAATCAATTCTATAAACTATTTACATCTGATTGTTAGACAATCAATTGTAAATTATAATATTTAAATATGACATTTCACGATATATGCTGGATTTTTTCTTGTGAACAAAATCAATTTTTTCATGAGTCATTCATGCATTCATTATTCTTGTGAAACTTTTTTTTTATTATAAATCATTTTATAAACTTATCTGTTATACAATTGCGATTGATTATTTATCACAAGAAAATTAAGAAGACCAGAAATAACAAAAAAAAAATATTATTTCATATTATTAAATCTTACAAGTTTTCTGTACAAGATGTTATAGTAAATCAAACTTTTTCATATTGCATTGTTTGATGGTGTGCAATTTGTCAGTATGCTAATGTTTTGTTTAAAAGGAATCGAGTAAGATGTTGATTCCTGGTCAGTACTTCATCTCTTTATAGTAACTTCTTTGCGTATAATAATGCAGGTTGAGACAATTTTGCAATGAGGTACATGGTTGATAACAGTGGAAATGGTGGATCTTTAATTTCTAAATTTTTTTATTATAACTTTTGAAATGTTGGTATTCGATGTGTTTTACCTTAATGTGTCTGTATTTTTTTATATTTTTAATTAATTTAGACTACATTTATGATTCAAACAAATAAAGATAAATATTATACATAAAATTATAATAGAACTAATATCAAGCCAATCAATTATATATTTATTATGTGTTTCTGGCACTCATATTTCTTGCGGTCATGTTTCTTCCACTCTCAATTGTTGATTTTCTCTGATTTCTTATTTGAGGATTAAAAATGCATATAATCATACAAATAATTACTATAAACATGTTTTTTAGAACAATAATTTAGAAAATAAAAGGAGACTCATTTGCTAATTCTTATCAACTCTTTTCCAATATATATATATAGCAAGTGATAACGAAATATTATTCACATAATTAATAGATATTTTAAATAAAAGTCAAGTAACACATGCATGACAAATCATGCAAAACTCTTCTATGCACACATGCCATTAATAAAACTCTTTTTCTATCTACCTCTCGTTGAACAATTTTCTCTCTCATTGCACATGCCAAACTTGTCTTGATGTTACTTTTAAAAGAAGATTTATTCAATGTCTATTGATAATAGATTTCGAATGCATATATGCTAGATCACATCATAAAAAAAATCATATGTTTTAGATCATAATAAAGTAAAAAAGAGAATCATTTATGACAATAATACAATATTTCTAGAACAGCTTTTTTTAATGATAATTATATGTTGGTAATTAATTATTAAATTATTTAAATCTTAAAATTTTCAAGCTTTAATATACGTATGAATTTCAATCCCTCTCCAGTATATATACAACATAGCCAAAAACTTGAAGAATATACAATTTTCTTATTTATTATCGATATAAAGTAATATATTTCTTTTTACTATAATACATAAGTGATTCACATGTTCAAGTTAAATGATGTTTTAAGTGTAAAATGGAATTATAAAACTATATTTTTTAGAAATACTAATATGCATATTATTTAAAAAATGACAACATATGATCATAAGATCATTTAATTTAGTTATGATGGAAATTAATTTTTTTTTTTGTATGAACTTATAATGCTAGCAAAGATGAATACAATAGTAGTTAAGTTGAAAAAACATAACGAATTATTAAATCATTTTCTTCGTAATTAGAGTAAATGACTATGAGTTTTAGTTCCAAACTTCAAAATCAGAATAAAATGTCATCAAGTGTGATGGATTTGGTGAGCATTTAACTTGAAGGAGGGGAGGTGTTTCTACATACTTATAGTAACCTCCAAAATTGTTTTTTTTTTTTAAAGAAAAGTTTAAAATCAAGCATTCATATTTAAAATAGAGATTCATGCAATGTCATCTACTTTTATTTTAAAATTAAAATGACAATTTTACACTTTTATATATTCATAAAAGATTATTCAGCCGAATTTTAACCACTAATTAAAACTGATTGTTTGTAACTTCCAAAATTGTTAAATCAATTTCAAATAATAACTTTAACCACTAACATTTATCTCCTTTTTTTTTTTGATAGATAGATTGTTAGTAGCTAACAATCGGTACAACAAAAGTAAAAATTAAAAGATAACATCTAAATCCAACATCTCTTGGCCCCTCTGCTAAACTGAGTCATCATTCCCTACTGACACACGCAATCCACATCTCTGCCTCTTGACATATATATCCTGTACGTGCACCACTGACTGCACTCTTTGATCTTTATCTGTAAACACTTACTCATTTCTATTTCTCTAGATTATCCATACAGTACACATTAGTATTTATCTACTTATGAATCAAACTTTAAGACCCAACTTTTTTAACCTTTCCATTTTGTTTTGCACATTAGTGGTTCTTTCGCTAAATATAAAGTATAAACACATATGGAGTGTTTTGGATTTAAAAAGAAATCCTCCCTATGAATGATGCTACACAAACTTCTCAATTATATATTACAATGGAGAAGAATGAAGATGTTCATGGCCCAAAATTAAATCTATAAAATAGATACGTCTATAGTGCATCTGTGTCCTTATTCAAATTTTTAATCAATATGGACTATACACTTATGATTCTAAGTTCAAAAAAGAAAAAAAAAAAATTCGCATTTCAACATATTTAGTGATGATTGATCTCCTGTGGCCATATATTTGTGGCTTTTCCAATTTATGAAATAATGTTATGTAGTTGGTTTGGTTAGCAAAAGATTTCTATGAAAATGATTAGTGGAGGGCAAAATGTAAGAAGAAAAACAACATTTTTCGGAAAAAAATATTCGGAAATAAGAGGGGTTTGATAAATTTTTCGGAAAAAAATAAAGAAATAATGATATTTACATGTAGAGAATATGTGTTTAAATAAATTTAGATTTATATGCGTAAACAAATATAAAATATAAAAGAGATGCATGTCACAAAAAAGCAGAATATTTGATTGGAGAGCTGATTTATATCCATAAATTCATCTTTTAATCACAACCGTTGACGGATAAGACCATCTACATGCTTAATATACGAATGAAGATTATTTGGAGATTTTTTTTCTCTTTTTAATTTGGATCTCTACATAAGTATATATATCATTAACAATCTCTCATAATTTGCTTATATTTGGCAATATATCATTCTGTATTTCTTTGGTTCCTTCTAATTTCATTTGTGATTGAATCATAATTTAAAACAACTCTTGACAGCATTTCATCATACTTTAGATATTTATTTGTGTAAAACTTTGTTCATCGGTTTAGCAAAAAAAAATCAATATTGCAATTCTAATTCTCTAACAAAGCCTACTGTTCTTTGCACTGAATCAGTTGGATTTAGTTGTTCTTGTTTTTTGGGTATTTTTTATTTTGTATATTCGCATTGTAAACTAATTAAAGTTTCAAATTCTTAAATGTATCATTATCATATAACAAATAATTAAGGATTCAATTTTTTCTTTTCAGTTTAAAATTCAAATATTTTTTAATATTTTTTTTGCTTTTCGAGGCTAGACGCAAAAATTAATTCTACTTATAATTAAAATATGAATCAATCAATTCTGTATTTTTTTTACATCTGATTGTTTAGACAATCAATTGTAAATTATAATATTTGAATATGACATTTCACGGTATATGCTGGATTTTTTTTCCGTCATATATGGAGAAGACAAATGTTGTGAACAAAATCAAAATTTTCATGAGTCATTCATGCATTCATTATTCTTGTGAAACCTTTTTTTTTTTATTATAAATCATTTTATAAATGTATCAGTTATACAGTTGCGATTGATTATTTATCATGAGGAAATTAAGAAGACCGGCAATAACAACAAAATTTATAATTTATTTATCTTAAATAAATCTTACAAGTGTACAAGATGTCAGAGTAAATCAAACTTTTGCATATTGCATTATTTCATGGTATGCACAATTTCACATTTTGAAAAATAAATCTTATATGTTGATATTGTATTGTTTGTTGAATTTATCAGTTTGCTAATGTTTTGTTAAAAAGGAGGCGAGTAAGATGTTGATTATTTGTCGGTACCTTCATTTTATCTCTTTAAAGTAACTTTTTTACGTATGACAATGCAGGTTGAGTTTAAGGTTGAGACAATTTCGCAATGAGGTACATGGCTGGTAACCGTGGGAGTGTTAGTTTTAATTTCTGAATTTTTTTATAGTAACTATTGTAATGGTGGTATTTGATATGTTTTATGTTATGTTTTCTTCAAGAAGATGATTATCTCTATTATACATTTTAGTTATACATTTTTGTTGGTTTTAATAGTTGATAATATCTCTATTATGCATCAAATCAAATATTATGCATAACATTATATGAAATGCATTTTATATATGTCTTTATTATTTTTTTATATTTGTAATTAATTTAGACTATATTTGTGATTCAAACAAACAAAGATAAATATTATACATAAAATTATACTAGAATGCGTTTATAGAAAATTATGTTCTTAACAGGTGCAGTAATTTTATTCGAGCAAATCAAATTTGTTCATTTTTTAATCGATTTGGACTACATGTATGATTTAAAAATAATCAAAACTTATATATTAATTCACACACATGCAAGGTTCTAAATAGCGTTTATAGCGTCGTAGCGGGAAGGCTAAAAAAAAAGCTATAGCAAATAGCGTCGCTATAGCGGAAGCTATTCCAAATAGTGTTTTTTTTTACATTTCGTATATTCAATATTTGTACTAAATATCAACATTATCTAAGGTCTCATAGAACAATAAATAACACCAAAGTAATTAAGAAATTATAATATTCATATTGAACCCGTACAAAGTCCAAATTGCGGTTCAAATATCCATAGTAATATCATAAACTATCGATTTTTCCTATTAAAAATATCTTAAACATCATGATTCATGACATAATCTTTTTTTTTTTATTCAAATTTTAATTTCGGTTTGGACTTTTTTTCTATTCAAATTTCTATTTCTATTCCCAATTTCAAATTGATTTATTTGTAGCAAGTAGCAACAAATTCAATTTCGGTTTGAGATTTTTTTTATCTTTATTTAAAACCCATATAAATTGCTTAAAAAAAAATCCATATTGTATAGTGCAAATAACGCAAATAGCGGACCGCTATAGCGGCCGTAGTGCAAATAGCGCATTTTGATGTCGTAGCGTTTGGGGTCCAAAAACGCTATAGCGCGCTATTTAGAACACTGCACACATGCAATTTACATGTGCATGAATTTGTTCTTGCAAAATCTCACAAATACATTAAATATTATACATAAAGTTCTACTAGAATGCATCTAGTGTGCTTTCATTGCGTTTGTTCATATTTAATCAATTTGAACTACATTTAAGAAAGAAAAAAATCACCAAAACTAATAGATAATCTAAAAAATACACCTATTACGTGTGTATGATTTTGTTCATGCAAAAACAAACAGATACATCAAATACTATGCATAAAACTCTTCTAAAACAATATACACCTATAGTTATAGTAAATTTTAGATACTGAAATAAATGTTGGCAGCATAAAAGAAGGCACATTATAAAGCAGCAAAACTCAGCTTAATGTTAACCAGATTAAAATTTAACGATTCATTTCACTAAATATAAAAATGTACAAAATTAGTGCCTAAGAAAAAGGAGGGAAGCCTCTCCAAATGAATCTCCTAAGAAACTACTACACTCTGCTTTACCAAGATCAAAATTTCATGTGTTGACATCATATATAAAAGCACCTATCTAATGAAATATAACTTACAAGGCCTTGATTGAGAAATGGCGGGTGGAAATTTGGATATCTTTTGTGTAAATATTTGTAATTGCAAAAAGCATCAAAACAAAAACCACCTGAGCACTCACTATCCCGAAATGGCTGATGCTGTTTCCTATCTCCATCCAGCTCCCCGTATTTCTCACCTGTCAATATAAGTCAAAGAACTGATACAAGTAATTGAGAAAAATAAACAATAGCATAATTCTAGAATTTCCACAACAAAAACCAAATTTCAATACTGTATAGAGATGTTCAAACGATCGGTTTGGTTAAAACCGAATTTAAATAGTCAAACTGAAATTTTATTCGGTTTTTGAAAATCTAACCGAACCAACCGAATTAAACTTCTCAACTGAATTTTGGCTTGTTTGGTTGAACCGAAATAAGAGCGATTAAATTTCAAAAAGTCAAAACTCAATACATACACAAATACATTTAATAATCATAGAAATAACATCAAGATATATATATCAGTTGAACCGAAATAAGAGAGATTAAACCAAACCGAAAACAAAAAACCGAAGTAATTCAAAATTTCAACTGAATCGAACCATTTAAACTGAAAAACCAAACCATGTAATCCCAAAATTTGTTGGTTCGGTTCAAAACCAAATAATCTGGATCCAATGAACACCCCTACTTTTAGGCATTTACAAAGAAATCTATAGACAAGTTGTTTACAGGTGCACACTTCTTAAAAATTTAATAAAAAATATTGAAGAATTTAATTGTAGTTAAAAGAGATGGAGGAAGATGACACACCAGAAAAAAGAAATGGATGGTCATGACATCAGAAAATAAAATCACAATGAAGTACAGACCGAGTCGTGGGACCCGCATGATCTTCGTTATGGCACTAAATGCACATCTGCATATAATTTGATAGAAACAATACATGATATAGAGTAACTCAAAAGGTAATGCACGAAACCAAAAGGCAGGTTCTCAGGTTGGAATTTCAGAATTTTGGACAGTACCATACTGGTATTGATTGAGAATTTTTTTTTTTTTATCTTCATAATTTGTGAAAATGTAGTGTAAGTACTCAATTTTGGTTTACATGTTCAATGAAACCCGTGATTTAGGCCTTTCTTTTCTCAAAAAAAGAAAAGAAAAAGAAAACTTACATGACAAGTATGAATGGAATAAAGAGCTTAAAAATTAGCAACGCTGACATCAGAAAAGGCTGCATTAAAAAAACAAGAGAGATTTGTTTAATACATTGAGATAGAAAGAGAATAGTCTGAAATAGAGAGAGGGACTTACACTAAAGATTGTGATGAAGCGGTACACCGAAGATATCTCAAAACTTGCAATACTAGCAAAGTTACCGGTACCAAAAAAGGCTACATTAAATAACACCATCTGAAAATAAAATAAAATAGAATAGAATAAAGTTTAGAACAGCATCCATAATCTATCAAAATAGTTGGAACTGATAAAGAGAAAACAAAGAAGAAAAAAATATTATCAGAAACATACACTCCTTAGTACTATTTGTTTTGGGGGAATTTCATGTATACCCCTCAAAAACTTTGAAATTACATATTTCCCCCTCTAAAATTCATAATATCATATTTACCCTTCTAAATTTAGAACAACATTTTTCACTTAGTATTTGTGTTCAAATTAGAAGAGTAAATATGATATTATGAATATTAGAGGGGGAAATACGCAATTTCAAAGTTTTTGAGGGATATACATGAAGTTCTCCCTATTTGTTTACTGAAAAAATGATCTAGAGAGAGAGAGAGAGTGTGAGAGGGATACATACAAATATTAAAGGGACCCGTAAATCAGCCAATTCAAGGTATCTTTCATCAGTGTTTCCAACTAATGTCCCAAAGCGTGACGAGGAGTTCTTTTCTTTTGAATAACTAAAAGCCGATTCTATCAAAATCCAACCTGTCAGGACCAGAGCAAAGGCGCCATAAAACACTGCCTCATACCTACAAATATTATTACAAAACAATACATGAAGGGCTTTTATGAGAGATTAGAGAGAAAAAAAAGGAGAAAAGAGAGAGAAAGTGAAAGCAAGTTCAGAAATTACCCTATTGACAGCAAGAGGAAAGGTGGAGCAAAACCCAAGAAAATGGAAGTCAGACGTGATAAAACACTATTTTGAGAGAATAGCGGTAAAACAATAGAAATTCCTGCCAAATATATTTGCAAAATAAAAAATTGTGTTAGGGTTTCATTCAAGCAATGTCATTTTTCTTTACTTTGTTCCTTTATTTTATTTTTAGCAGCGAGTAGTGCTTGTCATTTGTATTACTTATTTATTATAGAGTATAATAAATAATCTCGGGTGAGGTCTTAAGACTAAATTCTGGCCAAAACTTTTGTGAAAAGGGAGCGAAATAAGATGAAAATAATTGGAATAATTGGCTAAAGAGGTAAGAAATACCGGCAAGAGCCCAGTTAATGAGTTGGTGCATAGGGAGAAGTTGCCTTTTCTTCGCTCTATGTGAAGTTGATATCCATACCATAGCTGATGAAAGCGCAACTAATGAAACCTAAATGCATAGCAATATGATAGAGAGCAGATTAGCTTTTGTATACTTGACCTTCGAAAATTATGCAATTTTTAGTTTTTCCTTTTGAGAAAATTTCTCATATAGGCCATTAAATTATGTATAGTATAGGATAGGTAGGCAACATTTTTTCTTACAAATAAAAATGCAAGAGAGAAGGTTTTGTGATGGTAGAGCAGAAATGAAAAATAATTATTTATTATATTCATTAATACCTGAATGAAAAAGAGCATAGGGAAGCAAGACCCTTTCTTAGTGTCTTTTGACAGATATACCCAGAACTTATCTGAATGTTTGTTTATGTCAATCCATTTAGAGGCCAAAGCAATCAGTATAATTAGTGCTCCACTCAAAATCCTACAAAAGGATTTGCATGTAGCATTATTATATAATTTATACTATAAATCTGCATCCCTCCCTCAAATTAGTGATAGTTAAATTAAAATACCCATGTTTTATGCTTTAGCTTGCAATTAACAGTAAACAAATGCTGACACATGATGTGAAAATAAAACATAGAACTTACACAAGATTATTATTTTCTGGTATTTCGGCAGGCATTAATGTAAAACCTGACAAGAACCAGGTTGCGAGCCACACAAATACTGCCAAGAAACAATTTCCCGGAATAAAATATAATAAAAGAACTGGGCCCACCAAACCGGCCAAGAGAAAGCACCAGGTGTAAAGTTTCCTATCTGTAAAGCTCATTACCTACATAAAATGCACATGTCTGTTAGTTTTCAGATAGCAGCAACCTATTTATAAGTACTGGACATGTCCATTACTTTCAAAATATAGGTACAAATTATATGACTTTGCAACCTCTCCTGGATGGTACCAAGAAGTGTATTCTTCTATAGCCAAATAAATACAAAAACTAAAGAGTGAGGCTATGGTACTATGCATAGCACACATCGGTCCGTACTATGCATCCATATCTTGTTTTTCAAAGTCCAAACAGTCATTCGACCGATGTGCGCTATGCATAGTATCATAGCCTCACTCAAAAAAATAAAAACAGTTAACTTCCAAAATAAACCAGTGCTGAACAGGTAAGTTACTGATATCTAACAGTGTAGTCTTGAAATTTCACCTACCAGAAACTCAAGAACAAAAATTGAGAGGCATGAAGTGGCGAGTAGCTTGAAATGAGATATAAAGGGCATTTTACTCAATTCACCACACAAGGCCTTCAAAAATTGAAAATCACGCATAATTCGGGTCCATAGGAAAGTTGTCATTAGAAAATAAGCATGATAAAGAGGTGGTGATTTCTCCAGAAATAGAAGAAATGATATAAGTCCAGCCAATATGCATCCTCCAATATACACCTAAGAAATAAAATAACCATAAACTAGAGATTAGCTGATATTCCTTAGTTATCAGAACAGATGAAAATACCATGTAAAATCAGATATGAAATACTTACTGTCTCTGACGAGCCTGTAGCATCGGGTTTTTTAGCAATAAGGTTCCTCGGAAATGAAGTATAAGATTTTACCACATGAATTATGAGATTTACCATCCAACCAAGGTAACCAAGGGTAATTACAGTCATGAGCATATGCCAATCATAGGTTTGGAAATAGTGAAAACCTGAAAGAGCCAACTCCTTCAGGGTTTCAGATTGCCGTATGGCCGTGCTAAAATCTCGGGCTAATATAGAATTTTCGATTTCTTGGAGGATGAATTGGTAATTTTCCAAGGGCTTGAATGGCTTGAAGTATAGTGAAGACTGCTGTTTTAACTCTTTGAACGTAAGTTAAGGAAATATGAGTAACAATGAAAATAGAGGCTATATACTGCACTATATAGCCTAAACAGAGAGGAGGGATAGTTCATGTATGAGGCAGATACTGCACTGGTACTGGTACTGGTATAATACTGACCAGAAAATCAATTTATCTAAACAGAGAGGAGGGATAGTTCATGTATGAGGATACGAGATTTGCGAAGAAATTGGTTGAGTATTTGTTTAGAATTAGCCAAGACTGCTTCAACTTCTTCTTCCTATAATAAATACAAAGCAAAAAATTAAGAACAGTAAACAATGATAAAAGAAAAGTGCTTCACCTTTAATTTTTAACAAGAAAAGAAAAAAAAAACATGGGGGGAGAGAGAGAGAAACCTTATTCAAATTTAAGTACTGTTTTGGTAGACTGCCAACAGAATTGACAGGACACGGTAAGCCCACTAGAGTAGCCTACAATCATTGAAAAAAAAAGAAAAAAGTACATTATATACCCCTCTAAAATAATACATGAACTTTAGCAAAAGAACAAAGAATTCAAATAGAGTGACAACCATAAGGGGGGCTATATCGGCTTGGTTGACATCCAATCTCTCTATCCCATGTAGGCCCCACTCGTGAGGGGTGGTCCCATGCTTGTGATCATCTACAAAGCGGAACCCATCGTCTTCAGATTCTTCTTCAGAGTATGTCAGATATTTCGGATATTTTACACCGGCCCCCCATGCGACTAATGGTGTGTCAGTATTTGAAGGGTGGCCATCCCCATGACTGCCTATTTGAAACAATAACCAAATTACATACATAACCTTAAAAATTACATGCATAACCCTAAATCATAAAAGGGGAAAAAAATAACCTTTGTCACTCATTCCATGATCAGCCGTGAAGACATATGCCGTTCTACTATCATTGAAATAACTCTCCATTAAATCATAAACCTCTTTTGCAATACTATCAACAACCTTCACATTATTCAAATAAATTGGAGAATACGGCCTGTGTGCATGGCCATTCGTGTCACAACCTAACAAATGGAGAAATACTACCAATTTGTCTTTTTCGAGGAGTTCCTTCATTTTCGGATCGGTGCGGGACCCGTTTAACAGATTTTTAAGTTGATCCAATGACCAATGATCCAAAAAAGACGCATCTGTTGAAGTAAGACATTTGAACAAACTTTGTAAATGCAAAAAATATGTATGTATTGATCTTAAAAGTATGTATTATTTGAATTGTACCAGTTGCGAAATCTTCGTATTCATGAGGGTAGGTGGCCCACGTGCTGTGGGGCACACTGGAGCAAAAAATTGGGACAATGTCGGGGCTCCCAAACGAAATTGTATGCCGACTTTGGTTGAATACCGAGTCAAACTCTACCGGGTTTGCTTTCCAACCTGTAATCAATAATGTATAGAAATAAGAAGAAATCACTTATATTAAACTCTGTAAAATGCAAGAAATCATTCCAGATATTTCTGAAAGAAATCAAAATAACACAGAATTGTTTGGTTGTAGAACCAGGATTATTAAGTGAATTGTGGAAAACACGCAGCAATTTCTAGTATTTGCAAAATAGTCCCTACACTGTCAGAGAATATTCTTTTCAGAAAAAGGACCTATCAGATAGTGCATTTTGCAATTTATAAAATTTCAGAAGAGCTTTTCTGAATATCTCCTAGATTTTGCTTTCCAAAATGTTATTAATAAGGTATAGAAATAAGAAGGAATCACTTATTATTGTAAATGCACAAAATCATTCCAGAAATTTCTGAAAGAAATCAAAATAAGACAAAATTGTTTGGTTGTAGAACCAGGATTGAAGTGAAGTGTGGAAAACAAGCAGAAATTTCTACTATTTGCAAAAGAACTCCCTAGACCCTACATTGTCAGAAAAAAAAACTTTTCATGAGAAAGGGGGAAATTCATGTATACACCTCGAAAACTTCGAAATTAAGTATTCCCCCCTGTAAAATTCATAATATCATATTTACCCTTCTAAATTTCAAAAACTCACAAATTTATCCATTTTAGTGTCTTTTCTATTAAAACTCATTTTAAATTTATAAAATACCCATTTTACCATTTATTAAGAAAAATAAAAATATGTAGCATGTTTCAAAAACACGTCAATCTTCTAATTGGTCGGTTTTTGAGAGCAAATGGGTCATTTTTCTACTCTGACACTTAAAGTTTCTGAGGGGGCAATACCTAATTGTGAAGTCTTGCAATTTTTTAAATTTCAGAAGAGCTTTTCTGATTATCTGCTAAAAAAAATGAGAGAAATTTTTTATTTACCTTTTGTGACAGCACTAGGATCCTCGTAAAAACCGGCAATGATAGACACGTGTCCAGGCCGCGACTCAGTGGGAGGTCGTGCATGGGACACCCCCCACCTCCCTTTCTCCCTTATAATACTTCTTAGAAATGGGGCCCGAAACCCGTTACCTGACTCGTCAGGCTCAAAGAATTTATCAGCCCTAAGCCCATCAGCTAGACCAGTAGAAAGAAAAGAAAAACAAAAGTAAATTAATAACAGTATACTGGTTGATCACACTCATTTTAGTTGGGTTATAATCATGATGAAATTAGTAGTATGGGGGAATTTCGTGTAAACTTGGAAATTATGTATTTCCTCATCTAAAATTCATAACATCATATTTAGCCTTCTAAATTTTAAAAAAATTACAAATTTACCCAATTTATTGACTTTTCTGTTTAAAACTCATTTCAAATTTAAAAAATACCCGATGTTACCTTTACTACCTAGTAATATATACAGTACCAGTATCCATACTGTTACTGGTAACATGCAGCTGGGATGTACACTAACACTGGTCTGACATCATGTAACCCAAAATCAAATTGGGTTACTGGTACAGTTACACACACACTAATGTCTCCTCCAATTGTACCAGTTCTGGTAAAACACTTTGCAAATCTCAGCTGCAAATACCAGCTGCAGGGTATTAGTAATACATACTGTACTGGTAACAGGCAGCTGGGATGCATACCAGAACTGGTTCAACATGAATGCCACTGCTGGGACAATACTTTTCAAATCCCAGTTGAAGGACATGATTGCTTGTTCCTACTAGACCCAAGTATATGATCATGATATTAGTAATATATACTGTACCAGTATCCATACTGATACTGGTACCATGTAACCACAAGAGCCAAATTGGATACTGGTACAATACTTTGCAAATCACAGAGAGAGAGAGAGAGAGGGCGAACCAACTAAGAGGACGAGGCGGTTGGCGGGAGCAGGGAGTCTGGGATGGACTGGGTCCATGCCGTGAACAATGGGGGTTTTGAAGTAGATATCGAAAATGCTGAGCATGTAGATGGCGTGCAGTGCTACGCCGAGCGCCACCAGCCACCTCTCCCTCCGCCTTGATGCGCTCATTTCAACTCTCTGATTCTGATTCTGATCTGATCTGGTTTGGTATTAACTAGTATAGTGGGTTGGTGTAAGGATATGGACAGAGTAGATTGTGCTTCATGACGAGCACTAGTCATATGCAGCATTGTTTGGCTCTATTATTGGTGCGCTGCATGAAGCGAATACTACTCTGTTGATATCTTTAACTGTGGTTTGTTTATGATCCGAATTTATTATTAGGTAAGCCTGGGAGTAATCGTTAGTTATTGACAGAGTAGTTCTTACTTCATGCAGTGCACGAACCATATTTAGAGATGTTTTGATTCTGTAGTTCTTGCGCTGCATCAAGCCAAAACTTCTCTTTTAAAATATTTACCCATTAACTAGTGTAGTGGTTTGTTGTTATGATCTGAATTTATTATTAGTAAGCCTGGGATTAATCATTAGTTAATTAATTAAACTCAAAATTTGAGTTATTTTAGGTGATATGAATTCCCTTCTTCCGACCTATTTCTCAGGTAAAGATTTAAAAAAAGAGCAGTTTTGACTTCATGCAATGCTATTTTAATTCTACAGTTCATGTGTTGTTTTGATTTTACAACATTATGTTGCTTTAAAATTCGTGCAGAAAAAGTTTTAACGGTCCGGATTTTCTGATGATCAACTAAAAATTTAAGATATATCAGTTTATCTAAAGCCGGGCCAATTTTTTTTCGGTGCCTCTTTGAAATGCAGAGGCACTATAATAGTGCTTTGAGATTCGTGCAGAAAGATTTTGAACGGTCCGTATTTTCCACATATCAGCTCAAACTTTGAGATCTCTCTGCTTGACATGATATCTCCTTTGCTGATTTTGAGTACATTGTATTTACTATTTACTCAAATTTATTACAATTACTGAAACAGCTTTAAGCTTATTGCTGTGATTTTAATGTAATTAACCGAGTTGTTCTTGTGAATTTAAACTCCTTCAGGGAAGAAATTAATGTTGTGAAATCATATATAATCTCAACAATAATTTACCTAATATCTCTTTTTGTTTTGAAAAAAAAAAACACAGAAAAAAGTACTAATTGCTGTAGTAGCAGTTCTATGGCATTATTTCTTGAACACTAGTTAGACCTAGATTTCCATTTACCAGCATTACAGTTCTGGCTAACTCAAAACATAGACATCATTCATACATAATCTCAACAAAACAAAAGAACAAAACTACATTAATGTTGCCATACCAGTATATATAGCATTACAGTTCATAATTTATTTTAAGGGCACTTGGTTTTGTTTCCGTGAGTCTTCCACTCGGTGTAGCACTTGCCGCATGTCTCTTTGTTCCCTACGGTACCGGCTGGTACGCACCGGCATGTGTTGCAGCATGTCAGGCACGCACGGCTGCACACATTCTTTCTAGAATGCAAGCTGCATCTATCGTCGCACGCTCCTATGCAATCTGTATATACAAAATTATGGCATTTCAACTACCAATTTATTTATATATCATCATGATTTTTTCACTCTTTTTCAGAAGTTTGAAGGACAAACTTCATTTTTTATTTATTTTTATTAATTAATTCAATGATAAAATAGGGACGAACAAAAATTTGTGGACTAGATTGATTCTTTTAAAAAAGTTGAAGGACCAAAATCTGATTTTTTTTTTTTTTTTTTTTTTATAAAATTGAAGGATAAAGAGCCTGAAAATTAGATTTAGTTCAGACTCATTTGAGTGTATGTTATTTGCATGTTCTAAGGGGCTATAAATCACAGAAGACATATAGTGCATGTTCTTTGCAAAAGGTGCATAGGAAACTTGATTTGTGGTCCTTGAAAAGTTACACACACAAAAAAAAAAATTAAGGTGGAAATTGATATATATATTTTTGTGACCACCTTTTGCATCCACAATTTTGTGAGGGGGAGGAAGTGCAGGTGTATCTGTAGGAGCTCCCAAATCAGCAACCTATTTAATTTCCATGGGAAATAAAAAAAAAATTATAGAAATTTTTTGTTTTCTCTAAAACAAAATGTGATTTACCAAAATTTGAGCAATATAAAAGAGCATTTATTTACCTCTCTGGAGGCTTCCTTTCCATCTGATGAAACCTTAAACAAAGCATGAAGCAACAAATTGTTAATAATCATCTCATATCAATATTTTTTTAATTTTTTTTAAACAAAGTGTTACAATGCAAGTAGGATAACTAAATAACTTACTTTAGTGGTTACTAGGAGAAAAGCCAGTAGAAGAAAAGCACCATGCTTCATAGCCATGGTTGATTGATTTCTCCTGTTTTTTTTGTGTGCGTCTATTTGAGAGCAAAAGAGAAGAAAGAGAGAAAGGAGGAAGGACAGTTTTGTTTTGATAGTTTTATTGTCATACAGTGTGGTACTTGTGCTTATATCAAGGGGACAGACATAAATGATAAATGTGGTACATGTTGCACATCCACCCATGAAAAAGTTTATATTTACTTTGGAGTGAGGCTATGGTACTATATATGCATAGCGCACATTGATCAGTACCATGAATGGATAAGTATTTTTATTTTCAAAGTTCAAATAATTGATCTGACCTTCATATGAAAATGAGAATATACATGCAGATCAAATTTACATTTTTTTTTACAAATTTTTAATATTTTTTTAGATAAATAGAAAATCACTAATTTCGGATGGTCTAGAATCTTTATATCTAGTGATTTTTTACCTATATAAAAAATAAAAATAAATATAAAATTTGTTCAACAAATATATTACACATCTATCTACGAAAAATGTGGTGCATATTACACATCTATCCATGAAAAAGTTTATATTTTGTGTATTTTGCTGGTTCAGAAAAAATCCATCTCTCCCTAGAGAGTAGAGAGTAGAGAGAGAAAATGGTGAGTGTGTCAGTGTGTTCCTGCACTGAGACAGACTGAGTGCCCAATGTAAGCTGTCGCCTTTAAAGCCTCTCCTATTCTCCTATTCTCATAACATCATGCAATATATTGCATGCATTAATGATCACATATGTGCATGCCAGCTGGCTAGCTGGCTAGCTGACTCAGATTTAATTGTGGGGACCACTGATTAAAAGCTCATAAAAGAGGTGCAGCAGTACCAGCATCATCTGAAGTACCTCACCGTTTGATTTTGAATCTGATCCGTTCATTATATTTTGGCACGAATATTAAAGAGTTCCGTGCATGTACATGATTGGACTCGGATTCAAAATCAAACGGTGAAGTAATGGAGAGATTCGGACTCACATCTTACTTCCAGAGGCTTTACAAATTTTCACCTCACCAGCTTTAATTAACTCCACAAATCTCCAAAATCAAAATTTAATCACTTAGAAAATAATCTGATTCCCAATTTGATGACTACATTTTTATAATCTCGTCTAAGATTCACTTAATTGTGCATTATTTATTATAAAGTAATTTAATTGTGCAACGTCAAACACGAGTTACGGAAAACTTGCGTATATCTTAATTTCATGTAAAATCTGATAACTTTTAATCAGTTAATTGTATAAATTTCTGACAATTTATAATTAATTTAGATACCCAAATAAAAATAAGTAATAGCCTTAAATGAAAAATAAATTAATAAGCAATAGCTGGCCCGGCCCAACAAATCTCAAATCTGAGTTCCAGATTGAGTTCTTGATTGAACTTTTTGTTTATTTTCTGTTTTGAATTAAAAATTTATTGACGAATAAAATATTCAATATGAAACCTACAAATGTTAAAAATTTCTTTTTCGAAAATTGGTCTAGATGTAATATTTTTTAAATTGAATTAATAAAAGTTAAATATATCCTTCAAATTATACTTCTCGGATGAACAACGTCCTATAGAATTTTCTGTAATGGGTCAAATCAGAAATTGATGGAGAAGGAGAACTTGTCAATGTTATTCCGGATTTTCTGTGACGGTTCTTTGTGTGGTTACCTCCATTCTGCTGCATACATTGTAGTTGTGCTATGACAACCATAGTAACAAATGAATAATTCGGATTCGGTTCGGCAAGGTCAAAAATTCATGATTCGGGAATAATTCGGGTATAATTCGGAAATGATTCGGAATTACAATACGAGACCTCAGTGCATATTTAATTCATTACCGATGATTTACTATACGATATACTGTTTGTATTTGCTACAAAAAATCAACTGTGATAATATAAATCAAAAAGTAACATGGGAACTGTGCCTTCACGTGGTGCCTTCCGCTGGAGTGAAGGAAATAAAAAAGTAACAGGCTGATATATGCCTAGGAATATTATAATATTATACTGGAGTGAAGGAAATCACGTGGGAGGTTGGGAGAGAAAGGAACAAAACGCGAGAGCCGAGAAATGTAATTTTTTTTCCGAACAAAACGTTAAAAAAACGCGAATAATTCGTAAAATTCGTTAAATTCGCGTTTTATTCACGTTTTATTCGCGTTTTATTCGGTCAACGAATAATACGCTATTCGGTTCGGAAACACTTCAAAAACGTTTTATTCGCGTACATTGTTACTATGATGACAACAACTATTAGCAATTGATTCCGGTCCAAACTTTGAATCAGGATCATTTATCAGAGTCTTTCTATTATATTCAAATTTTAAGATACTTGATCTATTTTTTAAAAACATTTTTATTTTCTAATTTTTTAATAGAAAAAAAGTCAAAGAACATGAGTCAACATTTTTAACATTTATAATATTTTAATACAAAAGGTACGATGAATTGATTGTTCCAACTAACATTTCTAAAATTTTAATATAAAAGTTAGAATTGTTGTTTCCGTTAGATAATCTAGCGGAACTAGTCATACATTTTGCTGAAATGATAGATTTTCAAATTATTTGAAGATCTTGTTATGTTTTTTAATTTATATCATTTTAATGTTATCAATAAAATTTTTGGAAATATGTGAATCTATTTTATTTATCAGAATAAACACTTCTCTAAACAAAAATAAAAACACATATTTGAACTGAAATGTACACTTAATAGTTTATGAAATGTGTACTTAATTATTTCAATGTACACCGTTGTGAGCTAGAAGCAACACATCTCTTCTCTCTTATTAAATGTGTAAATGTTATAATCCGCCAACAGTTGTGATTAAAAGATGAAATTTCAGATTGAATATCAGTTAATTATTAATAATGATAGTTGTCAATTCCTTATCTAAAACCTGATTATTGAGTTTTATGATATTAATAGCACAAAAGAAGAATCTTCAAGGAAATTAATGGGGTTTTAACCGTAATCCTATTTTTGGATTACAATATTTTATTGTTATTTCCGTTCATTTTCCTTTGTTTTAAAATTTACCACAACAAAAAGCCCCAAATTTTAGTAGTATCTCATTAAAATATATACAGAGAGTTTGCTTTAAAATTCACGCTAATTAAAACGGACAACTCGTATCTATTCTAAATTACAGAAACAAATCTCTCAAATAATCAAATTAATTCCATTCCAAGAAATAGAACCGTCACCAATTGTACATCTCGTTGAATCTGTCATAGCTTCAAAACTTGATTTCACAACTTCATCTCTTCTCTCATATCCGCCATTTTTTAATGGATTATGCATCTGTTTTCTGTAGTACGTAGTCACATATGTTTAAGAATAATAACATCATGATCTAAATAGTACAATTTCAATTTTATTTTATCTTTATTAATCTTAATTTATTATTCAAATTAATTTTCTGAAGTAACCCGAACAATATTAAGAGTATTTCTGAAAGGGTATATAGTAGGGCTGTAAACGGATGTGGATATCCGGACGGATATCCGCTCCGAATTCGTTTATTATCCGAATCCGGATTTAAACGGATACGGATAGTCCGGATACAGATCCGGATAGTTATCAATTACTCATAGATGATCCGGATTCGGATACGGATACGGATACGGATACTAATATCTAAACGGAGCGGATATCCGGACCCATCCGAAACCTAATAATTTTTTCAGACTCATTAGTATAAAAGAAATTCTTATCTGAAACTCAATAAATTTTTTCGGACCCATTAGTATAAAAAAAATTATTTTCCCTCCAAGGGGATTCGAACCCATGCCATCTCTCTAAAAAATCAAGCTACAAACCACTACACCACACTATCTTTTGTTACTACTTTATTTTGTTTATATATTATATTAATGGAATTTCTTATATCTCTCATCTTTCCAACATTAATCTCTCTATCAACTTGCAATTATTAATTTATTTTCATATTTAAATTTTATTAATTATTAATTATATCTTAAAGTTCATATAACTCAATTATTCGACAATTGTTCGTCTTGTATCTGTATTCGAATCCGTATCCGTAGATTATCCACTTCGTATCCGTATTCGTATCCGCTCTTTAAAACGTGAATATGAATATGATTTTACCACTATCGGCTCCAGGGGCGGACCTAGGTACATCCAGGGGGGGGGCAGCTGCCCCCCCTGGATTTTGAGTTTTAGTGGAGATTTATCGGTTCTGACTGACTCTGCCCCTCCCTGGAATTTTTTTTGCCCCCCTCTGGACGTTTAATTTGTAATTCGGGTTAAATTTAGGGTTAAAATTAAAATAAATTGTTGAATTTTGATTGATAATTAGAATTATAAGTCAAAACATCAGAAATTACAAGTCAAAGTATTGGAAAATATAAGTTAAAGTATTATTTTTTATCGAGTACCCAATTGGTTAATGAATTTAAACCCGATTAGATATTTAAACCCGATTCGATATTTTTTTTGCCCCCCCTGACGAAAATCCTGGATCCGCCCCTGATTGGCTCCGTATCCGCTCCGTTTTCACCCCCAGGACTATATAGAGTCATGGGGATTTTTTTTAAAAAGCATAATTAAAAAAATTAAAATTAGGGAACCAACATGATTACCGGGATATTTCGAAAAACCATAAGAACCGAACAGCCTATTCGGTCCCCACAATTTTTTTTTCCTGGGACCGAATAGGGATTTCGGTCCCCCCCCCATTTCACAGTTTTTTCAAAAAAAACTGTGCGGCCTTCCGTGTAGCACTCTGGAACCGAGATTCAAATTCGGTCCAGGGTATTTTCAGTGGGGACCGAATTGGCATTTCGGTCCCCAATTTTTTTTTTTTTTTTTTTTTTAAATCGAATTTTTTTTCTTTTGTCAAATTACTTGAAAATGTCCAAACCGGCCGGTCCCTTGACTAAATAACTAAAATGCTGAGATTAATTATTTTGTTAGATTATATTTGTTAGATTAATTCTTTTGTTAGATTATATTTGTTAGATTAATTCTTTTGATGTCCAAATCGAATTGTTTTGTTAAATATTTGTTAGAAAATACGTTACGAATAGAGCCGATTTTGTGCTAAAATACGGTAAATTACAATAATTATACTAAAATACAGTAAATTTACTAAAATGCTGAAATTACAATAATTATGTAGAATTATGCTAAAATACGGTAATTTATTGAGCTACGTAGATTGAAGAATAGAAATGAAAATCTTAATCGAAAATGATGCAATATGGGCCTGCGCATGCTTCACGAAAAGGAGCGTAACTTTTAATCCGTCTGTCGGATCGGGCTGAAATTTTGACAGAAAATCCCGAATTCAAAAACCAAGCTAGACTCCTTTCGAGCCCGATCCGACCGTCGGATATAGAGTTTTCGAACTTTCTTTACAATATTAGAGTTTTTAGGGTCTTTTCGTGCATCATCTAACAAATATTTTAAAAAACAATTCGATTTTTTTGTGTTATATTTCATTTCAGCATTTTAGCTATTTTTCTCTAAAAAAAAAAAAAAAAAAAAAGAGTTTCAAACCGTAAATAATATTTACGGTTTGAATTCGGAATTCAAACCGTAAATATTATTTACGGTTTGGGTAAAAATTTAATTTTTTCAAAAACTTGGTTAAATATATTAATTTTTATTTTTTTTGGGTAAAAATAAAAATCTTGGATTTTGCATATTTTACGGGAACCATGGGCATATTTATTAATCTGTAATTAACTTGGGGTATTTTTAAAAATGTCGGAATTCTCAAGTAATTTAGTGTATTTTAGTATAAATATGCTATCAAAAAAGTAATTTGACAAATATTTAAAAAAAAAAATCAATATTTTAGTGTTATATCTCAGCATTTTAGTTATTTAGGCAAGGGACCGGCCGGTTTGGACATTTTTATTAATCTTTAATTAACTTTAGTATTTTAGCATTTTAATTAACTTTAGTATTTTTATTAATCTTCAAAAAATTCGATTTTTTAGTATTTTAGTAAAAAAAAAAAAAAAAAAAATGGGGACCGAAATTCCAATTCGGTTCCCCATCCCATTTCGATTTTCTGTGGCGGATCTGCCAAAAAAATATGAAATGGGGGTGGACCGAATAGCCTATTCGGTCCCAGGGAAAAAAAATTGTGGGGACCGAATAGGCTGTTCGGTTCTTATGGTTTTTCGAAATATCCCGGTAATCATGTTGGTTCCCTAATTTTAATTTTTTTAATTATGCTTTTTAAAAAAAATCCGAGTCATGGTATCAATTATATTAAATGGAATGAAACAATATCACTTTGGTCTTTGTTACTTTTTTCACTTGGGTCAAGCAGCCGGTTCATTTAATTCCAGCCCACTTCTTACTTCTACTCCAATTTTAGTCTTTAGATAAGAGTTCCCCACTTGTGCACCCAAAGAAACCTCTCTATCAAACCTCCCCCATTTGTGCACCCTGAGGAGTCTCCAGTTCATTTTTAGTTTAATTTGTTTACATGTACATGCACCTTAAGTAACTCGTTTACATGTCAAATTATAAATTATCAAATTGATTTAGTATAAAGTTAAGCGGTAAAATAAATCTAAAAAGATTTATAAGTTAATTTTAATACATTCATTTTTTATCGTTTTTTGACTGCTTGACATTATATCAAATTAGTTTGAAAATTTATAAATTTAACATGTGAATACATCACTCGTGAAGTCAATCGATTTCAACGGTTTCGATTTGTCATTTGAGGTTAATTAATCTGATAGGTTTTAGAGTTAAGCTCACCAAAGGACTTGGTGAGAACACCCTAGTTCTACTCCACCAACATAACTATATTTTTAATCAAAAAATACAAACAAACAAATATTCTTTTCCCAAAAAAATATTATATGTATTCGTATTTGTATTTGTATCTGCAAAAACAAATGGATATTCACAAAAAAATATTTTAAAACATACGGATCAGATATCATCAAAAAAAAAATGAGATCCGTATTTGTATTCGTGTCCGCACAAATAGATATCCAAAAAGTTTGAAAATTACAGTTACGGATTATATATTTGTATCCGTATTTGTTTCCGAACACTACACAATTTTCATGTTCGGGATCCGTAGATTGGTACGGTGTAATTAAAAAAATTATTGTTTTGGAGTAAACAAAGAAAAGAGAAGTAGTTTTGTTCAAGTGTGACAGATTTTGAGAAGCAACCGCAAGGCAAGTACAAGAGCAGAAGCTACAAAATAGATGAATATAATGGTTATGTAAACATTGATGTGTCATGTCATTATTACCAAAATGAACCCTACATCTTGGTCAATGAGGCACAACAAGTTTTTTACGTCAAAGAAGCTAAAAAAACCCAACTGGTGTACAGTTATGAGAACAAACCGAGAAGAGGAGAGACGATGGAGATGATGGTGCAGAAGACATTGTGAATTGGACTAGAGATGATGTTGCAAGAGTCAGTGTGAATGAGATCGATGTCAATGAAAGTGATACTGATAGCGATGGCCTAGTTTATTTCCATGACGACTTGATACTAGGTCTTTTTCCTCTTTACTTATTTTAATCATGCTTAATTTACAAGTTATATCTTTTTGGTAGCATTTGCATCCTATGAAGGCTCGTTTTGATTATTTGACCCGGTGTTGTTCCAATGAAGGTAAATAAATGTTTATTAGATCGATGTAGTAACAGGAATAAGAGCTTTGACTTTTTTTATCTCAAGTAGTAATAGTACTGTACCATTAGTTGGTATATTTCAGCAACCAGGAAAGTAATCACATGATTGTCACTAATTTTATAATTTTACTATTGCAGCGGTAGGACAAGAAATCAAGTAGGACTCGAGGTACAATGTAGAAGATTTAAAAGTTTAACGTATGAGATGTAGCCAAAGTTATCTTAAAAACTTAGGGACGAAGGATTCGCAATTCAATTAATTGGTGGGCCCCGGTCTTGAATTGATGAAATAGAGACAGAGTTAAGCAAACATAATTAGAAACAGCACCAAGTTCAAAAGTAACCAACTCCGAATTAATAAAATGAAAAGGGAAGAAAAATATTTCATTCCAATAAAAGTATCAGTGCTACAAAAACGCGGTTCAAAGTTCAAAGTAATAAATTTGTGTTCAAAGTAATAAAAGTTTATTATGAAAAATTGCTCCACCATTCATACACGGTTTTATTGTATATAAATGTGCTCCACAATTCATACACGGTTTTACTGTATAGAACTATATATAAATGTGCTTCACCATTTATACATGGTTTTACTGTATAGAACCGTGTACAATTGGACCAAATTGTACACAGTTCTTTATTAAAAATTGTGTATGAATGTTGGCGAGTACTTTTAGACGTGTATATAAGAATACTCCAACAATTATAAACGGTTTTACTATATGATCGGTGTGTTATGAAAGAAAAACAAAAATTTTCACGTCATTGATCCGTTCCTTCATATTATAATTCATCTCTGTCTATTTTATCCAAGTCATTTATCTTATTTCTAACAACTCTTTCTTGTACATGTATTTCTCTTAGATATCTCTTCTAAACAGGCGAGGTTAGGGTGAGGGGCAAGACAAGAGAGGCGATATTTTCATTGAGAAGGCAATCGGAGATGTAGAAACTTCAACCGGACATAACTTTTTGCTCGAGTGTCCAATTTCAGCGTTCTTTACCAATTTAGGAAGCTCGCGAGGAGGATATATTGATTTTGCATTGGGTATAAGACCATTGCAATGGGAAGCCGGCGCAATCAGAATTGCCACAAAAAAGTGTCTCAAAACTTGTTCAATAAAACTGTGTAGGATGTGTTTTAGCCGAAAAAAAATATGAATTATACACAGTTTTTGATAATAAAACCGTGTAGGATGTGTTTTAGTGGAAAAAAATGGCAAAAAAATATGAATTTTACACAGTTTTTTATTAGAAATTGTGCAGGATTAATGTTTTCATACACGGTTTTACTTTAAAAAATTTGTATGATGTTCTTTCCCGAAAAAAATCGGCAAATTTTTTGGAAAAACATACACGGTTCTAGAACCATGTACAATTTACCGACGTTATTATACACGACTCCTGCGGATACGATTGCAAAACCATTTATAACCTCATTTTTTTACCGTGTATAGTCGTGTTTTTTGTAGTAGTGTATATATATTCAAATACACTTATAAGTTATTAATTACTCTTTAAACATAAATTTATATTAGAATTTGATCACGAGTCTTTACAATAAAAAAAAAACATATAACTAATAATAGTTACACTTAAGAGATGAGACGTATATTTCTATTAATTAATTAATTTATTTAATTTTGAAAATCAAATTATGTTTTGTTTTGTCTTTGAATGAATAGATGTTTAATTATTGGAGTTACTGCCACTTTTTTTTTTTTTTTAATTTACATGCATGAGTTTCTGCCCCTTTTTTGTTTTGTCTAGTCTAATTATTAAAATTTACATGTGACTAATATATAGGAGTAGTGCCACAATGAACCAAAAACTAAACGATCTATGTTAATTCAGCCTCTAACCAATTAATTACTTAATTAAATAATTATGTACGAAATTAATTAATAAATTTTAATTGACGTTGAAGTGAATTAGAAGGGTCATGACGAGCGACGTCAAGCAGATTGCGTCATCTAAAACTAAAATTTATACTATAAATTCAACTCGAAGAATGCATTCCCCCTTGAAATCATGGAGCATGAAACAACTGATCACATCGCTCCGGAGAATGAGCAAACGAAGTTTGTCCCAATAACAGAACTCCTGGAGATGGCAGCCAGTAGGTTGGGAGTGGTGGTGTGTGGGTGGGCGGCAGCGGTGCTGGTGCAGGGTGGGATCGTCGTCATGCTCCAAACAAAAGATTTCATGTTCGTCACCGTCATGTTCCTCCTTGTATGTTTCCGCTATTGGCGCTACTTTTGGCCCCAGGCCACTGATGGGTATGGATATATATATAACATAACATGAACTATTTGCTTGAAATCTTTTAAAAATGATTAATTCTTTTATTTTTCTTGTCAAAAATTTAGCTCTTTAACTGAGGCTAGTCGGTCCTTGTCGGCCAACAATAGCCAACAATTGGCGCTCCCGATTAGTTTCATCAGCAAACTTTTCTACTGGTGCAAGCTCGTCTCTGCCATGACTTCTGTTGTTCTCTCCATGATGCGGCTAGCTTCACATGATTTCGGCCAAACAGAAGTGGCAAATAAGACGACTCGGGACTTCACTTTAAAAGTCTTTTATGTCGTTGCACTCGTAGAGGCACTGGTGTTACTTTTTGCACTCACGTTCGTCACAATAATTACCATGCAGCGAACAGTCACAGAGGCGCTTTTTGAATGGGTGTCGCATGGGAGCAGCCCCATCTCTGTGGATTGCCTTCCTTCACTGAGCGACCTCTCTCCAAATCACCATGGTTCAGCACCCCGGCGCTTGCATTTGCTAATTACCGAAGAGTTCGGCTCTCATCTCTGTGGATTGCCTTCACAGAGCGACCTCGCTGCCGACTGCAAATCAAACTCAAACGTCGTCTCAAACATAGGGTTGAGAAATAGGAAAGGAGTCTCAGAAAATCATCACATAATCATTTAGTAAAGAAATATGCTAGCATAAATAATACAGCTGTTAGGCAATATTAGTACCTAGCATGATCTCTGTAATTAGAAAAAAATCCAGCAATATATATTTTAGGAATGTAGCCAACAGCTAATAAAGAAATTAGGTTATATAAACCCATGTACAACACATGTAAAGATCAGAAAATATCAATAAAATTCATTCTTCATTTCTTTCTCAAATCCAACATGGTATCAGAGCAGGTCTAAAGGACCTGAGAACAAAAAACACAAAACCCTAGAATTAAGAACACACAACCGATAAGAGAATGACATAAGCACCAACAACACAAACAGTCGAAACAAGAATGTCAGAAGCAACAACAGGTGGTCAACAGTTGGTCAATGGCGACGCTAATCCAAACCTGAGGCTCACGACCACTCTACTCAATGGCAACAACTATTTGTCCTAGGCAAGATCGGTATCACTTACTCTCAATGGCAGAGTTAAGATAGGCGAAAACAACAAAGGAAGAAACACATCGGGATCGCTAGAAGAAGGAAAAAGAGGGCTAGCGGTTTCTAACGAATCCTATCTCTTCATGGGTTTGGTTCAGAACTCAGCATCTGTATTCGATCCGAAACAGTTTTGGCCACAGGCCCAAGCCTTAGTCAGGCCCAGCTAGATCAGGTTGTGGCCCAGATAACCAATAAATTGGGAATAACAGGTATTTATATAGGTATTGCATCTCAAATTAAGATTTGCACCAAAATTTATGTAAAAATTGGATTATTGATTATGGTGAAACTGACCACGTGACAGGTAATTTTGAAATTTTAGAAAATGTACAAAAAATAAAAAAACTCAAAAAAATATGATTGTTGCAAATGGTGACCAAGTACCTATTAAAAATATAATAACAATCAATTTATGTGGAACATAAATTTAAAATGTCTTACATTTACCAACATTTAATTCTAACCTCATGCCTATTAGTAAGATTACAAATGATTTGAATTGTGATGTGATTTTCTCATCTAAAGCTATGAAAATTCTGAACAAAATGAACGAGAGAATGATTGATGAAGGAAGATTAGAAAATGGCCTTTATATTTTAAATTTTCCAACTAAAGCTTTTGTTCCTAATAAAAATGTAGAACAAACTAAATTGTGGCATTGGAGGGTTGGTCATCCCTCTGATAATGTTTTAAATAAGTTATTTTCTTTTTCAAATTAGATTCAAATCACTATGAAATTTGTCGGTTTTCAAAATAAACCAGACTACCATTTTCTTTATCTACCAATAAAACCTCAAAAATATTTGAACTTGTACACTCTAATGTTTAGGGACCCACACTTATAGAGTCTTACTATGGTTTTAAATATTTGGTTACATTTATTGATGATTTTTCACGCACCACTTGTATTTATCTTCTTAAATAAAAAAATGAAGTTTTTTCTAAATTTCAAGAATTTTCAAATCTTGTTGAGAATCAATATGGTATCAAAATTAAAATATTTAGATCCGACAATGCTCCTGAATATGTTAATATAATCTTTTTAGAGTATCTAAAACAAAAAGAATTTTTCATCAAACAACTTGTATAAATACATCTAAACAAAATGGAGTGACAGAAAGGAAAAATCGTCACATATTAGAGTTACTAGGTCTTTGCTTTTTCAATCAAATGTTCCAAAAAGATTTTGGTTGGATGCTATTTTAACTGCTATATATCTTATTAATAGATTACCTAGCACAAATTTGAACAATAAAAGTTCATTAGAAATTTTAAACAAAAGAAAATGAACTTAGATCATCTTCGAGTATTTGGATGCACATGTTTTGTACATATTAAATGACAAGATAAATTAGATAAAAATACAGTAAAAGCTATATTTGTTGGATATTCTTTTAAAAAATATAAATATTATGATCCTACTAACAAAAAATTATATATATCTACAAATGTATCCTTTTTTGAAAAAGTACCATTTTATAAAAATCAAAGAGGATCCGCAACCTAGAAATGATATTGCTCTTCCAGAACTAACAATTTTTTAAGGTAAAAAAACTCAAGAAAATCACACAAGTACAAATGAAGAGGAGTTGCTATCAGGGGGAGAAAATCAAAATGACGAACAAATAAATGAGGCAGAGGAGCAACACACAAAGGGAGGAAGTCAAGAAAATACAAATCTTAGGAGGTCAATTCGGTCAACACAACCATCATCCAGGTTACGTGATTTTGTCACGTACAATGTAAGGTACCCAATTCAAGATTATGTTTCTTATAATAAGGTTTCCTTAAAACACAGCTTTTTTTACTAGTATCTCTGAGCAAATGAACCAACCACGTTTCAAGAAGAAAAAAACAATCTCGTTTGGGACCAAGCAATGAAAGAAGAATTAAAGCTCTTGAGAAAAATAACACATGCACTATTGTTTCTGTACCAAATGGAAAGAAACATGTAGGATGTAAGTGGGTTTACAAAATTAAATACAATAGTGATAGTACTATAGAAAGATACAAAACTAGACTTGTTCCACGCGCATGGTATGCCAAACTCAGTCACTCTCTTTTACTTAATAATTTTACAAAATGTTTTGCTGGCTCATCTATGTTTATTAGACACACAAATGCTTCAACTACAATTGTTCTAGTCTATGTAGATGACATAATTATTACTGGAAATGGCAATGCAGAAATTGATAATATTAAAAGAAAACTCAAAAAAAAATTTGACATCAAAGATCTAGAAAAACTCAAGTATTTTTTAGGTATTGAAATTGCTCATTCCGACAAAGATTTTTTTCTTTCTCAAAGAAAATATACCCTTAACCTTCTGAAGGAGACATGTAAACTCGGGGTAAAACCTACTAACACCCCTATAGATACCAATAATAAACTTGAACTAGAAAGTGGTAAACCTTTAAAAGACATAGAACAATACCAAAGATTGGTTGGTAAGCTAATTTATTTAACTGTTACTAAACTCGACATAGCTTTTGCAGTTGGTATTGTAAGTCAATTCATGCATGCACCAAGAGCCACTCATCTAGATGCAGTGAATCAGATTATTAGGTATCTAAAGGGATCTCCTGGACAAGGGATATGGATGAAGAAAAATAATACTAATAATATTATCGCCTACTCTGATGCAGATTGGGCTGGAAACTTTGATCGAAAATCAACTACATGATACTGCACATTTGTAGGCGGGAATCTCATGACATGGAAAAGCAAGAAGCATAATGTAGTTGCAAGGTCAAGTGCAGAGGCAGAATTTAGAGCGATGACATCAACAGCAAGTGAGTTAGTATGACTCAAGCAATTGTTGTGTGACATGGAGGTCTCATGTGAAGGACCTACGCAAATGTACTGTAATAATCAATTTGCATGACACATTGCTTCAAATCCAGTTTTCATGAAACAACTAAGCATATTGAGGTGGATTGTCATTTCAAACGAGAAAAAAGTTCAAGCCGGAGAAATTGTGACTCCATTTGTGAGGAGTCACAACCTACTAGCTGATATATTCACCAAAGTTTTAGACAAAGGGAGTTTTCAAAATATTTTATACAAGTTGGGTTCTATAAATTTATTTAGACTTAACTTGAGGGGGTTGTTGAGAAATAGGAAAGGAGTCTCAGAAAATCATCACAGACTCATTGAGTAAAGAAATTTGCTAGCATAAATAATATAGTTGTTAAGCAATATTTAGTATCTAGCATGATCTCTGTACTTAAAGGAAATCCAGCAATATGTATTTTAGGAATGTAGCCAACAGGTAGTAAAGAAATTAATTTATATAAACTCATGTACAACACATGTAAAGATCAGAAAATATCAATAAAATTCATTCTTCATTTCTTTCTCAAATCCAACACATAGCCTGCTCAGACTACGCCGTCTCAGACATAGCGGCCATTTCGGAATCAAACAACCTCGCCTGGTTGGAATCAAACGACATCTCTTTGCGTCACCCTCATTCTGATTTTGAATTTGAACTGATTTGATGTATTAGTATCTAATTAATTGATGATCAACCGGTACTATACTGGTCCTTGTAATATTAATCGAGTCGCGGATGTTAGTAGAATTCTTTTTTGGGACCGACTAACTATCCCCCGGCTTCTGTCCCCCATTCATCCCCCGATCAATAACTATCTTTGTTGACTGCTAATTAAGAGGAGACCACAAATTTCAGCGCTAAAAGACAAAACAAAACGCGTCATTATCGCGGCGAGTACAAGTTTTCATATATAATACATCAATTCATATAAAATACATTAAGTATTCATATCTAAGATATCAAGTATTTTAAAAAAAAAAACTGGACACATCACTCACCCATCTTTTACACGTTTTTAGAGGTGGTTTTTTTTTTCTCTCTGTTCAATCTAACCAATATTAATTTCTGACAATCTGTGAGAAATTTTGCAAATCTAAAACCACGAACGTCTTCTACACAATTTTCTCTTTCAAATGAGATCCATGATGACATACTTTCGAGTTGTCCGTTGCACAAGTACTCATACCTTGTTATTCAAGTATTCATACTTAATCGAGCAAGTATTCATACCTCATCAGTATTTCACAAATAAAAAACTTGACACATCATTCACTTATTTTTTACCGATTGAAATTTTATTACCACTCATTTTTCGAAATTATTGATATCTTAAGTATGAATACTTATTCGACGAGGTATGAATACTTGTTCGATGTGGTATGAATACTTGCACGACGAGATACAAATAATTTTACGAGGTTTGAATACTTGTGCGACGGATAACTCAAAAGTACTTCATCATGGATCTCATTTGAAAGAGAAAATTGCGTAGAAGACGTTTGTGATTTTAGATTTGCAAAATTCTTCACAGATTGTCAGAAATATTAGTTAGAGTGAATGGAGAAAAAAAAAACCACCTCTAAAAAGGTGTAAAAGATGGGTGAGTGATGTGTCCAGTTTTTTTTTAAATACTTGATATCTTAGATATGAATACTTAGTGTATTATATATGAATATTTGATGTATTATATATGAATACTTGTGCGCGTCAGTTGTAAAAAATTTCAAATATAAGTGGTCCCCCACGTAATTAATGATTGATACGCGTTTTCTTTTGTCTTTTTGTACTTGAAGTTGTGGTCCCCTAGATAATTAATGATTGGGATGAATGGGGGATAGGAGTCGGGGGAAAAAAATCTTTATTCTTTTTTTTAAAGTTATTTTGTTTTCTTTTCTATTTGGTGTGATTTAATGTGTATCAGTATCGTTTGATGTTTATTTTTTTACTACAACCGGTCATCAGTTGAACAAACATTTTGTACAACCATGCATGTAAGTTCAGGCTTTGCTGAAATATAAACTTTTCTCTTACGTACACAGATGAAAATGGACAACTTAATTTTTTACGTACACAGATGAAAATGGACAACTTAATTTTAAACTGCCATATGTATATATAGTGCTCTTGGAATTTAATTCAAACTTATTAATGGCGCGCCTGATTTGGTTCAATGCTTAATATTGCTAACAGTTACAGTCGAGATATCCATTCTTCATATCAAAAAATTTAGCCGCGCATAACAACATATCAACAAAAATACAAACAATATATAATAACATGTTAAAAAAATTATCTCATGATGTCCATATTAGGCTAGATATGCTTTTTACGTGTTCATATCATGAAATAAGAAATTTAATTATCCCAATAAAACTAATTAATTATTAGATTGGGGTCAATACTATACATGTCGAGGTGTGTTTCTAGAAATAGAATGAAAAAAAGGTGAATCTGACGGGAGGTGTATTTGCTTTCCTCGTATATTTTAATTTTATTATTTCAAGGAATATATATATTTGGGTCAATTATATATAGGTCGATCAGGCTCAATACTATATATATGTAATCCATATATATATATGAAGAGGAGTACGGCTAACGCGCTTCCTCTAGTATATCAACAATATGGTTTTGGCTTCCAAAATTTATTGATCGGTTTCAAACGACCAATTCAAACCGTTCAAACCAATCTCCTTAACAAGAGCTTTGTTTCCATTTAATTTTTTTACCATAAAATCAAGCGGTCAACAATATGCTTGACTTGATAGTAAATAAATTCAAAAATTAAAAAAATTTATATGGAATCAAAACTCTTGTTAAGGAGATTGGTTTGAATAATTTGAATTTGTCTTGTGAAGCCAATTCGATAGATTTTGGATATCGGAAACATATTGTTGATATACTAGAGGAAGCACGTTAAGAGTGTATTATTAGCAAATAGACATAAATTAATATTGGTCTCACTTGGGATGCTTCCAGGAAGCTTCCTCTCTATCCCTCCACATTAAATTGCTTCCATGATGAACAGCTAATTAAAGAAAAAACTAGCTAAAAGTGAAACACATATTGATATTATATATTGCTGCATATACGTAAATATCTCTAACTATAATTAATTCAGTTAATTGGCAACATATATGTATGTTATGATTGTGATTTTGTATTAGAGCACTTTTATATATCAATACATGTATAATAAGTTGATTAAATTCCATCAAATTCCACCTAATTAATTCAATCGCAAATCATGTATATATGTGTATATATGTTTGACAAATTCGAATATAAATATATATCGGATAAATATAGATACAAATGAAGTTTTAAATTTGAAAACATATATATACCAATACAAATATGTTTCTGAGCTTCACATATAACTTTAGTTCAAACCTTGAAATATAATATTATTATTTCAAGGTCACATTCCACTAATCCATATCAATTCATTAACGTAGGTCGCTTGAAGTTTCCTTTCATGTAGGCCCGTGGACCACCACCATCAACTCTCCATCGTAAAAATAATTTCAGGCAGAGGTGTTAATGGCACTCTTTTAATCGTTTATCCGACTGTATTGTATTCGATAAAGCAGGTATGCGTAACTTTTTTTTCGTTTAGTTATATGGATAAGGGTACGGGTAAAAGCTATTTTGTACCCGTTACCCTATAAGGTAATTATATAAAATAAAATTATATATATTATATAATATATTCAATTCAATAAAATTGATTTGCGTGATTTTTCATATGATAATGTTTGAGTAATAATTAGTGATGTATTTTTGTTATTTAGTATATATTTTTTGTTATCAGAAAATGTTAAGCATATTACTTTTATTTGCATGTTTTGTTATTTAGAGTATTGAATTTGCCCGAAGAGATATTTGTATTTTTTAATTTTCTTACTTTATAAAAACAATTTAGTTGGAATTGATTACTCCATAATTTTTTTTGATTTTTTTATTAGTAATGTAATTGCATATTTATAAAATGAGTTTTGATGTTATATTTATAAAAGTTTTGGATGAAAGAATTGTGGTCGTGAATGAAAACAGTGGAGAGCTATCAACTGAGATTTTTTATCCAATCACCGACAGGTGGGACCCGATTGCAGTGATGCTTAAAGGAATTGAATAACAGAGTTTGTTTCAATGAGGTGTGGGCCCATCTGCCAGGGACTTTCGAATTTATTTTCCTTTCCTTTTTTTGGTCTTTTCCTTTGTTAATTTCTGGCCCTTTTCTTCTATGTTTCCACATAAACTGGACACCTCCAATTATACACCTTTTGTGTTCTATGATTTATTTCTAACCCCTCTCTTGATAATTTATTTCCATTATTTAATTACTGTTATTTTCCATTCTCTTTTTTCTTTCTTCTTTCTTTTTTTCTTCTCCTTTTTTTTTTTTTTCCTTTTTCTAAGGTTCGACGGACACATTAATGCTCAAGATATTATAAATCGCAATGATCATTTTTAATTGAGCATATAAATTATACAATTAACAATATACAATATATAACTATTTTACATATTAGTTCAACATTGAATTAGTGATCCAACATTGGTTATATATTTTGTGTATCTTACTCAGATTCAGATACATTTAATTTGCGGGAAAACAATCCTATCAATTTCATTTATATATCATACTTTTGGCCCATCCTAATACTATAGCTTTAGCTTAGAGAAATTATGCAATATGTCATCTGTAGAAACCAATAAGATAATGTTAGAAATTTTGATCGAATATACCACTAAGCTGGTTTCCTATTTTTAAGAAAGAATTAGAATCAGAGTCCTTATATTTTTTTTTAACCACAGTTAATACATAAAAAGGGTTTCAGATGAAACTATGGAAAAAATTTAGAACAAACAAGAGAACCAGTACGTTAGGAAAATCATTTAGGAGATCCACAGTTAATCTAAATAGGCTGAATTTTTTTGTCTACAATTATAAAAAATTTCATTTGGCCCATTTTTGTGAAGATCATTAAAAAAATTTCAACTGTAGATCTAGCAATGATGAACTCTGACATTATTAACTTCTAAATTTAATTTACATTATTTTATTAATAGCAATGATTTTGATTGTCGAGGGTACTTAATTTACATTTAATATTAGAATTACAGAAAAAGGTTTACCAGATGGATATCACTAAGAGCACCAAGCTATGAGTCCCTCTAGAATTACTTGTCAATCGTACAATGATACAATCCCAATGCTGTCAATAATTTAGCAGATAGATGGATCTCGCAAGAGTGAATCATGGCTGAATTGGAGAAATTGATGAGGATGTTGGAGCGGATCAAGGCCACCTTGTACGACGCAAAAGGCTCCAACGGTCATATTAGACTTTGTAAAGGCTCCAACGGTCATATTAGACTTTGTAATATATATAGCCATTGTGTAATAGAAAAATAAATAGAGCAACAAAAAAACGTTTTTTAAAGATTCTCCTCAGATTTGCATCTCTCTCAAAAAATAACAGAGACGCACCGCGGCCGCGGCCGCGGCCGTGTCTCCGTCGTCAGTGATCCGTGCTCTCTCTCACTGGTTCTCAGACTCTCACTTCAGGAGTTCGGGTAAGCCCCTGCCTCTCTGCTGATGATTTAAGTTTCCAAGTACTGAATCTGATTCTCATTGCTCAGAAAGTCGGACTCACGTTATCTTGCATTATCTTCATTTTGTTTCTCAAAATATTAACGATGGTGATATTTTTTGGAAAAAAAACAAGATTAGTGCTTGTCTATCTTTTGTGTTATTCATGTGTTTCTCAAATTTCCTTTTGGTTATCTGATGATAGTTCAATTTATAACCGAACGTATAGATTTAAGATGACAATTAGTAAATGCCGGCACTCACAAAGGTTTCACTGTACAAATTAGTTTCATACTAATGCAATTACTGTTGTTTCCCCACAAGAATTTCCAATACACAAAGTTGCCAAAAAAATTGAGATTCTAGTACTGCATAAATTGCAACTCTGTGTATTTTTATTTGAAGTTTGCCAAGTAAAATAAGAGAAACAAATTATTCAATCATACAACAAACTTAAATCTCAAAAAGTTTTCAAGTAAACACAACCAAAGATTATTGCGTACCCTTGTGCTGGGCCTTTTCAATTAAAGGCTTTTTTTGATCTCTACAGGGCCTTCTTTAAGCCCGTCTAGCTCGTATAAACCTCAACTGAATTTCTGTGTATTAATTCATGATTTCAACCTAATTATATACACTAGTCAAGTTTCAATTATCCCCATTTTTGCCACTCTTATATTCTATTGTGGCTCTTTGACTATATAATCAACGCTAGCTACAGGTATAGCTAGCTAGTCGTTGCAAACAGATTGGATCCAATACGGATCTAACAGTACTACAACCATATTCGATTACAAATATAATTTGAATTTAAATACTGTAACAAAATTAACCTATTATTTAACAAATTATATTTCTCATTTTAAAAATAAAAATAACATAAAATATACCAATATAATTCAGATATTTAATCAGTAACTTTTTTCATGATAAACTTGTTATATCATTATAAAATATATATCTTGTTAACAAAAAATAATCACCAACAAAATCATATCTTAATAATAAATTACCAACAAACCAATATTCATCTCTTTACTCATGTATAATTCAAAAACAACTGAAAATTCGCAAAATTACGAATACGGATAATTATTTGTATTTGTATCTCTATCCAGAAAATAAATATCTAAAAAAGTTAGAAAAATACGGATAATTATAAATATTTGTATGCATATATGTTTCCGAAACTGAAACAATATCCGTATTTATATCAACAAACTATCCATAAATATAAAAAACTTGGGAGTTGTTAAGATTAATTATTTTTGGAGTGATAGCTATTTTTTTCAGTATTTCATTATTTTTCTCTTGTAAATAGGAGAGCTTCATTGTTGCTTGCATATGTTTGGTTTCAGACTGTAATTTGATATACAAATGAATACAAGAAATAGATATTAGTTGTTCATTACAGTTTACAAATTTTCTTCTGGTGTTGTTTTGTGGGATTAATTGGATTATTTGTAATTAAACGACAAGTGTGCAATTAAGTGTTAATTTCTTGCGGCCCAAACTCTTCAATAATTGAATCAACAACACAAAAATTATTCTATATAACCATTCCCCTTAAAAAATCACGCGCTCTCATCCATGACTTGGATTCTATAAAACCATTCCCCTTGGAAATCATTTCGAATAATCTCTTTAATTCTCAGTGGCTCTTCCAGCATGGAGCAAGACCCCAACCCGCAGCATGATTCAACACTCTCTGTTACAGGGCTACTGGAGATGGGGGCCGAGAGGATGGGATTGGTGGCGTGTGGGTGGGTGTTATTGGTGCTGGTACAGGGTGGGATGGTATTGATGATTGAAACAAAGGATCGCATGTTCGTCACTATCATCTTCTTCATCGTATGTTTCCGCTATTGGCACTACTTTTGTCCCCAAGCCACTAGGTATATATAATTCTTCAAGTACATACATACACACACACATATATATTTAGATGACAACTATTTGCTCATTCTTTTATTTTTCTTATAAAAAATTAAGGTCCTTAACTGAGGATAGTCGGTCCTTGTCGGCAAACAACATACGACAATCGGCACTCTCAATTCGTTTCCCAACCGGACTCTTCTACTGGTGTAAGCTCGGCTCTGCCATGACTTCCATTGTTCTCTCCATAATGCGGCTAGCTTCACATGATTTTGGCCAAACAGAAATAGCAAATAAGGTCACTCGGGACTTCGTTTTAATAGTCTTTTATGTCGTTGCACTAGCAGAGGCACTGATGTTACTTTTTGCACTCACATTCGACATAATAATGGCCACTCTGTTCCTACTGAGAATATTGCTGTCAGGCCAATCGGATGCATTCGAAATGAGTTCTTCCCAAAAAAGAATATTTATCAGATATATAAGTGGAAATGAAATGAAAAATGGTGACTTTTATTTCCTTGGAAATGATAGCATAGAAAATTATCAGATACGTATTATCAGATACGTCATCAAAAGAAAAAGTAATTACTAATTGAAATTTAATTGCCATACAACCAGAAACTTCTATACATGAAGGATCCATAAATTAGAATAGTAGGACAAAATTTTCAGAATAAGACATGATAATATAATTTCCACAACTTAATTGTAAAATGATGACTTTTATTTGATGACATATCAGTGGAAATTTAATAGAAAATGGTGACTTTTATTTCCTTGGAAAGGTTAACATAGATAATCATCACATATGTCATCAAAAGAAAAAGTAATTATCAATTGAATGGTTTCATCCACGTGGCTCCGTT
Organism: Carex kokanica; assembly: GCA_025461125.1. Taxonomy (NCBI): domain Eukaryota; kingdom Viridiplantae; phylum Streptophyta; class Magnoliopsida; order Poales; family Cyperaceae; genus Carex; species Carex kokanica. The sequence continues at coordinate 510,357 of JAJGRX010000991.1, read as the reverse complement.
ACTGTTACTTTATTATCAAGAAAGAAAACATAGCTTTGGAACCAGATTTATTTTTCAAATTTGGAAATTTTACATATACCCCTCAAAAATTTCAAAATTACGTATTTCTCCTCTGAAATCCATAATATTATATTTACCCTTCTAATTTTAAAAAAACTCACAAATAACCCATTTCATTGGTTTTCTATTAAAACTCATTTTAAATTCATAAATACCCATTTTATCATTTATTACAAAAAAGATGTAGCATGTTTAAAAAAATGCTAGGTTTCTAATTGGTCGGTTTCCAAGGAGAAATGAGACATTTCTCTACTTCTAACGTTTACACAAGCATATACCTAAAAGTTACCGTGTATGCGTCATAAGTAGATAAATGACCCATTTATTCTCGAAAATTGATCAATTAGAAGACTGACTTTTGTGAGATATTACTATTACATGTAAAATAATTATATTTTTGCGTAATATCATAGCAAATTTGCAGATATAGTGTAGTATAAAACCGAATTTATAGATAAATTTGAGAAAATTGTTATCACCCAAATACAATAATAATATCAATTCTCAACTAATTTGTTCAAAACACAAAACCATAGCATGTAAAATTATCCAAGTACATCATCAAAATTCAATGGTTAATAACTAAGAAGTCACCTTATAGATTAACATGGCACAATGTTTTTTTACCAAAAGCATCAAGTATATATATATATATATAGTGCTGGGCTTAGCTAAGCCATGGTGTAAAACGACTTGGTGCTCCACGCCTCATTATTTTCATTTTGAAAATCCAAACTACCAATCCGAACCGCTCAAGTTGTTCTCCATATTGAAATGTGCTTGGAGACCAAATTTTACATTTTTTGGAATTTTTTTACTGTTTATTAAGCCACTTTGAAAATCACTGATCCATTGGTCTAGAATTTTTTACTGTTTTGCTACTGTTCATCCGGATCAGCGATTTTCAAAGTGGCTTAATAAATAGTAAGAAATTTCCAAAAAATGTAAAATTTGGTCTCCAAGCACATTTCAATATGGAGAACAACTTGAGCTGTTCGGATTGATAGTTTGGATTTTCAAAATGAAAATAATGAGGCGTGGAGCACCAAGTCGTTTTACACCATGGCTTAGCTAAGTCCATCTATATATATATATATATATATTTAATTATAGTCATGCCATATAAAGATACATTTTTCAGGGGTGTTTATCTAATAACTATCTTAAACAGCATTAAAATTTTGGTTGGAGCAATTAATAAAAAATAGAGCATTCAAGATCAATAAGTATAAATAAGATATTATCCTTCCAAGTGCTATTTACAAATTAAGACTTTAAATTAATTTTTGCCAAATAACAGAGTTTGAAGTTGATTGGCTTCTCTTGGTCAATTTGCTTAAAAGCTGAAGCTTAAGGGGTTGAGCATTTTACTTAATTGATGTAATTTCTAATTTCTAATGATTCGATATATCTCTTGTATATTCTGGTTTGTTCCATTTTCATGAGATAAGAGATGAGTTCGGTTTTCTTAAACCGGTTCACTGACCCGGTTTTTGACCGGTTGGATTCATGATAACAATGTAACAATCGCTGGGTCAAACTTATTAATTAATTAGCAAATGTCCAAACAAGACTTTTTATATTCACATACAGTTGACTTAGATAAGTCTAATAGAGTTCATCTGAATTCATGATAAGTTGTCTATATGGAAAATTAAATAAAAGTGGTAACATGATAAGCAAATTTTTTTTAAGGCTAGTGGCTTTAAGATATATAAGAAAATTTTAATAATACCTTCATTGTTAACTATTAATTTTTAGAAATTGTTCCTTACTCAATCTATCAATATTATTTTGTAAATGTAAATGTATTGTTGCACATATATACAGAGGTTGGCTAATATCAAAATGTTTGTTCTGGAGCCGTGGTGTAACCAATTGGTTTTTCAATTTTTAAAGTTCAGACGGTCGATCCAAACCGTTAGATGTGATCTATGTATTAAAATGTGCTTGGAGACCAAATTCAATGCAATTTTGAGTATTATTGTTTCTTTTTTAGTGAACGGAAGAATTGGGCACCTCTATTATTTATAAACTCCATTGGGAGCTAGATTTGAAATATTTCAACTTTCGTACTAAATATTATCATTTAATATTTTATTAGTAATTAAATATCCATTATATTTTCTATGTATATTAAAAAAAAAAGTATAAAAATAGACTTAAGAATTATGCATCCCTAAATTACGATTCCCTTTCTATGTTTTTAAAAAAATATACTTAATTAAAATTATCATAAAATTGTGTGTCATTCTAAAATTTTGTCTCATTTACCAATTTTTTTTTAATTTTGTCCTTGATGCATCTATTTCTTTCATACATCACGTGCCAAAAAACACAGAATTTCATATTTACAATTTATTTATTTATTGCACAATATTAATATTTGCCAAATCGGTATAAGTTTTAATTAATTTATGGCATACAAGTTCTTCTTACCCTAAAGAGAGTAAATGGCACAAGATACTGATAGGTCATGGAAATATTAATATAAATTATCATATTATGTGAAAGTTGCAATGATCATATGATTATTATATGAAGAAAAACATATACCTGGTATTAAAAAGTCAAAGAATTAATAATTTAAAACGGTGACTTAAATACTTAAAATGCACCATTGGTTTTGTGCTCCAATCATGCTCCACATTCATATTTTTATTTTCAAAGTCCGAACAGTCGATCTGAACCGTTTATCATGATCTTTGTATTGAAATGTGTTTGGAGATCAAATTTTGTATTTCTTGGAATTTTATTTACTAAATTTTTAGATAGGTACAAAATCACAATTTTCAGAAGATTATGGACCATTCAAAACAGTGATTTTATACCTATCTAAAAAAATAGTAAACAAATTTCAAAAAATATAAAATTTTGTCTCCAAACACATTTTAATATGAATATCATATTGAGCTGTTCAGATCGATTGTTCGAACTTTGAAAACAGAGAAAAATATGAGAAGCATGATTAGAGCCCAAAACCAAAGATGCTCTTGTTTCATATATAAATTTGCATCCATTAGAAAAAAATAAAATAAAACCTTGGAATCCTCAAACCACTTGGAATTGCTTTTCACTTTTCAAAAGTGTTTTAGATCTCAATTTCTCCACAGTTTAAGTGCACTTATTTTTTATTATTATTATTATTATTCAATTGGAGAATATTTATTTCCACTTGGAAAAAAGGACTACAGCTGTACTTGTTAAGTAGTCAACTGGATTTTAATAAAATTAAAAGTGTCAACGTGTCGGGTTTGAATCGGACCGGTATTATTTAGATATTATCTTCTAATCCGATCCGATTATTTTTAATTAATTATAACTTGATTACTTTTTATTAATTATTTTTTAATTTTGCTTATGCCACTAAATTTTAATGTATAATTAATCTTAAATTGTATGTAATAAAACTTAATTATTACCAAATTTCAAACTAAATATAACATTGCATCGGTTTTGCTCAACTAAACTAAACTAAATTAGATAATTTCAAACTTAATTATTTTCTAACTAAACTAAATATAATACCTTTATTAATTATTACTAACAATTTTGCTCAAGTCAAATTAACTAAAGAAATATTTTGCAAATATGTTGTTGAACATATATTGCTTATCTAACAAATTTGATGCAATTGAAAATTATTATTTTACTTGAGATTATATTAGAAGCCATTAAGTACCACTCGCTGCAAAATTCATTTTTTTTTTTTGATAAATAATAAAAGCCTAACTAAACGTCGAGTAGGATAAAATGTACCATTGGTTTTGTGCTCCAATCATGCTTCACATTTTTTTCTGTTTCAAAATCCTAACAATCGATCCAAACCGTTTAAAACAGGCTTGGAGACCAAATTTTATATTTTTTGAAACTTTTTTACTATTTTATTTTAGATAGATAGAAAATCACTATTTTGAGATGACTCTGGACCATTTAAAACAATGATATTGTATTTATCTAAAAAAATAGTAAATAAATTTTAAAAAATATAAAATTTGGTCTCCAAGGACATTTTAATATGAATATCATGTTGAGCAGTTTGAATCAACTGTTCATAGTATAAGATCCAATGATGCATTTTAACCCTATGGATAAGATCCAAGAAGAATTGAATTTCATATTATATTTACAAACTTATATTTAGTTTAGTGAAATATATTTTTAAAATTGTCAACTTGGCATTGAATGCTATGTATGAATCCTAACCCATGTAGTCAAAGCATACAAGTCGTTTGACCTAAATATATTAATTGCCCAAGTGGGATTAAGGAAGTCGCATGCATGCATGCTTTGCGCGCAAGATGTCAGAGGAAATGTTACTGTTATCATATCATGCTTTTGCAAGATAACAATAGGTCAGAGGAAATGTTACTATTATCATATCATGCTTTGCAAGATAACATTAGGTCAGAGGAAATGTTACTATTATCATATATTCATATCATGCTTTGCAAGATAACAATAGGTCAGAGGAAATGTTACTATTATTCATATCATGCTGCGATTATGATAGTATATGGTGCTACTAGTGGGATTAAGGAAGTCGATCGCATGCATGTAGGGGTGTTCATCGGTTCAGTTCGGTTTCAAACCAAACTAGGCAAACCAAAGTAATAATTCGGTTTATAAAATAGAACCGAACCGAACCAATTTAGTATTGCAACCGAACCGAACCGAACCAAAATTTTATTTCGGTGGTTTGTTCGGTTCAAACCAAAATATATTAATTTTTTTATTTAAAGCAATTGATTTATAATAAACTGAATTATATTAAGAAATAAACCGGGTATTAAGAAATAAACCGGGATATTAAGAAATAAACCGAAGTATTTAAAGCAATTGATTAAGAAATAAACCGGGGTATTAAGAAATAAACCGGAATGGTCCGGACCAAATTCATAATATATAAAAGTTCGGTCGGTTCGGTTATTTCGGTTTTAAAAAATTTCAAACCGAACCGAACCGAAATTATAATTCGGTTTTAAAAAGTAAACCGAATCAAACCATTAAACCGAACAAACCGAACCGTTTGGTCCAAACTAATTAAGTTCGGTTCAAAACCAACTAAACTGGACCCAGTTAACACCCCTACATGCATGCATACTTTGCAAGATAACAATAGGTAAGAGGAAATGTTACTATTATCATATCATGCTTTGCAAGATAACAATAGGTCAGAGGCTTTTCCTCAAAAAACAATAGGTCAGAGGAAATGTTACTATTATCATATCATGCTGCGATTATGATAGTATATGGTGCTACTAGTGGTATATATTATAATAAAATATATAAAAAATTCAAAACCTACGCATTACAGTTTAAATCAAAATGCAAAGCAATGGAGATTTTATCAATAAAAAAAATACTAGTACTACATCAAGAAAATTTTCTTGGAGTGACTAATACTGAATATGACATGATCTATAAATAAACATATATAGCCAATATATAGAAGTTTAATATTATGGACTGAATTCACATCACCTCAGGTTACCTGACTGAAGATAATTACGATCGGACGGTTCTTTTAACATAGCACGACTGCACGAATCTCAAAACAGACTCCCTCAGTCTTCATAGGCACCGGATTGAGTTTGGCCCAGATAAAATTAATCTGGGCCGTCCATTTCAATTTGCTTGAGTCAGGTACCTGGGAGGATACGGATCCCTATGGAGTAGGGGTGTCATTCAATGGATACGATACGGGTCGGGTGGAGATCTATCATTATCCATTAAATATTAACTTATGTATATTCTACTCTTATCTATTAAGATAACAGGTAATTAACTGAACGAATAACGACAATTAGCGAATAAATTGCTAGCATATATACTCTAGTTAAAAAAAAAAAACACATCACGTACTTAATATCACAAAATAAAAAATATTATAACTTCTTTATCATATTATTTTACAAGATATTAATTATTTTTTAAATGAATCGATAAAATATTGTATAAATCAATTTTGTCATAGTTTATTAATTAAAAAACATATAAAATACTGAAAAAATTAATTTTATCATAATTTAATAAATAAAAAATATATTAAGTGTAATATAAAAAATATATAGTTATTTGTCAAAAATAAAAACTATCATATAAAATTTTATATTTAATAATTATCATGAGAAGGGATCGGATTACACCCTTTTTTTTGACACACTTTGACACCTACCATTTTCAAAGTTCAAATAGTCGATCCAAACCGTTCAACATGATGGATATATTAAAATGTGCTTGGAGATCAAATTTTACATTTTTTTGAATTTTTTTACTATTTATTAAGATGGTTACAAAATCGTTGTTTTCAGACCATTGAAAAACAACGATTTTGTAACTATCTTAATAAATAGTAAAAAAATTCAAAAAAAATGTAAAATTTGATCTCCAAGCACATTTTAATATGGTGATCATGTTGAACGGTTCGGATCGACTATTTGGATTTTGAAATCGCAAAATTGGCCTATAAAAAAAATAATGTCATGTGTCAAAAAAAAAGATGTAATTGAATCCCTCCTCAATTATCATATAGGATAACAGACACGAAATAACTCTTACTGTAATGCGTGGAATTATAAGGAAATTTGTGATTTTTTTTGTAGTGGATGTAAATTTTCCAACCTGTTTAAAAGGTTTTCTTTTTGTTTTTTATAGAGAGAGTTTGAATTCTTCCATCAAATTTTATCTCACACTCATTAATTATCGTAGAAAAAACAAAATTGATTTGACCTAATTATTTTTTCGCACGAATGTTCATCTGTCTCCGTTCTTTCAAAAATTTAAACAAAATAGAAATGTATGCTAATTTTGCATTGTTTCTATCTTCTTTATGAAAGAATAATTAATAAGTATTTGTTATGTGATTGTTTAATCCACTTTATTCAATCATATTAATAATTATTAATAAAAATAATTATATCAATATGAAGTATTTTCGAAAGAAAAATATAATGTTCACACTAGTTCTCACAATACAATCAAAATATTAATTTCAGCAGATTTTATAACTATTTCAATACATACTCATGAATTCACATCCCCTCAGGTTACCGGACTGAGTACAATTGAATCGGACGGCTCAAATTTGTTTTTTAACTTGGCACGAATCTTAAAGCACAAATAATATTGTCTCTGCGCCATCCCGAGTAAGCACTAGCTGAAAGTAAATTTGGACGGTCCGTTTCAATTGTGTTGGGTCTGGTACCTGGGAGGATACGGATCCCATACTCATGCATGGATGTGAATTTTCATAAATTAATTTATGGATTCATGTACCCGTAAAATCCCAAGATGTATAATCTTGTGACAACCGCACCTGCCTGGAGCTTTTATTTGAAATTTTGGTATGAAGCTAAGGTATATATATATAGAGAGAGAGATAAGCTAATATGCTTTTAGTAGCATATGAGCCGATATGCTTCCAACTCAAAATTGGATTTTCAAAGTCCAAACAGTCGATCCGAACAGTTCAAGTTGATCTACATATTGAAATCTGCTTGGATACCAAATTTTACATTTTTTGGAATTTTTTTACTATTTATTAAGCCACTTTGAAAATTGCTGATCCGGATGAACAGTAAAAACAGTGCAACCGAATTCTGGACCATGTGATCAGCAATTTTCAAAGTGGCTTAATAAATAGTAAAAAAATTCCAAAAAATGTAAAATTTGGTCTCCAAGCAGATTTCAATATGTAGATCAACTTGAACGGTTCAGATCGACCGTTTGGACTTTGAAAATCCGATTTTGAGTTGGAAGCATATCGGCCCATATGCTACTAAAAGCATATTAGCCTACCTCTCTCTCTCTCTCTATATATATATTTGGAGTATGGCTAGTATGACATCAGTGTCATTTCAACCTATATATATATAACATCAATTCTAAAACCTATCAAATCGACTTCAAATGGTGAATCCAAACCGTTCAAATCCATCTATTTCATTAATTGTGCTTTTACATGTAGAATTTATATATTTTTAATTTATTTAGTATCAAGTCAAGCGGTCAAATGTGGGGGTTTTTAAGTTTATTTTAATGCATTCATTTTTCAACATTTGTTACCACTTGATTTGATACAAAAATAACTCGAAAAAATAATTATTTGCATGTAAACACATCACTCATAAAGTAAATCGGTTTGAACGGTTTGAATTAGTCATTTGAAGTCTATTCAATATGTTTAAGAGTTGGTGTCATATGACACCGATGTCATATTAGCCGAACTCATTTATTAGATAAGCAATATATTGAAGGATTTACATGGAGTAAGCTAGATATAAATTCTGATTAGCTTCTAGATCACCACACTAATATATATGTCAACTATTTGTTAGATAAAAGCATGAAAGCGAGCACGTGTGTGTATATATATAGAGTAGAACTAAGGTGCTCTTAAGCTCACCAAGTCCTTTGTGAGCTTAACTAAAAAACCTATCAGATTGACCTCAAACGACATTTTCAAACAGTTAGATGTTCAATTTATATTAAAATGTGCTTGGAGACCAAATTTTACATTTTTTGGAATTTTTTTACTATTTATTAAGATGGTTTGAAAACCGCTGTTTTTATTAAAATTCCGCATCATTGGAAAACAGCGATTTTCAAACCATCTTAATAAATAGTAAAAAAATTCCAAAAAATGTAAAATTTGGTCTCCAAACACATTTTAATATAGATTGAACATCTAACGGTTTGGAAATGTCGTTTGAAGTCAATCCGATAGTTTGAGTTAAGCTCACAAAGGGCTTGGTGAGCTTAAGCACCTTAGTTCTACTCTCTCTCTTTCTCTCTCTCTCTCTCTCTCTATATATATAGAGATAGGCTACCATGCTTTGCAAATTAAAGCCCCTCTTGTGCTTTGCGCTCCTTTTCGGATTTTCAAAATTCAAAATGTCGATCCGACCGTTCAAGTTGTTCTCCATATTGAAATATGCTTGGGGACCAAATTTTACATTTTTTGGAATTTTTTTACTATTTATTAAGCCACTTTGAAAATCGCTGATCCAATGGTCACAGCTCCAAAACAGTGAAAAATTCTGGACCAATGGATCAGCGATTTTCAAAGTGGCTTAATAAATAGTAAAAAAATTCCAAAAAATGTAAAATTTGGTTTCCAAGCACATTTCAATATGGAGAACAACTTGAACGGTCGGATCGACATTTTGAATTTTTAAAATCCGAAAAGGAGCGCAAAGCACAAGAGGTGCTTTAATTTGCAAAGCATGGTAGCCTATCTCTCTCTCTCTCTCTCTATATATATATATATATATAGATGAGCTATTGTGCTTTGCAAAGTAAAGCCATCATTTTACTTCGGCTTACTTTTTGGATTTTCAAAGTCCAAAACGTCGATCCGACCGTTCAAGTTGATCTACATATTGAAATGTGCTTGCATACCAAATTTTACATTTTTTGGAATTTTTTTACTATTTATTAAGCCACTTTGAAAATTGCTGATCACATGGTCTAGAATTTTGTTGCACTGTTTTTTTTGGACCATGTGATCAGCAATTTTCAAAGTGGCTTAATAAATAGTAAAAAAATTCCAAAAAAATGTAAAATTTGGTCTGCAAGCACCTTTCAATATGTAGATTAACTTGAACGGTCGGATCGATGTTTTAGACTTTGAAAATCCAAAAAGTAAGCCGAAGTAAAACGATGGCTTTACTTTGCAAAGCACAATAGCCCATCTCTATATATATATATATAGGCTGTGGCTAATTTGCTGCCGGCAGCAGTTCGGCCGAGGTGCTGCCGGGGCTATATTTAGCCGTGTGATGTCCAAACAACAAATTCAAACCGTTAGATGTTTAATCTATACTATAATCTACTTGGAGACCAAATTTTACATTTTTTGGAATTTTTTTACTATATATTAAGATGGTTTGAAAACCGCTGTTTTTAACGTTGCAGAAATTTACTAAAAACAGCGGTTTTCAAACCAGCTTAATATATAGTAAAAAAATTTCAAAAAATGTAAAAAAATTCCAAAATCAAAATTTAATCACTTAGAAAATAATCTGATTCCCAATTTGATGACTACATTTTTATAATTAATCTCGTCTAAGATTCACTTAATTGTGCATTATTTATTATAAAGTAATTTAATTGTGCAACGTCAAACACGAGTTACGGAAAACTTGTGTATATCTTAATTTCATGTAAAATCTGATAACTTTTAATCAGTTAATTGTATAAATTTTTTCTGACAATTTATAATTAATTTAGATACCCAAATAAAAATAAGTAATAGCCTTAAATGAAAAATAAATTAATAAGCAATAGCTGGCCCGGCCCAACAAATCTCTAATCTGATAACTTTTAATCAGTTAGGGCGTGTTCCGCGGACAAATGGGCTGGGGAATGAGTACACGAATTGAAAAATTTTGAACTGATTTTTATTGTTCACGTGGGGAAAAAAAATTCACTCAGAGTGAATTTTTTTTTCCCCACGCAAACAGTAAACGGCTGAACAAGCCCTTAACGTGTACTTTTTGTTTATTATTTATGTAGTTGATTTCCAGATTGAGTTCTTGATGAAACTTTTTGTTTATTTTCTGTTTTGAATTAAAAATTTATTGACGAATAAAATATTAAATATGAAACCTACAAATGTTAAAAATTTCTTTTTCGAAAATTGGTCTAGATGTAATATTTTTTAAATTGAATTAATAAAAGTTAAATATATCCTTCAAATTATACTTCTCGGATGAACAACGTCCTATAGAATTTTCTGTAATGGGTCAAATCAGAAATTGATGGAGAACTTGTCAATGTTATTCCGGATTTTCTGTGACGGTTCTTTGTGTGGTTACCTCCATTCTGCTGCATACATTGTAGTTGTGCTATGACAACAACTATTAGCAATTGATTCCGGTTCAAACTTTGAATCCGGATTATTTATGAGAGTTTTTCTATTATATTCAAATTTTAAGATACTTGATCTATTTTTAAAAACATTTTTATTTTCTAATTTTTTAATAGAAAAAAAGTCAAAGAACATGAGTCAACATTTTTAACATTTATAATATTTTAATACAAAAGGTACGATGAATTGATTGTTCCAACTAACATTTCTAAAATTTTAATATAAAAGTTAGAATTGTAGATAATCTAGCGGAACTAGTCATACATTTTGCTGAAATGATAGATTTTCAAATTATTTGAAGATGTTGTTATGTTTTTTAATTTATATCATTTTAATGTTATGAATAAATTTTTTGGAAATATGTGAATCTATTTTATTTATCAGAATAAACACTTCTCTAAACAAAAATAAAAACACATATTTGAACTGAAATGTACACTTAATAGTTTATGAAATGTGTACTTAATTATTTCAATGTACACCGTTGTGAGCTAGAAGCAACACATCTCTTCTCTCTTATTAAATAATCCGCCAACAGTTGTGATTAAAAGATGAAATTTTAGATTGAATATCAGTCAATTATTAATAATGAGAGTTGTCAATTCCTTATCTAAAACATGATTATTGAGTTTTATGATATTAATAGCACAAAAGAAGAATCTTCAAGGAAATTAATGGGGTTTTAACCGTAATCCTATTTTTGGATTACAATATTTCATTGTTATTTCCGTTCATTTTCCTTTGTTTTAAAATTTACCACAACAAATAAGCCCCAAATTTTAGTAGTATCTCATTAAAATATATACAGAGAGTTTGCTTTAAAATTCACGCTAATTAAAACGGACAACTCGTATCTATTCTAAATTACAGAAACAAATCTCTCAAATAATCAAATTAATTCCATTCCAAGAAATAGAACCGTCACCAATTGTACATCTCGTTGAATCTGTCATAGCTTCAAAACTTGATTTCACAACTTCATCTCTTCTCTCATATCCGCCATTTTTTAATGGATTATGCATCTGTTTTCTGTAGTACGTAGTCACATATGTTTAAGAATAATAACATCATGATCTAAATAGTACAATTTCAATTTTATTTTATCTTTATTAATCTTAATTTATTATTCAAATTAATTTTCTGAAGTAACCCGAACAATATTAAGAGTATTTCTGAAAGGGTATATAGTAGGGCTGTAAACGGATGTGGATATCCGGACGGATATCCGCTCCGAATTCGTTTATTATCCGAATCCGGATTTAAACGGATACGGATAGTCCGGATACAGATCCGGATAGTTATCAATTACTCATAGATGATCCGGATTCGGATACGGATACGGATACGGATACTAATATCTAAACGGAGCGGATATCCGGACCCATCCGAAACCTAATAATTTTTTCAGACTCATTAGTATAAAAGAAATTCTTATCCGAAACTCAATAATTTTTTTCGAACCCATTAGTATAAAAGAAATTATTTTTCCTCCAAGGGGATTCGAACCCATGCCATCTCTCTAAAAAATCAAGCTACAAACCACTACACCACACTATCTTTTGTTACTACTTTATTTTGTTTATATATTATATCAATGGAATTTCTTATATCTCTCATCTTTCCAACATTAATCTCTCTATCAACTTGCAATTATTAATTTATTTTCATATTAAAATTTTATTAATTATTAATTATATCTTAAAGTTCATATAAGTCAATTATTCGACAATTGTTCGTCTTGTATCTGTATTCGAATCTGTATCCGTAGATTATCCACTTCGTATCCGTATCCGTTTAAAGTGAATTTAGTTTTGCATTTTGACATTCATTTACTATCCGTATCCGTATTCGTATCCGCTCTTTAAAACGTGAATATGGATATGATTTTACCACTATCCGCTCCGTATCCGCTCCGTTTTCACCCCTAGGACTATATAGAGTCATGGTATCATCTTATCTTATCTTATCTTATCTTAATCTTAACTCCTGATAAAACCACGTTGAGATAAATGGGACTGAATGGTGTATCTGTCCAGACGAAATCTCAGCCGTCCATTCAGCAGATCCAACGATTCTAAACTATTGTGTTGAATATTAGATATTATACATACATTTTATGTATTCGTTCGTGTACAAGTCTGAAATTAGTTATAAATTAACCTATTACGCAGAAGACCACACAGATTGATCTTCTCCTTTCTCCTTTGCTCACCAGCGAATACGCGATCTTTCCTCCGTCTTCTCTCTTCGCTCCCTCCCTCTTTTCTCTTTTCTTTTTTCTCTCTTTCTCCTTTTCGCCGCCAGTCGCGCCCACCCCTCACCCCAAACCCTAGGCCCTGTCTGTTGCGAAAGAGGAGCCAGATCTCTGGCGAAGTATCGACATGACGAACCATGGTTATGGTTCTGATGCTTTCTTACGGACGGATCCGACCCGGCTTGCTATTGATCGGAGTGGTGATCGACTAGAGGAGTTCTCCATTGAGTACTTCGTGGATGCTGACCTACTCCAGCATCTCTGTGATAGGTGACACCTCCATTTCTGTTTTTACTCCTTTTCTTTTTTTCTATCAAATTCAGACTTTGCAGAAGATCTGCGTAACTTCTTTATAAGCTTTGTTGTGCTAAGAATTATAGTGTGATTCTAATTTCTTAAGAATAAAAATAATTTAGCTTTGCAATGTTCTATCTATCTTTCTGATCAGGGAGGTGATAATTTGGTACTATAAAATTACTTTTACTAAATGTAAACCCCTAATATTGTCTGTCATTTTAATTTCACAAGAGTTTTCTTTTCTGTGTTATGTCAGATCGAAACCAGTTGATCTGCTCTGAAAACGCGTGATGAGCGATGAGTGATGCAAGGTCCTTTTATAAATAATTTCATTTTCCCTTTGAACATATACTTGAGTATTGGTCCATGAAAACCTTTGTTCCAATATAATTTGTAGATAGTACAGTTAATTTGGCTTGTTAACACAATAAGGGGGTATAGAAGTTAATTTGCCCTGAATGGGAACAACATAGCTGACTGGTTTAGATATAAAAGGGACTCAAATGAGGTAATCTACTATTTTCACACAAGGCAACAGTGACAGAATTAAGAGAAATTTGGAGAGTTGTAAATGTTTATGAACTGCGTAGGAACTACATAAAATTCAGATTAGTCTTCACTTTGTACCCTTGAAGTTGCCTATAGAGTATTTTTGACTTTATATTTGTTTTGACAGTGATTGGTGAGGCAGTCAGCACATTGGATAGTGGTTCATCGCGCCCTAATGGCAATCAAGGATGTTAATGACATGATCTCTTCCCTTGATCCCGAGTATTATGATATTTTCTCATGAAATGAGATCTCTCGTCATCTTATTTGTTTTAGAATAATTGTTGATGGTATATTTGCTAAAGGGCTGATATTCTCATGAAGTGGATCTCATCATGTTCATCACCAATAGGGTTTACAAAGGTGTTGTTCATGCCTTATTGAGTATTTGGGAGTGATTCGAGGAGGTGATAATTTGGTACTATAAAATTAGTTTTAATAAATGTAAACCCCTAATAAGCGTTGGTGTATCGATTCTTTATAAGCGTTGGTGTATCTATCTTTCTTTATAAGCGTTGGTGTATTGATTCTTTCTTCCCAGGTTCATTTGCTTTGCATTAGGTGCCAGATCTCCCTCTCAAGTCCTCGAAAAATTATTGAATTAAAAATTTCTCATTCTTCTTTGAAATTTGGTTTTTAGGAACTTGGTGGCTCGTTAGGTCGAGATGCACCAACAGGACGTGTAGTGTTCGCAACCGAGTCTTTATTGGTTGAACACGGGAAGTCGATTTCAGGATCAACCTTCGTTGCCTAGGTAAACATAATTCGAGCATTTCACAGGCCCAATATTTTTTCTAAATATATATATATTATAAAAAAGGAAAGGTGGTCATTGTCTAAGCTGAAACTAACACCTATAATGGCTGTATTACAATCTCAAGCTCATTTCTTTGATTTGATTAACTGGTGTAAAATTTCCTTTTTATAGTAGGGTTTTGGTAATGTGGGTTCTTGGGCTGCAAGTATTTTCCATGGAAGAGGTGACAAGGTCATTGCAATTGGAGATGTCTCAGTCTCAATAAAGAACACTAATGGGATAGATGTACCAGCATTGATCAAGCACAAAAGTGAAGGTGGTGCCTTCATGGATTCAAACGACTTGCTTGTACACGAGTGTGATGTTCTTCTCCCTTGTGCCCTTGGTGGGGTCCTTAACAAGTATGCTGGTATATATATTCAGTCAAGTTTATTTTTATTTTTATTTTACTAGCTAGCAATCCAAGGCCTATGCCTTCTTTCCCTTAGCTCGTATTTTCACCAGAGAACCATTATTTCCGGGCCATACAATTCACTGGTACCCTCACATAGGATCCAAGCCTATGATATTATAATTAGCTCAAATTATGAATGAGTATTCTCTAATAAGTAGTCTTCTTAATGTTCCCTTCAGTGAATTCCCAAAAGTGAAGGTGTAATAATCTAGCTCCTTCATTAAAGATAAAAGTATTTCTCACCACTTCAAAAGCTTGAAATTGTTACAGCTTGTTTTCCTTCTGTTAGACTCCGCGTTCTACAACTGTACCCCTCCACTTCTACAGCAAAGATGTCTCTTCGTGGGCACATACCAGCTAGCATAGAGAGGCATGTAACAGCCAGCTTATAAGGGCGCTCAATACAATCCCCCGGTCTGCTCCGACATGGCCCGTATCCTAGGTCTGTTCCTTCCCTTCACCACCGCCATCAGGCGGACCCCGCATTCCCTCCTCCTCACCTTGAACTCCTTGAAAGAAAGGTCTCTTTTTAATTTAATGAGATGGAGTCTGGCAAGGGAAAACACACAAGATGTACAAGGAGCTCGATGGATTAGGACAGGAACATCAAAATCTCCGGTTGGTTAGTTTGTCTATTGGTTTTTCTTGTGAACTACACCCGTAGTTTTATCATATTCTGAATTTCTGATCACTTTTAGCAAAATTACACCATATAATTAAATCACACTGAGCAACTAAGAATTAACATTTTGAAGATATTTGCAAGTACCATTGGATGTTAGATTGATCTGATGGAAGAATTACTCCATTGTTGATAAATTTTGCTAAGGCTGGTAATTTTTAAGGCAGCCATTTGGTTCATGTATCAGGTTCTGGTCAGAGTTGATCCACCAGCTACTTGAGTAGACCTGACCCTCTTTTGCTTGATTAAACTTTCTACACTAACCTTCTTAGCATCCAAATGATTTCTTCAAGATGTGTATTAAAATAAGCATTATTATTTAAAAAAAATATTACATGTCGAATATATCTTTAGATATATCTGTTTGATTGATTTTCAGTTTTTAAAATGCTATATGTCCAATATATCTTTTTTGTTGATTTTTATTCCAATAGTTGATATTGTATACTAAATAGTAATTGATCTTTATTTAATATATCTGAGTGCAAAGTTCGTGATGGCTGTTAAACCCTACACTATAATTAGATGGCAGATAAATACAATAATTAGCATGAAAGATGAATACAATAAAGTAGAAGATGAGAGACTTGATTTTTTTTTGGCTAAATGACTACACAAATATTTGTTGTTCCTGTAGAACATGACAATTCTTTACCAGTTGAGATATGTCATCTGTGTATTTGACTCTAGGGAAGGTTTCTTTTGGACAGGTATGAGGTATCCATTACTCCTCTTCCAATCCTTCTGCCATGGTCAAAATCTTTTGAAAGGATGAAATCAAACCTCTTGTTTGCTTCTAAATCTTTCGAAAGGATGAAATCAAACCTCTTGTTTGCTTCTGGATGCCCTTCTTTGATATCTGCTCTAGCATCGAAGGTAGATGTTCCCTCCCATGTAATTTCAATTTTTTTCAAATATAACAGACCACACTCTCTCTATATATCAATGAAATCTCCATTCTTTCATGAGGTATCCATTACGCCTCTTCCAATCCTTCTGCCATGGTCAAAATCTTTTGAAAGGATTAAATCAAAGGGCTTGTTTGCATCTAAATCTTTTGAAAGGATGAAATCAAACCTCTTGTTTACTTCTGGATATCCTCCTTTGATATCTGCTCTAGCATGGAAGGTAGATGTTCCATCCCATGTAATTTCAAGTTTTTTCAAATATAACACTCTCTCTATATATATCAATTAAATCTCCATTCTTTCAAATTGCAGTTGCTCTATTCCCCTTTTTTCACTCAAAACCATTGGTACTATTCAAAATCCCTTACTGTTTACTTATAGCAGCAACAAAATTTAACTTTGATCTTAAGAGTAAGATTTACTTGATATGCATATTATTATTCTACTGTTATTTTCTGCCCAAAAGTAAATTTTCTTCATTTTATTATTGTTTGCTCTCAAGAGTGACAAATTAGATAGCTTCGTCTCAATATTCTCTTTTGATTGACATCTTATTTGATGGGTATTATCTTTCTTTTTGTAATTCTCATTGTAAATATGATAGAAATTGATTTTTAATTTCTGAATTTGTCCAACTATTTAATATTTTTTACTGATGAGGCAGAGAGGAAGCCATCAGGCAGAGAGGATTATTGACATCCACTTTGATGCTTTTTGTTCAATTTCTGAATTTTTTTGATATTACTATTCTAATAGTTGGTAAAATGAGTGCAAAGCTTCCCTAATAATGTACTGGTATTACCGTTCTGAGATTTGTCTGAAAAAGCTTTTGCTTTGGTATTATTGTTTTGAAATTTATTGAAATTTGTTCAATCACTGTCATTGCTCTAATTCTTTAGCAATACCTGAGTTTCTAATTCTTATTTTGCTTTCTTTTATTATTTTTCTTTCTTTTACGGTACTCATATTCACTTATTATTGCTTGCGTAATATGCAGGAAGCTCTTTGGCTGCCTCAAACACTATACCTCAGATTTTCATATTCCTTTTCAAAGTAAGTCATAATTTATTCAATTATAAGGCAATCTTCTTGCATAGATAAGACTATATTTTAATTCCCCAGCAATTTTATTCTAAGGTTTTCTCCTATGAACTCCCTTACTGTTATGATGTTGGCCTTTTTTAAAATTATGTAATGATACTTCTTTGCTGTAATCGCATGTCTAATTTGTAGCGATATCTTAATAAAAATCTGTTCTTGTGATTGCAAACAAACAAACTATGACCTATACTCTTTGATTGCAAACAAAGAAACAAACTGTAAATATGTCAAATAGCAAGGTCCTATATTAAAAAAATATCTTCAATCTCTTGACTGACAAAGTACTTAAAAATAAATTGAAGTTCAATCTTGGTTCTTGATGATTTTGATCTTTATCCTTTGGTTTCTTCATTTTATTGTTGTTTGCTCTCAAGAGTGCTATAGGTCACGACATGAGGCTGAAGCCTTTTACAAATCATGTCACCTAGAATATCCAGTGCCTTCTCAATTTCAGCTTTTTTTTTTACCCAATCCATGTATAAGAGTGTTGTAGGGCACCATTTTAGGAGCAGACCCCTTAGCATTTGTTAGGGTATATTTTTAGGAGCAGGCCCTTTAGCATTTGTTAGGGCATATTTGACAGCATTTTAGGAGCAGACCCTTTAGCATGTCACCTAGAAGGGAAATTCTGGAATTCTTTGAATTTTGCACACTCATATATCACTGATTTATTTTAGTAGGGTTTAGGGTTACTGAAGGCAAAAGTTTTAAGAATTCCAGTGGTTACTGAAGGCAGACACATCACCATATGTCCCCGTTATTAGCATTTTTAGTGCATATTTATAACAATTATCCCCAATAGCAAGACCCACATTCATATCAATTAATCCTTCTATTCTGTTAGGATTAATTTCCATCCTTCCATTCCTCTTTCGCAGAATAGTTGGTCAATTCGCAATTGTTTTGTTTTTCTATTGTGGATGATGTGATTTTTATCCTTCTTGTTTCATTTGTTTTTTGAACTACAGGTTAAAGGAGATTGTGTTTGTGTATTTTAAGTAAAAGGGCTTCTTGTTTGGTACAATTATGGATGTTCCTTTTCATGCAGGGTTTACAGCAGAATGGGTTTTTTAACGGTGGAAAAATTTGCTCATCTTGAATGTCTAAATTACTTCTGGTGGGATATGAATGCCGTGCGAGTGCATTTCATGGTGAAGACTCGCCGTAGTAACAGCCTTTACTTGGTCGTTCTAGATAGCGATGTAAGAAGCGCATTATTCTTTGAACTTCTCCTATTTGTTAGATTAGTTATAAATATTATGTAGGTGTTTCAATTATGTCAATATAAATGTTGCATCTTCTAACCATCTGTTTTTTTAGAGAGTGAAAATGTTAGCCAGAGTTTCAGATGAGATGAAATCATATGTAGAAAGCATGGTTCATGTCGGACATGTGTATTGTCTGAAGAATTTCATGGTCGAATCGACAAATCAAAAATATATCACTTTTGATAAGTGTAAAATCCTGGAGACAAATTTACAAATTGTTTTCCATAAAGAGACCACTATCCTCCCTCTTCCTCTAAACATGTGTAATTTTCCCACTTACCCCATTGTGCCATCCATTGAACAAATTTATGGGATCCAATGCGGCAATTATCTCACAGGTAATTCATGTTTGTACATTCAAAAGCTGTTCATGTTACTAATAAATAAAACTAATTGTAATGAACACGTTACAATTTTGAATTCCTTCCGTAGATGTAGTTGGTCGAGTATGTTATGGGCATAAAGTGCAGTACCTTAATCGGGATGGAGGACATCGTGTACCCGCCCTTGAGATTTATCTTCTTGACTGGACGTGAGTTTAAAATATAGTGTATCTTATAAAAATTTATATGATATATATCTTTATTTCCCGCTGACTTTTTAGTTGTATTAATTACCTTTGTTCAACTTCTATATTTTTCAGATGCCATGTCATTGCATTGGTTTTGATAGGCTTACCTTTGACCAACCATGTGAGGATTGTTCGTGCTGTTCAGGATAAGTCTATCATTTTCGTCACTCGGTTGAAAGTAGTCGTTCATAAACCACGTACGATATCCATATCAGCCCTTCCGTTCATTTTCCAATTTTCCTCACTAAGTACCATATTCAATTTAATTAAATATGATCTCATTTGCAGTCAATTATCTTGAAGCCACAGATATTTCAAGTGTTCATTTTGATCCAATGATGCCAGAAGTGTTGGCCTTGAAAAATAGGTAATAGTTAGATTTAAAAATTAAAAAAAATAAAATTATAATCTTCCTGTCGTTTATGAATCAATCATATCACTTTAAATGTTTTTTTTTTTTATTTGCACAGAATTAACATGCCTGTCTAATTATTGTTCCGAACGGGGTCAAATGATGTTTGGTGTTTAGGATATCTATGCTATGGTTGTTTTGGATGTTGCCTTCTTTTCATTTTGTGTTGGGTAGCACTTTATTATGGAGTTGTTGCTTTCCATTGGAATGTTTGAACTAATATTATGGAGATGAATTTTCTATTTCAATATTTAGCTTGGCCATGTTTTGTATGTTTTGCTTATTATACGAATGTTTTGCTTTGTTGCATGTGTACTGTTAAGTTATATGAATGTTATGAATGCTTATTATATCAATGTTATGCATGTTTTTCTATCAAGGCAAGTTAACAGATTGGTCCGTACTACAGATCAATATTTTCATTTCCAAATTTCAAATAGTCGATCTTAACTGATCAATTTTCTTATTTTGAAATTACCGAGTGTAATGCACTAAGACTCCTAACATTGATTGTGTTTTTGTAAACTTAGCTGCTATTTAGGTTTTTTTTTTTTTTTTTTTTTGTTATACATCATTTTCATATATTGTACCATTATGTCATTAATTTCAGCTTTTTTCTGTGAGATGTTATTTTGCTTAAATACTCTAAGGTTAATATATTGTTATTTAAATATCCTGTACCAAATCATTTCATGTGAAATTAGATTCAAATAGAAGAACATTTTAAAGTTCTATCAAAATTGAGGAGCATTGATCCATTCAATATCAGTCTCCCAACATATCAACATTTTAGGTTATTAACCAAAGTTGTTACGGATGTTAACAATTTAATTTACTCTTCTGTATTCATAAGCACAGATAAGGATCGCTAATATAAAGTGTAACATAACATAAGAACGAAATAAAAATTACAATTTTTTAACACATGTAATCTAAAAATTAAAGGTATTGGCTATGATGAAGATGCTTTCTCGCTCCACAGTTTAACCAATAAGATTTTCTTTCAGAGCAATAAACATAAATTCTATAAAAGAAAATTGTACAAAATTTACTTCTAATTGATCACTTTGTATAGAATTTACAGTACCTACTGTACCTGCTATGCCGCTGTGACCGATGACACTGATCTCAACAACAGAACGGGCATTCCAGATTGGAGGCCATCAAATTGCACACGAGCAGGTGAAGTACAGATTAGACTAGAATTGACCACAAACAAAACAGAAGAAAACAAAATATAATAAATTAAAGCTGCACTTTCTTGATCCTAGGAGGTTTGGTAACTACCATTCCATTCCATACCATACTGGCCTGTCTTTTACTTGTACCAGCTTTCTGCACTTCCTTTTCATTCTACCTTTTGCTTGTATCACGGGGTCAAATGCAAATGCAAATAATCACTATTTATGACGCTTCAACATTGCCTTTGCCTTTGCCCTTTTCCCATTTGTCAAAACTACATCACATCTCTCCCTCTCTGACATTGATTCTATCCTTTTGTTTCTTCCATTGTATTCAAAAATCATTTTATTTTTTTCATTTTTCGGTTATTTAATTGAAAAAAGGACGGTTGCAATAAAAAATTTGATGATGCTATTAACATATGTAATAAAGCATTTATATTGATTTTTTTTATTCTAATCTTCCATTAAACATGACATTTTTTTTTTCATTTGTGAGGTATATTAGAACTTCATATTAGCAAACTTTTTTAAAAGAAATAACTTTGTGCTTCTCACATTGATAAAATTATGAATTTTTTTTTCACTGATTGTTAATTGTTAATTATATGTTGGACTTTGAATTGTAAATGTTACAGTTTTAAATTAATTTTAGAAATAAAAATGCTCTAAATTAATTTTTATTATTTCTATATTTAATTCATTTAAAAATATTTTGCTTCTTTTAAACAGATATAATATGGACTATACGGAGAGGCGCAAGAAATGTGCAAGTATATTGTTTTTAATATAATTCTTAATGTTGTATGATTCTGAGGTTACCTTTCATTCTATATAATAGTTAATTAGTTACCGACTCCAGTATTCCATCCCAGTTCTCAAATTTTAAAAGATTTGTGTATGAAAAGTACACCTCCATTTACAATTACATTAATTTGCAAAAAAAAAATTACAATTACATATAATAGCGATAATAAAGGATAATTTAGTAAGATAAAATGTAAAGAACGGTCAATGCATGGCAAGTTGAAATCTTTTTTTTTTATCAATTAAATGTTTATTTTTCGTCAGGTTTAGCTTTTTTTTTTTTTTTTACATATAATTGTGCATATAACAAGGACTTGGAAGCAGTGTTGTAAATAACGGTATGCGCTTATATAATTGTGATCAAACCGTATTCTTATTTGTTATAATTTTACATATACGGATACGAATACGATAGTCTCCGATACGGATACGGATACAGATCAGATATTAAACGGATATGGATACGGATCGGATATCGGACAGATACGAATACGGATATGAATATTATTCGAATAATTAAAAATAAATTACTAATGTACATTCTAATAAAGAATACCATCTATATATAATTTTTTATTCATAAATTATATCTAATATTTTTCATAATAAGTTTGTTGGTTACAAAACATATATCATATTACTAAAACAATAGTCACTAATTATGTCATAGTGTTAAATTATTCATCAAAATATATATGCATACACAATTTAATAAATCATTCATATGAATAAGTAGTTTAATAAATTAATTTAAGAATAGGGAGTACCTTTTTTGTTGTTAGAGATATAAACGGTCAGATACAGATAGTTACGGATAGTGAAAAATTAAACTGTAACTTTGTCCGTTATAATTTTTCGAATACGGATACAAATACAGATAGTTTCAGATATCCAGATACGGATACGAATCGGATGATTTAAGTAATTTTCCGAATTCGAATCCGATTACACCCTTCATAAATGTTCTTCTAATAACATCTAAGTAATGACAAAAGAACATAACATCTAAGACTCCAATAATATCCGATAATATCCAATCCGTTTAGTGACAAAAGATCACGAGCATCTCCTTTAATAAGGGCTTTGCGAGCTCCCAAGATCTCTAAGTAGACTCCAATAAAATCCGATAATATCCAATCCGTTTACAGTACACCCTTCATAAATGTTCTAATGAAAAGCTTCTCTTTTGACGACTCACTTCTTCAAATTACGTCATATTTCAAATTCCGAAGATCCAAAAGTCGGACCTGTCAGAAGAAATGGATTCAGCTTCGCTTGCCAAAGTTGGACCTGGTGGAGATCAATTCCGCTTCGCTTGCCAAATCCGAACTCCTATAAATGGAGCAGCACCTCAGTTATCACCTCTCACCTTTCCCTGCTGAATTTCTGACTGATTTGAGTAATTTCTTCTATGGCTTTATTTTTTTCATTTCAAGTGGTCATTTAAAAAAAAAAAAAAGTCAAGAGGAAATGTGTTTTTGCACAGATGAACCTGCTGCCATAATGTTGATATTCTTGTTATAGAACCCTAAACCCTAATATGTCCCATTTAAGCATATTACTAATTTGATATTCTTGTTTTGCTTTATTAGGTTGATGGCATCGATTAATAGAATCAATAACCGTGTGCAAGCCATAGATCCTGCAAGCGAAGATGTGTTTGAGTTAGAACTCTTACAAGCAGTGGGACAATTTCTCTTTGAGGGTATGTGTACTAATACGTTTTAATAAAGTGCACCATTACCTTATTGTATTTAACAATTATATGTGTCAATCATTGTTAGATAATGTTGATAACGGAGCATCTGCGGCTGTTCCAAATGTGGAGGATGTACCACCTCCTGTCAATGATCTTGTAGTGGATGATCTACATCCGACACCACATCCTGTACCAGATTGTATGAATAATCGTGTAGACGAGTAAGGAGAAAAATATTTTTTTTCCTTTTTTCTGTTGTTGTTTACATTGTTTCGTCCGTTTCTTTTGCTATTGCTGAAATTTTTGCAATTTTGCATTTTTACTAAGTATCTCTTGATCTCTTAACAGTATGCTAATAAGAAAAGTAAAAAGGACGATTTGCTGAGGATTGATGTTTAAATAATGCTCTATGACCCCTCGTATACCACTGTTCTGATAAAGGACATGTGAGATAGTATTATGCAATTATACAAGATCATTCATGCATATCTGCTATGTTGATAGCAGAAAATTAGTAATCAAAGGGGTTTTATGCTGATTCTAATGCTAAACCATGTCAAGAGTCTTGCTCAAACAATGATTGAACACAAAAAAAATATGACAAGCATTAGCAACCAGCAGAAAACTCATTTGATACCCCTACTGTCCAATAAATTTCAGAAATGCCTTTCTGTCAAGAACTGGCAAATCAGGGGACATAGACCCTGATTCTGTCAAATCCAATAACACATACACGTAGAGGACTCTCTTCCAAGAAATTTAGACTTACATTTTGTATCAATTGGATTTTTCTGCTATTTTCTATGGATTTTTGAATCTTAGCCTTTCAAATTTTGTGATATTCTTTATTTTTCTGTTTCTTCATTTCTGACTAAGACTTGACATGGACCCTCACTTGTAATATTATATCAAATTTTCATAACTTGTAGAGGCGTAGTCAATGGAGTTACCTTTGACATGGTAACTCCATTCTTTAAACAACCATTGGGAGTAGCTGCCAGAGAGCTTGGCATTAGCAGGTCAAGTTTAATGATTTGGTCTAGGGTTCATCATATTCCGCGATGGCCCTATCGCATGATTATGAGCATGGAGAAACTCATAACTATTGTGAAGGTAATGTACATTGACAACTAATTTGAAGTCGTAGTAGTTTTTTTGGTTATGTTGTAGTGCTTTTATTTGCTAATTGCTTGAATTTTTTATTTAGTAACAAGTCTTTACTTTGTGTTGTAGTTGCATGGAATTGGTTATAAATGCCAAGTGAAAGGTCTTGATTTTAGTGTCGAACAATTGGAAAAAAGGAAGCGAGCCTTTGAAAAAGATCCTACCATCCCAATAGAAGCCTCCATATTACGCTTTAGGGCCATCATGCTTAAGAGAGCTTCGAGTATGAAACGGAAGGCGGTTAGACAGCACAACCGTTGAATGTTTTGGTTAGTGCTTTAGTAGGAGGGATGTTTTGGTTAGTGCTTTAGTGCTTTTGTGCTTTAGTAAGTGCTTTAATGTGTTGAAGATTTTGGACTGTGAAGATTATGGCAAGTGCTTAGAATGGAGGGTTAGGTCTTTTGTGGGGTTTTTATATGATGTCTAATGTAACCTCTTCAGTTTTATCAAATATTTTTGTTTCTGTTATCAAATATTTCTGATTTCTGTTTTATCAAATATCTTTGTTATCACTTACTTTCCATTTGAGAAGCTGTGCGCATCTTTATTACATCTTTGATTTTGGTTTCTGTTATTACATCTTAGCAATTTGAGAAACTGTGTGCATGTTGGTATCACTGGTATAGTACCAAACTACCAACTTTTAATCACAGTTCCACCTCAAAAGATGGTAAGTGTCAAAATTACTATTTGGTTGGACATTGCTATATGTTGTTCAAGGATAGTTCTGTGTCAGTTATGCTGTCATTGGATTGATAGTTCTATTATTTATCAGGCTAAGAAGAGAGAGGCAGCTTCTTTGGATAGACAAGTGTTGCTAAAGAAGCTAAGAGATGTCCACGACTCTCTAAAAGGTCGTGTGGCAGGTCGAAACAGAGATGAAACTGAAGAAGCAACCTGATTGGTTAGGTTTCTTTTGCCCTTTTATTTATTGTTAATTCTATTTCATATATAGGGGAAATAGCTAAAGGCCTAATGTCTTATCTGCCCAATCTGCCTCAAGATGTCCAAACTACCCCTCTTGAGAGGAGGGGTAGGTACTATTTTTTATTTTTTGGAGGGCCATGCAAGTTGTTTTTGATGTTTTCTATAAACTGTGCTAATATAATATTTGATAAAATAAAAGGTACAACTGTATACGGGTGAGCCAGGTTGGGTTGGGTATCTTAACCCTAATTACTTGTGCAAATCTCAGCTTGTACAAGAACCAAACATGAGTGCCCCATTAGCCCCTGGAGTCGGTACCAGTCACAGAGAGATGGTACCTACCATGTTTGCCTTTGGTGATTCTCTCAAAGATAATGGAAACAACAGTGACCTACCTTCATTTGCAAAGGCCAGCTATTACCCCTACAACATTGACTTTTCGAGCGGGCCTACTGGCAGGTTCTATAACGGTTATACCATTGTAGATGAGATAGGTATCATAAAATATTATGCAATACTAATCCTGGTTATGTCATTAATTCGTTAGTTTCATATATTCAAGCGTTACTGTTGAAATTATAATTCAAGGTTTACAGCCCCAGTTTCTGTAACAATATGTGCACCAGTTAAGCTATGCACCTGTTTATATTAGTTTTAAATCAACACAATTTCTCTCCCATTTTATTTTTTATCTGGTTTCTCTTGGCTTAGTGGGGTCAGGGTTTAATTATTTATTAATGCAATAAGACTTGCATATAAACTTTTTTGTAACAATGGTATTTAATTGCAACTGAGAGTGAGGCTATGGTACTATGCATAGCGCATAATGGTATGTACTATGGATCAATATTTCTATTTTCAAATTCCAACCAATGAATCTGACCTTTCAACATAATCTCCATATAAAAATGAGTTAATTTCTTATATACCCTTGAAGACTTTATTGGTTTTGTATTTACCCTTGTTCTTTTGTCTTGAACATTTGTATACTGACAAAGAAAGAGAAAACAAAAACTGAACTGCTGCAATTCAATTGAAAAACACACACTGCACATCTAATGTTTCACTGTTTGTTCTTCTGCTGGACGAGACCCTTCATTATCACACTTCACTTCTAATTGATTCGAAACTCCAGAATAAATCTGACGAGGTTTAATTCATATAGCAAGACAAATCTTGTACTATAATTTGTGGAGTTAATGGGTGCCAAGCTTAGTTAAAAGATGAAAATAATAAGAATATTTAAAATTATATGCTTATCTACAAGTGGGATTCATTAGATGTTTAAAATTATGTATTTTTTGAACACCTGTACGGGTTGTGATTCAGCTACTTTTGGTTATACTCATGAAAATAACTTTATAAAAACAAAGTTTTTAAATTATCAGATTCGGTCAAGTTTGACCTGTATAAAAAAAAAAAAAATACCCTAAAACCTAAAAGAGTCAATTTTCTTATTTACCCTTCAATAACATTATAATTCTGTATGCAATCTACATGGAAACAATGAAGGATGTACCGTATATAAAATTGCCTTCTTCCCATTTCTTTTTTGTGTCCCCATGACCCATATCTCTCTCAATTGGTAAGTAAGAAGAGGTAATTTGAGTATTTAGAAAAATAAGTTTTGACATAAGATCGATGAGGAATACATCTCATTAATATTAAAAATAAAGGACTATATTTTCCATTTAAATTTTTATTTCAGGATTACATCACAACTTTTGTCAGTTAAAGTAGCAACTAACAACTATACTGACAAAAACTGTACTATAAAATGAATGAATTAATATAAGAGAAACTGGTAAAAATATAAATATTACATTGAATGGTCTAAATCAAGTACTTGGACCTTAGAAACAATAATATTGATCCATGTATTGTGTATTGTACTTGGACCTTAGTACCATGGCCAAAATTTTAAAATTTTGTAAGCTATATCTGATCTCACTCTAACCTATTTACTGTTAAATTGATTGCTGGTATAGAATTGTACCAAGGGTTCAGGACAATGCATTAAGGCATGGTACCAGTTGGTACCAGTGAGAAATAAATCAAAGGTCAGTTGCAATTGTACCAAACGGCAAGAGAAATCAAAGAAATAAATCATTCATAAATCGTTCTAAGCTTTTACTGGCTTTACAAGAATTAGAAAGGAAAGACCCAAATCACAGAAAACCCAATAAAAAGGCAATAAATTCCAGAAATGCCCTTCTGTCAAAAACTGTCAAATCAGGGGACATCGACACTGATTCTGTCAAATCCAATAACACAGACACGTAGAGGACTCTCTTCCAAGCAGTTTAGACTCACATTTTTTATCAATTGGATTTTTCTGGTATTTTCTATGGATTTTTGAATCTCAGCCTTTCAATTTTTCTGATATTCTTTTTTTCCTATTTCTTCATTTCTGCTGCATATAGTTCATGATATAAGATCCCATACTAGAAAGACAAAGAAAATCCCAAAGACTACCAAATAAATCATGCATATAGATTAGCTCATAATGAACATTTTGATGTAAAGAAATCGAAATTTGGTGTAGTGGTTTGCCCATGATGAAAATAACAAATCAGACTTTCAGAATAGCAAAACTGCACATTACCAGCAAACATCACTGTAGAAAATCCTTTACCAGTATTGGTTCTAAACTTATAGCGAACTTGAAATAAATTGAGTGTGTAGAGCACAGCCTGACATTCATTTCCATATAAAGAACTAAAAAAATGATGTAGCCAATTGCCCAGAATAAATTCTCAAAGTCTGGTATGTCTGAAAATCCTGAACAGAAAAGCTGCTCCTGCAAATTTGAATGGAAACCAATGAAATAAAATTCATAAAAATGTGAGAAAATTATAGAGAGATACCTGACAGTTGTTAGAATATCACTGTGAAATTTAACTATTCCCTTAATTTCAAACAGTTGTCTCCTCTTTCGTTGTCTCAACCACTGTTTTCCATTCTATCGAGGGCGTCAGCTGGTTCTTTGTTTTCCAAGAAATTAGAAGAGCAGCAAAGACAGTGGGTCAGGGGTCAAATTGGACAACTGGTTGTACCACTGTCCTTTATAGCCAAAATGCATCTGTCATATGCTTATATTTTTAGCCCAATCTGAGGTAGATTCTGAAAGTGACAGAATGGCCATCTGTCTAACAGAAAAGCGTATAGATTTGCTAAAATGTGAGTTTCATGTATATAACTTTTTTCAATGGAGTAAATTTTTTTTGACCAAGCCCTCGATATTACTTATCTCAAATTCAATCATAAAACAATAAGTAGCAGCATAAAATCTAGCTATGTTCATGTTTAATTATCATAATAACATGGCTTCCCATTGAATTTTCACTATTCTCATTTTTTTACTGTTTTCAAGACCACACTTCATATTCATTAGCCACAATAGTGAAACGGCAAAAGAATTCGGTAGTTTACTATGATACTGACCAATAAAAACCATCTTAATAATTGCACTTGGTTCAACTTGTTTTTTTTCTCGGTTTTTTAATCAGCCCCATTTATTTGGGTTGATTATTTTAACAAATTCATAAATTGAAATGGAGTACTGGTACGTAAATGTTGGTCATACGCAAATTACGCCTTTGTTTTAAAATTTTGATTAGTTTACTCTGATTTTTATAATTGGAAGTAACTTCCAAAATTTGGGTATTAGTTGCAAATATGTGAAATATTTGGTGTTATTTGCTAATATGGCAAAAATAGTACAAATTCATAATATTACACGTGTGATTTCTTCTGCCTTTTAATTTCAGAAACAACAAGCATAGATATGTCAATTTGTACAAGAGAAGAGTTGCTGCAGAAAGAATGTGACATTGAACTATAGAGCATGTGCAGAGAAACAGTTGCAGGTTCTCTCTCTCTCTCTCTTTCTTCAAACCTTAGCAGTGTACGTGTGTGTAATATGGGTAGTCTATAGTCCTGAGTTTAAGTTCACTAGCATGCAGTACAATATTTCCTTAATTTACTTTTGGACAGGTATGAGGTACCCATTACTCCTCTTCCAATCCTTCTGCCATGGTCAAAATAATTTGAAAGGACAAAATCAAACCTCTTGTTTGCTTCTGGATTTCCTCCTTTCATATCTGCTCCAACATTGATGAAAAGGGTAAACGTTCCAAATTTTTTCAAAGATAACAGACCATACTCTATATATATATATCAATGAAATATCCATTCTTTCAAATTGGAGTTGCTCTATTCCCCTTTTTTCACTCAAAACCACATGTACTGTTCAAAATCCCTTGCTTTTTACTTGTAACAACAACAAAATTTTGCTTTGACCTTAGGAATAAGCTTTACTTGATATGCATATCATTATTCTACTGTTATTTTGTTTATGACAATTTTTTTCTGCCAAAAAGTAAATTTTCTTCATTTGTTATTGCTTGCCCTCAAGAGTGACAAATTAGATAGCTTTGTCTCAATATTCTCTTTTGATTGACATTTATTTGATGGTATTATCTTTCTTTTTGTAATTCTCATTGTAAATATGATAGAAATTGATTTTTAAATTCTGAATTTGTCCAACTATTTGATATTTTTTACTAATGAGGCAGAGAGGATTATTGACATCCACTTTGATGCTTTTTGTTCAATTTCTGATTTTTTTTTTGAAATTTAAACATTTCAGAACTTAGAATTGTAACTTTTTAAAACTATGGGTTGCTAGACCAGATACCAGTACCAATTCCAGTTTGGTATAATTCAAACTAAAATTCTTTCAATTTTCTTTAATTAGGTTCTTTAGATGTCGTAATGTGCATATAAGATTAATACTATTGTTTGTAATAGTATTTCTTATAGCATCTCTATTGGTTGTTCGATAATTTAAATGCATATGCATTGAGAAAAGGAATAAAAAAGATATGGCCTTGAAAAATTGTCTTCGAGAATATATCACACTTTTTATTATGTTTTTGACTTTCAAATTTCAAGATTAAATTCTGGGCAAACTAATAAACCAAAATTTTTGTTCTTTTTATAAAAATAAAGAAGAAAGTTCAACTACCAAGTTTCAGAATTTCTGAAATTTTGCAAATATGCCTAACAGATGCTTCAATGTATGGGAAGACTGGTAAATAGTGCAATAAAATAATTTCTGAAACTGGTTAAGTTGGTCATTTTTTATACCAGTAGTGATTCACTTTGATTTTCTTTGCCTTTTTACATTGATACAAGGCATTGTACTGACTGATACTTTAATAAAATAATTTTCTGTTTTGGCGCAGCAGATTCCCATAGTCTAAGGCAGGACAAACCCAGAAAAGTTAGTTTTGAACTGCGAAGGAGCTACAAGGTACTATATTTTGATTTAGTAGTATATATTTCTTGATATCTATCACAATTACTAATTTGTTCAAATATTAAGTTGAAAAGAATTACTCAATGAAATTAGTTTTTACTGTTGTATTGTTCATTAAGGAAAACAGTATAAGAGGTATGTTCCAGGTCAAAGATTGTGGGTAGTTGTTTAATTGTTTCTAGCTATGTATTTGTCAAAGTTATGTCATATTTCAATTGACATTTCTGAACGGCTTACATCTACCTATCTCTCTTTCGTATTGCTATATAACCGAATTGTTTTGTAATATTACCTAACAACAATATCACCAAGGATAAAAATAACAATATAAACACATTTCACAGAAAATGTACAGACCTTTACCAGCAACGGTGCCAATTATTGTACCGCCATTTATCAGTTCCAGTTACATTTTATTTTTTATCTGGTTTCTCTTGGCATAGTGGGGTCAGGGTTTAATTATTTATTAATGCAATAAGACTTGCATAGAGACTTTTTTGCAACAATGATATTTAATTGCAACTGAGAGTGAGGCTATGGTACTATGCATAACGCATAATGGTTTGTACTATGGATCAATATCTCTATTTTCAAATTCCAACCAATCAATCTGACCTTCTTTTTTACTATTTTTATTTTTCTGACAATGAAGAATTATAAAAACTTGAGACGAACTCCTTATCGCTATCCTATCAGGTGCGAAATAAAATAAAATTAGATCAAAAGAGATGAATAAATAACTGTAATTTAATTTTATGAACATAACTAATATAAATAATATTTTTTTAAAATTTAAATTTAAAAGAATAAAATATGAAGTTTCAACATATATTAGTATTGAAGGCTGGCTTCGAAATAGTGTAGATCTGTATTATTTCCTTGCATTAGTTTATATATATTAATCGGTATTTAATAAAACAGTTACGAAGTTATCTTTATATTGTTGTTGTATCATTGGACAGTTATAATTTCGAAGAGAATGACACCTACCTCTGCTGTGAAGAAGGCCATATATAACAAAAAAAGATATGCAAACATGGATTTGTCGAGTAAAGAGAAACGAAAGAAGGAAATGCGAGGCTACAGGAACAAGCGAATTTATGGGGTGACCGGTAGCATGGCAGCAAATGATTTTCACATAACTTCTTATACTCCAATTGGGAACGAAGCATCTCATACAAACATTGAAACTACCTCTATTGAAAAGGAGAATCACATAACCAATAAACAGTTAGATGAACACACTTTTGAAGGTAAATGTTGTATTTGTTGTTTTCTTTAGACTATATTTAAATTTGTACAAATCATCTTAAAAAAATAATGTTTCTTTATATTACGCAACTCTTCATTTTTCTCATTTTATTGAAAACAGAGGAAATTGAAGATTTAGATGTAAGTGAGGATGATGTCATGTCTCTCTCAGAATTTGGAGATGGAATTCAATGTAAATGTTTTACTATTATTTTTACATCCTCAAAATTTTAAAGACGATCTCCATGTAACTAAATAATTTGTATTGTAATGATATGAGCATTATTATTGTTGTAGGTATATTTGAAGAACGGGAAAGTAGCTTAAACCCGACGACCGCACTACCATTGACAGGAGGTGAAAGCAGTGACAATGACCCATTTGATTTTGTATATGATGGCTTGCCTAGATCACATACCATTTTGAAGAAGCAACGAGTTTGCAGGTTTTGCAATGCTAAGCGATTCCAGTTTGAATTTCCTACCTTTTGTTGCATGAATGGTAAGACATCACTTGCCCGAAATGAAGTTCCTGATGAGTTGTATCGTCTATTTACAACTGAAGACCCTCGTGGTGCGTCTTTTCGATATTTCATACGCTGTTACAATTCTCATTTTTCGTTCACATCTCTGGGAGCGAGTGTAGATAAAAATTTGGCCAACATGAGAGGTGGTGTGTACACATTCCGTGCTCATGGCCAGATTTACCATTTCTTGGATCAATTAGTTCCCGAAAATGAACCGAAGTACTTGCAGCTATACTTTTATGATACCGATGCAGAATTAGATCAACGGATGGATAGGACACCAAATCTCGATCGGAACACCGTTCAAATATTGATGGGTGTTCTATCAAACAATCCATATTCACAAACCTTTAGGATGCTTCAAGAGATACCGACACTCGATAATTATCGAATAACACTAAATGCATCCGTTGATCTTGATCAAAGAACATATAACAGGCCAACTGCATCTCAAGTTGGTGCTGTCTGGGTCGAGGGAAATGGATATCAAACATCGTACAAGAGGAGCATAATAGTCTATGACAGAAATAATGCTCCTATAAGAGTCCATTGCTATCATGGATGCTATGATCCATTAGCATATCCATTGTTATTTCCCAATGGTGAGGTTGGTTGGCATAATGAAATCCCAAGAGCTGAAGAAGTACATGTTACTTCTCCTTCAGAGCATGACATGGCTCAATTGGCAGAAGATGGAGGTACTTTTACTTTACCTTTATTTTATTTAAAAATAGTCAAGTGACTAATAATTTTAACGACTTACGATTAGTTTATTTAACATGTTTATTTTTCATATTTTAGAAAGTTGGGATTCAAGAAGAAGGAAAACTGTTTCAACGAGAGAGTATTACTGTTTCAAGTTGCAAATACGACCTGAAAAAAATTTGATCCTTGTGGGAGGAAGGTTATTTCAACAGTTTTTGGTAGACATGTACATAAAGATAGAGTCATGTCGTTTGGATTACCTAAGAAATGATCAAAAAAAAATACGCGCAGACCTATACCAAGGGATTGTTGATAGTGTACATGTAGGGGAGATGCGAGGTTCTCGAGTTGGGAAGCTTGTTGTGTTACCATCTTCATTTATAGGTGGTCCTAGAGATATGCAGCGTAGGTACCTAGATGCTATGGCATTGGTCCAGAGGTACGGAAAACCAGATATATTTTTAACCATGACGTGCAATCCAGAATGGGATGAGATTCGTGTAGAGTTATTGCCCGGTCAAACAGCACAAGATCGCCCCGACCTAACAGCTCGTGTATTTCGGGCTAAATTAGAGGACTTGAAGAAATTTATCTTTAAAGGTAATTTTTTTGGAAAGGTAGCTGCACACGTGTATGTCATTGAGTTTCAAAAACGAGGGTTACCTCATGCACATTTTCTCATAATCTTGGAGTCTGGTTGTAAAATTAGAAATCCCGACCAATATGACAACCTTGTGTCCGCGGAGATCCCTAATCAAAAGAAGTATCCTGATTTACACAAACTGGTTGTTAAACACATGATGCACGGACCATGTGGAACTCTGAGAATGACTAGCCCATGCATAAGAAATGGTCAGTGTAGGTTTCGCTATCCTAGACAATTTAATGAGCTAACTGTTCAAGGAAATGACTCCTACCCTATATATCGTAGAAGGGACAATGGTCGTACAGTGCACGTGCGGAGTTGTGACCTGGACAATAGGTGGGTGGCTCCTTACAACCCTCATTTGCTAATACGTTACAATTGCCACATCAACATTGAGATTTGCTCAAGTATCAAAGCCGTGAAGTATTTATTCAAGTACATTTATAAGGGGCACGACCGTACAGAAGTACATGTTGGATCTTCTGAAGCGGGCGTGTCTGTTGACGAGATCAAAATGTATCAAGATGCTCGTTGGGTTTCACCACCGGAGGCAGCATGGCGCATTTTCAATTTTAACTTAAGTGAGATCAAGCCTTCAGTAAGATCCTTACAGTTGCATGTTAAGGATAAACAACTTGTATGTTACAACGAGAATGCTGATTTAGAGGAGGTTTGTCAAAGAGATAGCTTACAAAGGACTATGTTAACAGAGTTTTTTGAGACTAACAAGACTTTTCCAGAGGCAAGGAATTACCTGTATCGGGATTTTCCAGAGCATTTTACATGGGACCAAAGCCGTAGAATTTGGAAAATGCGTAAAAAAGGAGGTGAGGTTGGTCGAGTGGTTTATGCTCCGCCAACAGATCCTAACCGATATTACCTGCGCATAATTCTCAACCATGTTAGAGGAGCAACTTCATTTGAAGATCTTTTAACGGTCGAGGGAGTTGTTCACCTATCATTCAGAGCATCGGCTGAGGCGAGAGGTCTAATAGAAAGGGATGACAGTCTATCCGAGTGCCTACGAGAGGCGGCAGAATTCCAGTTCCCATTAGCTCTTAGAAGGCTTTTTGCAATGATTTTAGTTTTTTGTGAGGTATCTAATGCATGTGATTTGTGGGATAAACATTTCACGGACATGTCTGAAGACTATCGACGGTATTGTAGCTCACCGGTAATGGTGCAACAAATGACACTCAGGAATGTTCGTGAATATCTCGAAACAATGGGGAAGAGTTTAGGTATGTATGATCTTCCTGAGGTCGATGAAAATAATGATTATTGTCAAGGAGAATCTCGGGAAATATATGAAGAAAATGGCATAGAAGTATCAGAAGATGATTTGCGTGCATCCAATTCACTTAATGAAGAGCAACTATCAGCTTTTGATGAGATAATGGATCACATAACAAACAACAGACCAAGGGCTTTTTTCATTGACGGACCAGGTGGTACAGGGAAAACATATTTGTATAAAGCAATTTTAGCTACTGTTCGATCTCTTCCCCGCATTGCACTTGCCACCGCCACATCTGGAGCAGCAGCGAATAATATGCCTGGTGGGAGGACGGCACACTCTAGATTTAAGATTCCTATCAAGCTTGATGCCAAATCTGTTTGTACCGTCAGCAAACAAAGTGCGACTGCAGAGTTACTCCGAAGGGCTGCTTTGATCATATGGGATGAGGCATCCATGTCTAGGAGGCAAGCTATCGAGGCACTTGACAGAACATTGCAAGATGTAACCGGATGCAATGAACTGTTCGGAGGAAAAGTTGTAGTCTTTGGTGGTGATTTTCGACAAGTTCTTCCTGTCATTAGGCGTGCAACTAGGGCAGAAATTGTCGACTCGACATTGCCAATGTCTCCGCTGTGGTCATCCATAAAAAAGATTAGGCTTACACAAAACATGCGAGCTAGGTTAGATCCATGGTTCTCACAATTCCTACTACGAGTAGGTGATGGGACTGAATTAACATATGAGGATAATCTCATTCGTATTCCAAATGAGATGGCAATTTCTTACACAAATCATGAGCAATCCATAAATGAACTCATAGAAGCTGTCTTTCCTTCTATGCAGCTCAATGGACATAAATTAGATTATATTTCTTCTCGGGCAATTTTGGCAGCAAAGAATGGTGATGTGGATGAATTAAATGAGCACATGATCAGTCGTTTTCCCGGTGAAGATAAGATTTACCACAGTTTTGACATGGCCGAGCATGATTTCTGTAATTTCTATCCTTCTGAGTTCTTAAACTCTCTAACTCCCAATGGGTTGCCTCCTCATGTGCTCCATTTGAAATTGGGATGCCCCATAATTTTATTGCGTAATCTCGATCCTGCAAATGGCCTTTGCAATGGTACAAGACTGGTGTGTCGCAGTTTTCAGAATAATGCTATTGATGCGGAGATAGCGGTTGGACAACATGCAGGTAAAAGGATTTTTATTCCAAGAATTCCTTTAAGCCCCTCGGATGATGATTTGTTTCCATTTAGATTTAAGAGAAAACAATTTCCAATCCGCTTGAGTTTTGCTATGACAATTAATAAAGCACAAGGGCAAACTGTACCGAATGTGGGAGTTTACCTCCATGACCCGGTATTTTCTCATGGTCAACTATATGTTGCATTGTCAAGAGGAGTATCTCGACAAACAACTCATGTATTGGTAAAACCTTATGGAGATCATAATGCATTTCAAGGAGTTTTCACTAAGAATGTTGTATACCAAGAAGTTCTAAGAGCACAATGAGGTAAATATTAAGCATAAATTGTTAACTTATTATATTTTACAATACAATGTTGACAATAATTTTTTAATTTTTTTATTAATTTTGTTATCTAACAGAATGACGATGTGCTAGGACTTCTTCTTCTTGCTGTAATGGATCATGACTTTTTTACATATGTCATTGTAAGTCCTAATTCTGGAGCCTATAATTTTTTTTTGGCACTTTTTAAATTTGTGGTTTTTTTTAGATCAATTGAGGTCTAAAATTGAATTTGGACTTTGTAATTAGAATTAAAAAAGAAAGTAAGAGAACATGAAATGAAGCATGCATCAGAACACAAACTCCCAAACTTCAATCAGTCCCAATACTACTGGATACTTAGCAAGACCAAAATCAACATTTAAGGTGAAAAGAATTCACTATTGAATACACCTTTAAAATTTTGACATGTTTGTAACTGCTTTTAACTAAATTCCAATTGGGTTTTATAATAGAAGTAGTTTGCGTCACCAGTACCATTAGCTGTACCGATCTTGACCATTAATTGTACCACCCTTTACCAGAAAATGTATGGACCTTTACCAGCAACGGTGCCAGTAATTGTACCACCCTTTACCAATTCCAGTTGTTGTGCCGTATTTTACCAGCAAGAGTGCGAGATCAAACAAAAATTGAAAGCTAAAAGGTTCCTCAATCAATAACTTGCTTGTATTTAAGTTTGTTTTCATTGATATTATATAATTGTTCTAATTTGTGCTCTTTTATAGAGTTGTAAGCAAGGGTAAAGCTGGATTAAAAAAAAAAAATCATGTCCACCTAGCATCTTCAAGCTACTTCAAGAAAAAAATATTTAACTTTCTACTTTATATAATTCTCTTTTGTGTTTTCAATTGGAAATTCTATGATGTTTTGAATAGTATAAGTATCTTGTGTGTTTAGTTGTGGATTTAGGAACGGCATTAGGAACGGACAAAATTATTACTTTTTTATGTTCATTTGTGGATTTAAGACATGGTGTAATGGTTTTCATGCATGTGTTGTCATAATGCTGATCACGAGAAATGTTGATATGATGTGTTTTGGTAAAATTCTTAAGCCTGACGAAGGACCCTTACAAATGTCTTGAAGGTTGCCTCTATTATATGATGCGAGTTCTTCCCTGCATGTTGGTAATATTGGGTTCTTTTGCGTATTGGGATCAATATATTTACTGTGCTTCTCAAATAGCCAATACTTCTCATGCTTGCCAATTATCAGTGACTGATATATGCAAGCACTGGTTATAGGAAACATAATGATCATTGACATTTAGCCTGTATCAGTAATGAAACTTGTATTGCTAAATACATAATGAACTGTAATGAAGCTAAGCAGATTTACATTTTGAGTTCTAACATTGTATGAGCTCTTCGCGAAGTTAATACACAAGTACAGTGTCATTTTTAGTGACTTATATTTTGATGACACTGTAGTTGACCTGGCTTTTATGATTTGAACCAACCCAAGCAATTATTCTACAGTATTTGATATCTGCCGTTGTTTTGGAAGGTCCATTTTACTTGTGGTAAGGGTGTACACTTGCCTCATTACCTTGTTATTATTGTTTATCATAACAATTATTACTACTAAATACATTTTGCCTGTTTTTCATTATATCTAGGCAGAACGAGATTTTAGCAAGCAAATCCAACTTCCATCTCAAGCTGTTGATTGCTTAACTGAAGATGTTGTACTGCTACAAGTTAAATCTTTTACGAAATTAATGTTGTCAATCCCCACAGCAACGCGTGGGCACTCAACTAGTTATATTAAATGGAATGAAACAATATCACTTTGGTCTTTGGGTGCGCAGTGCGCTGTCTTCCTTGTTACTTTTTTCACTTGGGTCAAGCAGCCGGTTCATTTAATTCCAGCCCACTTCTTACTTCTACTCCAATTTTAGCCTTTAGATAAGAGGTACCCACTTGTGCACCCAAAGAAACCTCTCTATCAAACCTCCCCCATTTGTGCACCCTGAGGAGTCTCCAGTTCATTTTTAGTTTAATTTGTTTACATGTACATGCACCATAAGTAATTCGTTTACATGTCAAATTATAAATTATCAAATTGATTTAGTATAAAGTTAAGCGGTAAAATAAATCTAAAAAGATTTATAAGTTAATTTTAATACATTCATTTTTTTTATCGTTTTTTTACCGCTTGACGTAATATCAAATTAGTTTGAAAATTTATAAATTTAACATGTGAATATATCACTCGTGAAGTCAATCGATTTCAACGGTTTCGATTTGTCATTTGAGGTTAATCTGATAGGTTTTAGAGTTAAGCTCACCAAAGGACTTGGTGAGAACACCCTAGTTCTACTCCACCAAACATAACTATATTTTTAATCAAAAAATACAAACAAACAAATATTCTTTTCCAAAAAAATATATTATATGTATTCGTATTTGTATTTGTATCTGCAAAAACAAATGGATATTTACAAAAAAATATTCTAAAACATACGTATATCATAAAAAAAAAAATATGAGATCCGTATTTGTATTTGTGTCCGCACAAATAGATATCCAAAAAGTTTGAAAATTACAGTTACGGATTATATATTCGTATCCGTATTTGTTTCCAAACACTACACAATTTTCATGTTCGGGATCCGTAGATTGGTACGGTGTAATTAAAAAAATTATTGTTTTGGAGTACACAAAGAAAAGAGAAGTAGTTTTGTTCAAGTGTGACAGTAGGTTTGAGAAGCAACCGCAAGGCACAGGTACAAGAGCAGAAGCTACAAAATAGATGAATATGGTTATGTAATCATTGATGTGTCATGTCATTATTACCAAAATGAACCCTACATCTTGGTCAATGAGGCACAACAAGTTTTTTACGTCAAAGAAGCTAAAAAATCCCAACTGGTGTACAGTTATGAGAAGAAACCGAGAAGAGGGGAGACGATGGAGATGATGGTGCGGGAGACATTGTGAATTGGACTAGAGATGATGTTGCAAGAGTCAGTGTGAATGAGATCGATGTCAATGAAAGCTCTAGTGACAATGAAAGTGATACTGATAGCGATGGCCTATATAGTTTATTTCCATGACGACTTGATACTAGCTAGGTCTTTTTCCTCTTTACTTATTTTAATCATGCTTAATTTACAAGTTATATCTTTCTGGTACTGTTTGACACTCTTCTTCTTGAAATTACAGGCTATTAGCATTTGCATCCTATGATGGCTCGTTTTGATTATTTGACCCGGTGTTGTTCCAATGAAGGTAAAGAAATGTTTATTAGATCGATGTAGTAACAGGAATAAGAGTTTTGACTTTTTTTATCTCAAGTAGTAATAGTACTGTACCATTAGTTGGTATATTTCAGCAACCAGGAAAGTAATCACATGATTGTCACTAATTTTATAATTTTACTATTGCAGCGGTAGGACAAGAAATCAAGTAGGACTCGTGGTACAATGTAGAATTCGCAATTCAATTAATTGGTGGGCCCCGGTCTTGAATTGATGAAATAGAGACAGAGTTAAGCAAACATAATTAGAAACAGCACCAAGTTCAAAAGTAACCAACTCCGAATTAATAAAATGAAAAGGGAAGAAAAATATTTCATTCCAATAAAAGTATCAGTGCTACAAAAACGCGGTTCAAAGTTCAAAGTAATAAAAAATTATTATGAAAATTTGCTCCACCATTCATACACGGTTTTACTGTATAGAACTATATATAAATGTGCTTCACCATTTATACACGGTTTTACTGTATAGAACTGTGTACAATTGGACCAAATTGTACACGGTTCTTTATTAAAAATTGTGTATGAATGTTGGAGAGTACTTTTAGATGTGTATATAAGAATACTCCAACAATTATAAACGGTTTTACTATATGATCGGTGTGTTACGAAAGAAATACAAAAAATTTCACGTCATTGATCCGTTCCTTCATATTATAATTCATCTCTGTCTATTTTTTCCAAGTCATTTCTCTTATTTTTAACAACTCTTTCCAGTACATGTATTTCTCTTAGATATCTCTTCTAAACAGGCGAGGTTAGGGCGAGGGATAAGACAAGAGAGGCGATATTTTCATTGAGAAGGCGATCGGAGATGTAGAAACTTCAACCGGACATAACTTTTTGCTTGAGTGTCCAATTTCAGCGTTCTTTACCAATTAGAAAGCTCGCGAGGAGGAGATATTGATTTTGCATTGAGTATAAGACCCTTGCAATGGGAAGCCGGCGCAATCAGAATAGCCAAAAAAAAGTGTCTCAAAACTTGTTCAATAAAACCATGTAGGATGTGTTATAGCAGAAAAAAAAAGTATGAATTATACACAATTTTTTATAATAAAATCGTGTAGGATGTGTTTTAGCGGAAAAAATGGCAAAAAAATATGAATTTTACATAGTTTTTTATTAGAAACCGTGCAGGATTAATGTTTTCATACACGGTTTTACTTTATAAAATTTGTATGATGTTCTTTCATGAAACAAATCGGCAAAATTTTTAGAAAAACATACGGTTATAGAACCGTGTATAATTTATCGACGTTATTATACACAACTCCTACAGACACGGTTGCAAAACCATGTATAGCCTCATTTTTTTACCGTGTATAGTCGTGTTTTTTGTCGTAGTGTATATATATTTATCGTCTTCAAATACACTTATAAGTTATTAATTACTCTTTAAACATAAATTTATATTAGAATTTGATCACGAGTCTTTATAATAAAAAAAAAAAAACATGTAACTATTATTAGTTACACCCCACGGTGTTTAAGAGATAAGACGTATATTTCTATTAATTAATTAATTAATTTAATTTTGAAAATCAAATTATGTTTTGTTTTGTCTTTGAATGAATAGATGTTTAATTATTGGAGTTACTGCCACTTTTTTTTTTTTTTATAATTTACATGCATGAGTTCCTGCCCCTTTTTGTTTTGTGTTACGTTGTCCAATTATTAAACGATCTATGTTAATTCCGCCTCTAACCAATTCATTACTTAATTAAATAATTATGTACGAAATTAATTAATAAATTTTAATTGACGTTGAAGTGAATTAGAAGGGTCATGACGAGCTAGTCTTCCGATGACGTCAAGCAGATTGCGTCATCTAAAACTAAATTATTACAGTTCTTTAATTAATTTGTTTGTGTCATGGTCGGTTTCAGAGATCGAGATGTAAAAATTTATCAGCTTGGTCTGAACGAAGCAAAAAAGAGTTTGACTCTCACCTCCCAATCACGCGCTCGCATTCTTGACTTGGATTCTATAAAACCATTCCCCTTGGAAATCATTTCGAATAATCTCTTTAATTCTCAGTGGCTCTTCCAGCATGCAGCACGAAATTACAATTGACAACGTTATTGAACGGAACACCCCCAACCCGCAGCATGATTCAACACACTCTGTTACAGGGCTACTGGAGATGGGGGCCAGGAGGCTGGGAGTGCTGGCGTGTGTGTGGGTGGCAGCGGTGCTAGTACAGGGTGGGATGGTATTGATGATTGAAACAAAGGATCGCATGTTCGTCACTATCATCTTCTTGATCGTATATTTCCGCTATTGGCACTACTTTTTTCCCCAAGCCACTAGGTATATATAATTCTTCAAGTACACACACACACACACACATATATATTTAGATGACAACTATTTGCTCATTCTTTTACTTTTCTTATAAAAAATTAAGGTCCTTAACTGAGGCTAGTCGGTCCTTGTCGGCAAACAACATACGACAATTGGCACTCTCAATTCGTTTCCCAAGCAAACTCCTCTACTGGTGTAAGCTCGGCTCTGCCATGACTTCCATTGTTCTCTCCATAATGCGGCTAGCTTCACATGATTTCGGCCAAACAGAAATAGCAAATAAGGCCACTCGGGACTTCGTTTTAATAGCCTTTTATGTCGTTGCACTTGCAGAGGCACTGATGTTACTTTTTGCACTCACATTCGACATAATAATGGCCACTGTGTTAATACTGATGAGAATATTGCAGTCAATATTGCTGTTCCAAATGATTTTCTCCCAACCGAATGCATTCGAAATGAGTGGAGGCCAACTGAATGAATTCGGAATGAGTGGAGCTCCATCGCATGTAATCGAAATGGGTGGAGGCCATAGAACTTACGCCGGTGCCTTATTCGAAATGAGTGGAGACCAAATCATTTTAGCCGAATTGAATGGAGCCATAATGAATTCCTCCCAATTGGGAATAAGCCGAAGATCGGGGGCGCAAAAGCAAGAAAAAGCACCGCTGCAGAATCAGCATCCACGCTCTCGTTTTAAAGGAACTTGATGTATTGGAGTTATCCAGTGGTGGTTCAAATGGACAGCAGCATGGTGAAGTTTGTTCAGGAGTGTTGAATTGTTTTCTGTTATTTGCAAAGTACTGGATCATTCTTATTGACTCCTAATAAAATATTGTAATAAAATCAATTAAGATTTCTATCGATCACTTTTTTTAATAGATAGGAAGTTGCTTGGAAATTTTTTATCTATAATTCAGACTTACGGAAATATAAAGAGTGTTTTGTTTCTAATAA
The DNA here is from genome assembly GCA_025461125.1 of Carex kokanica. Classification (NCBI taxonomy): domain Eukaryota; kingdom Viridiplantae; phylum Streptophyta; class Magnoliopsida; order Poales; family Cyperaceae; genus Carex; species Carex kokanica. Next base: position 466,640 of record JAJGRX010000991.1, on the reverse strand, counting down.
ATATAGAAAGATCGGATTCATTAATTCCGATCCAAATATTATGGATCACACTTAATGATTCAGATTCAAATATTATTGTTTTTTGGAATCATCTCTGGACCAAGACTTGATTCTCCTCTAATCGGACGGTCCGGATCCAAATTAAAAAAAAAAATTGGATCTGAATCATTGAGTCCGATCCATAATATTTGGATCGGACTCAATAAATCCGCTCTTAGTTGATCTGAAACGAAACACTCAACCATTTATAAGTCGGTCACAAGCCAAACAAACTCAATTGGTCATTTAAGCTGTGCATGCTGAAATTAATTAATATATAAAAACTTTTCTCCTAGTCAGATGATCAAATGCACAAATTTAATCTGCCATACATATAAAATGCTCTTGGAATTAATTTCTAACTCTAATTTTTATGCTTCAACACCTTAGCAAGCAGATCTAATATTTAATTGCTAACTTTACCTTGTAATTATATAATAGGCTAACAGCTCATTCAAGATATCCATTCTTCTTGTAAATAATTTTAGACGCACATGGCAAAATAACAAAAAAAATAAGAAGCAAACTTATTGGATATGCTTTTTACATTTTCTTTGCATGAAACAAGAAACAAGCTTCTTAAATTATTCCAATAAAATTATTTGATTCAAATTTGCAGTCTATAGACTGATGACAATGCCTTCTTAATGTTTCTTTTTTATATTTTGTAAGTACATGTGTGATACTACAAATTTAAGCTTATTGACATATATATACATAATTAAATGATTTTGTTATTTAAAAAAAATATAATATGCTGGAAAAGTTAAGGTTGGGTTGGGTTTTATAAAAAGAGCGAGAACCAAAAAAATAAATTCAATGCAGAAACCGTGTCACAGAAAACTCATGTTGTGCCTATACCGAGAAACACCTCTAAAGTTTTTTTTTTTAATTTCTTTTTAATGAAATAATAATCTATTTTCCGATTCATTTGTATCAAAGCCGGTGGATCATCGTAAAGAGTTAGAAACACTTCAAATCTGCGATTTTGATTGCATGTGATATAAATGCTTCTTATCTCGTTAATTATTTGTAACTATGATTTGGAGTTATCATCTCGTTAATAATGTGAAGATATCTTTTAAAGTTTTGCTTGCTATCACCATATGCATTTAGGAAAATAAAAAATTAACCTGAAAATAATTTGAAAGGAATACCACAAATGCATGTAACTATCAAGTTGAAACTAATTAATAGAAAAATACCTCTTCCTTTGGGGATTTTCAGTATTTTGTAATTTTAGGGGTTAGACGCAAGATTTCAAGTTGTCAAAGTTGGTTAGCAAATATCAGTTTACCAAATTACAGAGAAAAATCAAGCTTAGACAGCTAAAACAAACTAGCTTAGACAGAGTCCAACAATTTGCCCATAAAAGATTTATATAAAAACTTAGAATTAAACAAAGAGAAGATTTAACTCTTAAAGCCCTAACCAATTGAACATGGAACTAGGGACTAGGGGTGTGAATGAAAGTATATTATTCATTTATCCGACCCGTATCGTATTCGAAAATACAAGTAATGATAATTTTTTTTTTCGTTCGTTTATCAGGTATGGATAACGGTGAAGATTTTTTTTCTGTTATCATAACGGATAAGGATACTGGTAAAGACCATTTCATACACGTTATCCTATAAGATAATTATTTAAAATAAAATATTATATATATATGAGGAGGATTCCAATGTTTCATGTCATTCATACCTCATTTTACTATTTTTTAAGATGGGTACAAAATCACTGTTTTTGGACCGTTCAAAAAACAGTGATTTTCCACCCATCTTAAAAAATAGTAAATTTTTTTCACAAATTATAAAATTTCATCTCTAATCATATTTAGTATGGATATCATATTGAACGGTTCGGATCGACAATTTAGACTTTGAAAACGAAGATATAAAATATGAGGTATGATGAGGTGTGAAAGGCATGAGGCATTGGAACCTTCCTCTCTCTCTCTTTCTCTCCCTCTGTGTGTGTATATATATATATATATAGAGAGTCCAACTAGGCTACTCCATGGAGTAAAACGACTTGGTACTCCACGCCATATCTTCATTTTCAAAGTTCAAATAATCGATTCGAACCTTCCAACATGTTCTCCATATTGAAATGTGCTTGGAGACCAAATTTTACATTTTTTGGAATTTTTTTACTATTTATTAAGCCACTTTGAAAATCTGAAAATCCTTATGAACAGTAAAAAACAGTAAAAAGTTCTGGACCGCCGGATCAGTGATTTTCAAAGTGGCTTAATAAATAGTAAAAAAATTCCAAAAAATGTAAAATTTGGTCTCCAAGCACATATCAATATGGAGAACAACTTGAGCGGTTCGGATCGGTCGTTTGGATTTTCAAAATGGAAATAATGAGACGTGGAGCACCAAGTTGTTTTACACCATGGCTTAGCTAAGCCCAGCACTATATATATATATATATATATATATTTGTATGGAGATGATACATGATACTATGAAGTTTTGTACTTTACTAAATTTTTCATAATAAAAATTAAATTGGTTGTATTCATTATTAATTTTTTTCTTATTTTGAAAAATATTTTATTGAAAGCACAAATCAAGATGTCAATGAATTTTTTTTATTCGTTTACCTGATCTGTGCCGTATTAAATAAAACTGGTAAAGTTAAGATTTTTTTTGTTATCATGACGAGTACGGGTATAAAAATGTTTCCACTCGACCCATATCGTACCTGTCGACACCCCGGGCTCTGATAGATTTTTTGTTTGTCCGATTAACTGATGTTCTACAATTAACAGGTATTGTAAGTATAAATCTGTTAATCAAATTCTCTCTCATGTAATCGGACACTGCAACGTCGATCGACTTTTGCTCTCTGGGCAGTGTCAATTATACCCTTTTATCTATTTACCCGACTCGTATTATATTCGAAAAGACAGGCTGGTAAGGCTAAGATTTTTTTTTTTCATTAGTTTATTGGGTACAGGTAAGGGTAAAAAAAATTAATTATCATAACGGGTGAAGATAGGGATAAAGACCAAGTATTACACGTTATCCTATAAGATAATTTCTAAAAATAAAATTATGTATTTATGTATGTATGTATAGAGATGATTCATGATAAGATAAAGTTTTTATAATACAAATTAGGTCTATTCATTAGTTAAAAAAAATTCTTGTCTTAAAATATATTTTATCTAAAGCACAAATCAGTATGTCAATTCCACTTTTTTTGTCCGTTTATTTGACCTGTCTGTATTCGAATAACTCAAATTCAATTAGAATATTAAAAAGGATTTCAATAATAAAAATATTAAAAAGGAAGATTTGAAGTCAAAGTATAGTTGTTTTAGTCTAAGAATATTTCCATTCTTAGACATTGCCTGTAGGGGTGTCAATGACACCCGTTTACCCGTTTATCCTATCTGTATCGTGTTCGATAAGACGGTTATGGGTAAGATTTTTTTTTCGTTAGCTTATTGGGTATAGGTATGGATAAATATTTTTTTTCATTTGATAAACATGTATGGGTACAGGTAAAGATTATTTCGTACCCGTTGGGTAACGGGTAATTATATGAAATAAATTATATATAGATATATCAATATTATATTCAATTTATTAATTTTCATGTTTTCTATATTGCTGTATCAATATTGGAGAAAATTTATACATTTTGTTATAAGAAGAATATTATACTAAACATATTACTTTTTTATTTGAATGTTTTGTTATTTAGTTAACGAATTGAATTTGTTAGAAGAGATATTTGTGATTTTTATTTTATTTTTGCTTTAAAAAAACTATTAGTTAGAATTGATTGCATATTTGTATTTTCATTTTTATATTAGTAATTGTGATGGCGTATGTATGACGTGATGAATTTACATGGTTTATTTGTAAAAATAGTAAAACTATTATATTAGTATTTTCGTTATTCGCCCACTACCGTTTCGTTACCCGTTAATCATAACGGGTATGGGTAGGATAGGGTAAGACAAATTCTTAATGGGTATGGGGTGGGTATGGGTAGATCAATTCTTAGTGGGTATGGGTATGAAAATAGTTCTACCCTACCCGTATCGTACCCATTGACACCCCTAATTGCCTGTAACAATAATGCTGTATTTTACAAAACTTTGTGGAATGTGGAATGTTCATTTAATTACAGTTAGCACGTCAATATATTATTTCTAATTCCTTTACTAATAAGCGGTAAATTAGCGTACCTCACATGAATTTTAGGCTTTGTTGGACCGCTCAAATAAAATATGTTTGCTAAATGTAAACAAATTTAAGCAATTTATCAGAACCGGAACGGACTTCGAATCAGTAAAGTTTCGGATTAATGGTTTACTGGTCGGATTAATGATTCAACCGGTTCAATTGTAGATTTATTTAAATACGCACATATGAGAATTGTTATAAAATAATATTATATTTATATGGTATTCGTGAATTTTCACACACACATATATTCAATAATATAATATAAAATCGAATTTATAAGTATATTTCAAATTTAAAATCTAACTAAAATGAAAATACTAATTTTATTAAAAAGAATTAACCTGACGTTATTTTATAATAATAATGAATTATGTTTTTTTTTAATAAAAAAGGGATGAATATTACACCCATTAATTTGTTTTTTGAGAACCTCAATTTTTGACAAATTAATGTTTTATTAACTTTTTCTATTTTTTTAGTACAAAATAAGTTTCTGACAAAAAAAATCTGAGTACAACATTGCTAAATCAATGCTAGATATAATAGAAAAGTATCTCAACATACAAATTATTATTATAATAATAATGAATTATGTTTTTTTTATAATAATAATGATCACAGCAGCAGTAGTTGGAGGATAATAAACGATTGCAATTAAAGTTACAAAAACTATGAGTACCGAAGATATGCTTTGATACGGATCCGTATCCTCTGCATTAAGTCAAAAGGGAATCTTTTGAATTAATGAATTTCAACCGTTTGATTTGAAACGGAGCCAATCCAGCTCGTGCCTATAACATAGGAGGTCCTTTAATATTAATGCAGATCTTGTTTGCACGAATCTTAAAACAGATTGGACGGTCGAGATTCATTGACTCAAAAGATTCTCTTTTGAGTTAACGCAGAGGATACGAATTCATACACCCCAGAAAATACCGAATCCTACTTTCGGTACACTCTCTATCACAAGCTGCATAGAAGATCACATCCAATTTTGCAAAAAAAGTGGTGTATCGGATCATAGTAACAAATGAATAATTCGGGTTCGGTTCGGCAGGGTCAAAAATTCGTGATTCGGGTATAATTCGGAAATAATTCAGAATTACAGTACGAGACCTCAGTGCATATTTAATTAATTACCGATGATTTACTATAAGATATACTGCTAGACTTGCCACAGAAGATCAATAACATAGTAAAAAAATATATTAAAATGAATGGGGAAATGAGCTCATTGCCACAAAAGATCAATAACATAATAAAAAATATATTAAAATGAAATGGGATTGGGGAAATGATCTCATTGCCACAGAAGATCAATAGCACAGTAAAAAATATATTAAAATGAAAATGGAAATGAATCACGTGGGGTGCCAGGCAGCCTGGGGAAGGAAACCTGCGCAGTTCGCAGTCGCACAGCGCTGAGCGCACAGTACTGTGAAATTTTTTTTTTTTCGAAAAAAAAGTGAAAAAAACGCGTATTATTCGTAAAATTCGTTAAATTCGCGTTTTATTCGGTCAAAGGTTCGGTCAACGAATAATACGCCATTCGGTTCGGAAACACCCCAAAAACATTTTATTCGCGAATTAAACACGAATAAATCGCGAATATTGTTACTATGTATCGGATCATAGATTCGGCTAGGGTACCGAATCTATTCTATTGCAATTTGGTATATCTCGAGTTGTACCGAACTTTCCATTCGGTACATATGTTTTTTTGTGTGTAAAAAGCCAGTCATTGAACCTCTTTTATTACATTTTTTTAATTACGTTTTATTAAAAAAAAATCCTCCAACTGCTGCTGTGACCATTAGTTCATTATTATAAAAAATAATGAATTACGTTATTTTATAATAATAATGAATTATGTTTTTTTTAATAAAAAATAGAGTGCTTCTACAAAAAATAACAAAAATAATAACGAATAAACAATAATAACAAATGTTATTTTTGAAAATAAATAAAAATACACAAAATAGATATAGTTTTTGTACTATAAATAATTAGTTATTTTAGAATATCTAGAATCTTATGGTCATATGAGTAAATGTTATAATATAAAATAGATTATAGTCTAGCAGACTAGCAGCACTCTTGACTCTTGAGTTGACAAGTTCACAAGTTGTAAAGTACGGATTTAGAGCCTAGCTAGTAGCCAATTAATAGTCAAAGTCATTTAATGCAAGAAAAAATACAGAAAACTAAACCCATTTAAAAACCGGGTTTTTCTTGGAGAACGACTTATCGTTTTTTTTAAAAACCAGTCCAATAAACCGATTTTTACTGGATCAACAGAACAAACGGTCTTCTAAACGAACCAAATTAACCGGGAGGTACGGATTCGGTTTATTTCAGTTCAATTGTCCGGTCTGATCCGGTTTTAATATCCACTTATGCACCTCTCATCGTAATTATTTCTTTCGTTTTCAAAAATCAGCATGTAGAAAAAAAAAAAAATTATTTCTTTCCACTTAGAATTGCGGTTGTGAAGGAGAGTGAGTCCCATAAAACGCACAATGGGGAATTCTTCCGCATGATGAGAGGTGCATTCTTTCGCAGCACAATGAGTTCATCTATATTCTCAAGTACCAAATTTTATACATTTAGAAATCGATTTCTCATAGAGCAAGTACTTCAAAAATTAACAATTTAGTTCTATTAATTCTTATCTGCAGTTCAATGTTTTTAGGTTGCACCAAACTTGAAATGATTAAAGACATTGTATATGGTATAAGGAAATAAATCTGCTGCGATTCTTTGGAATCACAGGGACCCTGCTTTTCCAAATCAAACCATTAATCTATTTTGAGATTCGTGCATAAACCAACTTTCTTTTGAGATTCGTGTATTTCAAAAAAATTAATGGTTTGATATGGAAAAGTAAGGTCCCTCCGATTCCAAAGAATCGCAGCAGATTTATTTCCATGGTATAAAGCCCATTCCATTACTGAAATGATTAAAGACAATGTATCTAGATCACCTAATAAAATAATGCAACCAACTACGTACCTCTCTATGACTCAAAAACTTGTATTCCTTGTAAGAAAATTGGTACCATACACTGGTATATACTTAATTAACAACTTATTTACAACTTTTCAGAAATCAACCCAATTATTCAATCACACAACAAACATAAATCTCAATAATTTTTTAAGTAAACACAACCAAAGTGTGGACGATTTACCAGCTTCATATTAATATTGTACTTCAAAAAAATAAATATGTTTCCAACTTGATCAATGACTCGCAACTTAAAATTAAATATATAAACTAGCATCAAGAGTTGAGTACAAAGTAGAAACAAATATCCTTTTTCCTTGAAAGAAAGATAATAACAACTAATCTATACAAGTCATCTACACACCACAGGCCACCACATGCGTTAATACCCTTGTGCTCGGCCTTTTCAATTAAAGGCTTTCTTTGAGCTTTAGTGGGCCTTCTTTGAGCCCGTCTAGCTCGTATAAACCTCAACTGATATTTATGTGTTTTCATGATTTCAACCCAATTATACAGTCAAGTTTCAATTATCCCCATTTTGCCACATTTATATTCTGTGGTGGCTCTTTGACTACAGGTAGGTCATCCTTTTCACCGGGCCTCCATTTGAAAACGAATTTAGTTATTCCTGCAAAAGTAGAGTAGTAGATCACTTGAGAATTAATTAGTTATTCCTGCAAAACACTCAACTTAAATTTTCAAGAATTACATCTGAAAGCACAATTTCACATTGTAATAAGTTCCTTTCAATGTTTTCTTACTCCCAAGTAAACATTCGTCATCAGATATAATTAATAAAGAAACAAAAATATATATAAATGCATGTGCATGTGCATGTGCATGTAACAAATTAAGGGCGGTTTTATGCATGTGAGGTTCTGTCAAATTTATGCAACCATGTAATACTTACTTAAACTTCAGATTGTAAAATTAAGAGCTTAATTCACAACTAAATAAGACAAATAATTACATTAACAAGGGACTTAATTAGCTGAGCATCCTTTACTTGCATCTGCTGAATCAGTTCAGTAAAAATACCCACAAAAATTAAACCAACAAAATGATGGAACCAATGAATGGCCTGAATCTATAATAACTTACCAGGATCTGATCAGACTCGATGGTGCACCAAGACATCTTTTTAACTGCTCAAAAGCTGTGCTTTCATGGAGAAGGGAGAAGGGAGAAGATAAATCTGGTGTAGGAGGCTAACTAGGGAGGGTTGAGGATTCAGATTAATCAAGCCATTACTCCTTATATATTGCTTCAAAAATTTTGCAAAAATCATGAAAAAATGCATTTAATTATACTTTACATGCTGTGTAAATGTTATGAGAAAATTCAAAAGGATGAATAAATAATTTTTTTTTACAAGATTAAGGGGTATTGTGGTAACTAAATTGTCCGACAATGGTGACATGGAAGATGTCAATGGTGGTCCATAAATATATGGAGGAATAAGTGAAGTTGAAGAATAAAGAGTCGTGATTCGAGAATAAAGAAGATTCATGAACAAGACCTGGCCTCAAGAATCCAAGTGACTACCTCTTAATCAGTAATTTAGTACCTCAAGAATCTGATATCATCAGAAAGCAATTTTTCGTTAGACGATACTTTAATTAAAGTGAGGGAGAGAAAATTTTATATGAAAGATTGGAAATCATTGTAAGGTGCACTTTTAAGTTTGTTTTTTCGTTATTATCATGCATTAATCTAAATAAAGAAAGGTACACAGTACGGCGGAATAATATAATATATATATATTACTTCAAGGTGATGTTTGCACTACATAATTTCGCGGCTGCTCGTGTTTCCACTACAAAATTTTTGTCGAGTTCGACCCAGATCATTTCCTTTTTTGTGAGGTTCTCCAATAGAACTAATAAACATTCAATATGAAGAATAATAATACAACATTGCTAAATCAATGCTAGATATAATAGAAACGTATCTCTACATACAAATTATTATTATTAGTCGGGACATATATCTTACATGCAGCGCTGCAAATGGTATGCACATACTAATGCTTGGTTTTCGAAAAATTGATTAGCCTGTTTCTAAAACAAAATCCAACCCAACTCGATGAAAAGCCTAATTAAGGAAATCATCACTAAAAGTTTCTTTGTAGCAGTAAGTGCTCGTCTGCTGAATTTTTATGCCACCTTTGGAAGCACAACAATTCCAACAGAGGATACATACAAATTTCTATCAAGTTAAAAATTTATCATAACTATCTAATAAATTCTTGCAAATAACACAACTTAACCAGAAATTAATTAGGAAGAAAAGACACAACATAGCTTCCTATGAGTAGAAGAAGAAACTAGTTTCATCTAAATTGTAAAATACTTCAACATAGTTAATTAACATAAAAAAAACAGATTAAATGATTTCATACATAACCATATCAGGTTCTCCTATTGCTGGTAACCTTTTTCAGAAGCTCCTTGTAAATTGAAGGACAACTGACCATTAAGCTTGCAAATACATCAGTTTCTATTAAGCTATGCAACATCTTAGAAGAAGAAATATAGTCGAGACATAATTCTTTGAGTTGTTGGCAGTTATGTTGAGCAGCCAGAGCAAGTGTCGTCACCACATTGTCAGCATTAATTTTCTTGGCTAACCTCTCCTCACAAATAAGCCTTAATCTGTCCAAAGCGTACCGATCAGCTGCTACAATTAAATGCTGAGCCATAATATCTCCATCCACGCCTTCGTCGGTATGGTCATCACTTGGAGAAAACATATCAGTATATATGAACTGTAACAAGGCCTTGAAAATCTGGGGTTCCATATCTTCAATCTCAATGCAACTGGCTGTGCTTTCAATCATAGAGCCAAAAAATTCAGCCCGAAAAACAGATGAACGGGAGGCCAAGATAATTCGATGGGCTGGAAATGTTTCCCCTTTTACCTTAAAGGAGATGTCAGCACCTTCTCCACTTTGCAACAAATTATGGAGATGCTGGTGCATATTGGATGGAGGCACAGAGATGGAGTTATTATTTTTTCCTTCTTCTATGGATGGCTCAAGAATTTTTAAACTGCACTCAACTGTAAAGCTATCATCCTTGACAAATTCTGATCTATCTAACCAGTCTCGAGTCAATAATAAAGAAAATGCGTTCATATTTCCTTTTTTGTTGTATGTTACAAACTTGCTATTTTTGTAATTGTTTGATGCTATCCCGTTTCGGTCTACTAGACTGAAACAAACGAAAACATCAACATCTTTTCCTTCGCTCAGTCCGTAGTACAGTATAGCCCATTGGTACTCGCCAACTGTGAATGTGCAACACAGAATGCTTCTACCAGATTTGATGCCCGCAGTCAATGATGTATGGATTTTGACACGGTGTGTACCAGTTGTTTCTTTCATTTGGACTTCTGAATTTGTATACAAAGAAGCCGTGAGCTTTGTGTATTTAATTAGCTCGATAATATTGAGCTTTTACAAGATGATCTTGAGGAAGAAAATGGTTGTTTAAGTGACTTGGAAGATGTCAATGCATGGTGGTCATATATATAAATATGTGGAGCAATAAGTGAAGTTGAAGAGGCGTGACTCGTGACTCGTGAATAGTAAAGAACATTCAAGAACAAGAATTGGCCTCAAGAATCGAAGTGACTACCTCTTAATCAGTCATTCAATTCTTTAATTAATTTGCCTCGTGATCTGATTATCATCAGAAAGCAACTCTTCGTTAGACGATACTTTAATTAAAGTGAGGGAGAGAAACTTTTCAATGAAACGTTGGAAATTATTGTAAGGTGCATCTTTAAATTGTTTTTCGTTTTTTTTTTTTGGTGAGGTTCTCCAATAGAACTAATAAATATTTACTATGAAGGCCCATCTAAATGAAAACCACGATGAAAAGCCCAAGCAAGGCCCATGTAAAAAAAACCACATCCATGGACCCAAAAAGTGAAACAATATATAGAAGAAAGGATCCGGAATGTATCATCATGCTCATAATATATATTTTTTTATTAAATTTTACATTTTTTGGAAATTTTTTACTAATTTTATTGATTTTTAGAAATCACTGTTTTCAGATTTTTTTTATTTATTTTTTATTATTCAAAACATTGGTATTCAAAAATCCTTAAATAATAGTAAAAAAAATTCAAAAAAAATGTAAAATTGGTATTCAAACGTTTTCACTCTTTTTCTTCGATGTCAATCTATGATGCGAATTCAAAGTGCAAGATAACATCATTTTAATATGGAGAACATGTTGAGCACTTCAAATCGACTATTTGAACTTTATAACCGCCAAAACAAATTGGTAGCACCAAGACTCGGAAACTACTATTTTGTATCTTAGCCAATCTCTCTCCCCCTCGCTCTCTCTCTCTATATATATATATTAATTATTGTTGAGTGAACCAAAAATAAAATAATAACAATGATAAGTCATGCAGCTCTTTTTTATGTACTTTTGATAATGTTAAAGGCGTGACTAATCCTCCAATGTATTGTCTGGATACAATCTAACCGTTATTAATTTCTTATGTGGTGATAACACTACTACAAAAACGTTAACCAGACATTGTATATTATACATGAATATAAGAAAATTCCAAATAAATAGTATGTAATGGAAAGAATTGTTCGTGCGAAAATAAGTTTTATGACATACACACGGTTATTTAAAACGCAATTGTGTACTAAATTACCTATATTTGTATATGGTTTATTATTAATATGAACAATGTACGATACATGGTTTTTCTGAAACAAACCGTATATGGAAACTTCTATTTTTTAGTAGAACTTATTCATGAATCTCATTTCAAATCTGCTTGAGGTCAGTATTAATTCCGGTAAATTTCAAACATTGACAGAACATATATTATTTTAAAGAAATTGGTGATTTTTTGGAAGTATTATAATTAATTCAATTTAAAATTGATGCAGTTTTGGCTGTACTGGTACTCTCCGAGGGTTATTTTTCATATAGTCCATATTCTGGATGCCCACAAGCAATTTATATAATTCCTTCTAATTATATATAGAACTAGTTTGGTCACAACATGTGATCACGCGAGTCACGCATGATCAAGATCATTAGATGACACGTGTGGTTACGGCGTGACCAATGTGCCGTGATCATTCACATATTGTGACTCTCTCCGAGTTTAATCACAACACGGCACGACACTTAAAAATTTAATTTGATGATGACAGTTCGAATTTACATCCCTACTTGAAACCACCCCATTTCATATATGTGTGTGTGTGTGTGTGATTTAGCTAATTTTTTTTGTCATTCAACAGCCCGTAGGCAATACTCATAGAGCTACTTGGCAATACTTTTTTACGCTTTCATAGATGTTAAAGATATCAGAACTGTGTGCACCTGTACTGGTACCATGGCGCCTTGCTCGTTGCAGTACTCCACGGTAACCTGATTCTTGTTGTCAGGTTTAGTTTCAAAAATCTAACAACATTGCGCAGAATCCTTACATTTTACTCTCTCTTTTTTCCTGGCTACAACATAAAACTATATCATTCACCAAATCACACGGGACTAAGAAATGTTACAAAAGTAAAGCACTAGCTAGTTTACTGCCCCACTATTGTAACTAATACAAAATAATTTCATGTTGATCTTTAAAATTAATTTGCAAGTACTAATAGAAGTTATATATTGAAGCAGCCCAAACCCAATTTATGGCGACGCCGATTTTTTTCTGACAAACTTGTAAGCATATAATTAGTGTTGTTGGATTAATTATGTATCACAAATTGTTAGTCAAGTTTGTAAATTAACAGTGTCTCATTTAGGAAACACAAAGAAAATAAACAAAGAAGATGAATAAATCAAAAATAAAAAAGCTTTCAAAATGGAAGGAACTTAAAAAATATAATATAGGGTAATTTAGAGGAAGGTAAACAAGCATAGTAACATAAAAATGAAAGATAATTTAAATAACAAGCATAAAAGCTAACATAAGATCGAGCCGATAAAACTATAAAAGAATAAAATAACTCACAAAACCAAATCCTCCAATCATCTGTGTCTCCATGGACATCATAGTTTCTATACTTAGATAAAAAATAAAAAAAAAAAGTTGAGCATAGGGCGACTCCATTATATATAGTAGATGTTATAGTTCCGTCCTGATCAAATGTGAGTGCAAATTCATTTGGCGCTTTGATCGGCACAGCTTTCTTGAATTCAAGCACTCTTTCGACATATATACTTGTCAACAACTGGCTTGAGCTTCTCTGTTACCAGAATGGAGCTTAAATGGCAGCGAAGCAATTACTCACAATTAAAACAACCAAAAGCCATGAAATGATTAAAAATAATATATTTTTTTTAATTTTCTTAGTATTTATTAAGATGTGTGCAAAATTGTCGTTTTCAAACAATTATGGACCATTGAAAAAAGCGATTTTCAAAAATTCTAAAAAATAGTAAACAATTTAAAAAAAATGTAAAATTTGGTTTCAAAGCACATTTTAATGTGGAGATCATGTTCAACGGTTCGGATCGACTATTTGGATTTTGAAATCACAAAATTGACTTATAAACATATAGTGTCAAGATGTGTCACCATAAAATGATGTAATTGGATCCCTTCTCAATATGCATAATGTATATTACCGTAATTCAAAAAGGTTCAATGTATTATTACAAAATATTAAAAAACATACTATTTAAAATTAGAATAGTTAACAATATCATGTCATTTTCTAGTAAAGAATAGTTAACAATATCATGTTAACAATATTATTGTCGTTTTATAGCTAGGAATCACTACAAGTAATGATATTTCAATAGTTTACAGGGTATACATGAAATTATTTAGAATGAATAAAGAAAATGGGAAATATAATGGCCACACAAAATACTCATACTGTATCCCATTGTGCCAATATTAATTTTTATGTGGGCTCCACCATGCACTTTGTGAGGGCGTGTGGTTAGTTGTATTGTTTAATCTTAATTTATCCTACTCAGATATTTTTACATGAGTGAGGCTATGGTACTTCGGCTAGTGTACTATGGCTAGTGTACTACGGCTCAATATGATACTTTTTAAAATTCTAACGGTCGATCCGACCGTTCAATGTGATATCCATATGAATATGTACTTGCAAACTAAATTTTATATTTTTTCGAATTTTTTTACTATTTTTTTAGATAGATAGAATTTTCAGTGTTTCATACAAATTCTGGACCATCAAAATTCTATCTATCTAAAAAAATAGTAAAAAAATTCGAAAAAATATAAAATTTAGTTTGCAAGTACATATTCATATGGATATCACATTGAACGGTCGGATCGACCGTTAGGATTTTAAAAAGTATCATATTGAGCCGTAGTACACTAGCCATAGTACACTAGCCGAAGTACCATAGCCTCACTCTAATATAATATCTTTAGATTTTTTGCTATCAGCAGAAATTATTAGAAATAATGTTTAATTCGACTACATCGAAATTTTTAGGATGGTACGTTTTTTAATATAAATTTTTTTTTTGTAAACTTTTTATTATCGAAATTTTTTCATAGAAATTTTTACGACGTGTGCATTAATTGATAATGTTGAAAGTAATTTGTAAAATTAAAAGTAGTAGAAATTACAAACATATTACTGACTTTTTTGTACGTAATTTAAGCGTTATTTGATATCAATTGTCATCAAATCGGGAAAATTAGCCTACGGTCTTGTATTAAAATAAATCGGGAAAATTATAAATTTTTAAGTATATTAATGAATAGAAGCATAAAATTTCATCATTTTTGGTGTACGTCCATATAACATTTAATACGCCGGATATTAAAATCAGAAATTATTTTTTATTATCTCCATTTTTGTGGACCGGAGACATCCGTTCTTATCCACTTTGAGCACTATGATTTTCATATGGACCATTAGGTCAGAAAGTGGCTTTTGGGTTTTTTTTTTTTTTTGGAAAGATGGTAACAAAAAAAAAAATTCGGGTCTATCTAAATAGGATGAAATTTTTTGTGTCTAATTAGAAAAAATTTCATTTGGCCTATTTTTGTGAAGATTGTCAAAAAATTCCAACTGTAGATCTACATGTACTCTGACATTAATTATTAGCTTGTATTGTAAATTTACTTTTACATTATTTTATTAAGAGCAATGCTTTTGATTGTCGAGGTTACTTAATTTACATTTAACATAAGAGGTGTATCATTTTTTTTAAATATTGTTTCTTTAATTGCTTTTTAAATATTGTTTTTTTAAATAGATGATAAACTATTTTTTTTATGCATCATTTTTTTAATAGATGATAAACTGTTGTGTTTTAAATATTGTTTTGGACATAATTTCAATATGGAGAGGGTGCAATATTACAAAGCTGGTCTATATCTTTACTGACAAAGAAGAAGAAGAGTTAGAGACAAAGATAACAGCTCTGTAACATTGAAAGTTTGAAACCAACAACAAATTAAGGATCAGATTACAGCTCGCGGTTAGGGGACTACATGTGGTGCCAGGTTGCGCACTATGCCGATCTAGTGAACTAGAGAACAGGGACCATCTCTTATGTACATGTCAGTTCTCATCTAGGTTCTGGAGGGGCCTCACGGCACACATGAATGTCCGACTTACGCAACGAGTGCAGACAATAACAATGGCATGGTGGGATTTCAGGGAAACGGTACCAGCATAACAAGATAATACTCAAACTGCATGAAATTTGATTACTTGGCTATTTATGTCCAATGACATCCTTACAAATTTACTTTCTAATTTTTGAATTCTTTTTTTTTATGAAAAATCATGATCAAAATTGTTAAAAAAAAATAACCATTGTTGGGTATTCCTGCTCTTCCATGAATCACTGAGTTATTATTTTCTCTCTTGCTCTGATTGGATCAGCTCTTGATTTCTTTCTCTCCTGAAAATTCATTCTGCCTCTCTCTCTTTTCCCCGGATTGAACCGCTGGTCTATAGAAAGGTTGTAGGTATAATTGAATTCTGGATTCCTGATGTACAGCTCAAACTCTAAACTGTACAAGTGTGTTGTGATGTATTTTGAGCACTGGTACCAGTTGGTACCAGTATACTCGGGCTAGTGGTACACCAATTTAAGCTGTCAGGGGCTGATTTGTAAAGAAAAATATATATTGGGGGATAATTAATCTGTTAAATTCCTAGTGGTTGGTAAATTAACCTTGTCAGAGGGACTAATGTGCATGTGTCAAAAAAATTAAACCGGTGGGCTGAGCTCTTTGTTTACTTAAGAAATTGAATTTTGATGATGTTGGGCTGAGCTCTGATGCATGATATGATATCGTCATATATATAGTTTCAATATCCAAAACTGTACTACTAAACAAGAAAGTGTTGGGTAACCCCCTTATCCGTATCGTGTACTTCTAGATTCGTGCAAGGTCTTCAAAAAAAAAGAAAAAATCGACCGCATGATTTTATATTAAATTTATTTGAAAATTAACTTCAACTGTTTGAATTTATTGTTTGAAATCAATTTGATAAATTTTGGGATTAATCTCTCTAAAAACTTGTAAAATTATAACTTTCAAATATTGTTATGATCTTGTAAGTTTGAAACTAAAAATTATTACATATATGATTCCATCTTATTTGGAAAAAAAAAATTATATATGGCTAAGATTTTTCCGGCTTTAATTAAAGGGGGAATTTCACCTATACGGTATACACCTCAAAAAAATTATGTATTTCTCCTCTAAACTTCAAAAACTCACAAATTTATCTATTTTATTGTCTATTATATTAAAACACATTTTACATTTATAAAATACCCATTTTACCCTTTATTAAAAACATAAAAATACCCATCATACTCAAATTTGAATCTAATGGGTTCCTCTACCGTCCGAACTGCTTTAAGATCCATGCACGGAAACGAACACAGATATTGAAGCTATTTGCACAGATCTTAATGCGATGCGCGCGGATCAGAATTGCTTTAAGATCCGTGCACAGACCTTGAAGCGACGCGAATAGATATTAATACGAGACGTACAGATCAGACGATAGAGGAACTCTTCAGATTCAAATTTGGGTCTGATAGACGTTTTATGCTTTTAATAAAGAGTAAAATAGGTATTTGATAAATTTAGAATGATTTTTAATATAAAAGACAATAAAATGGGGAAAATTTGTGAGTGTTTGAAGTTTAGAGAGGAAATACGTAATTTTAATGTTTAGAGGGAGAATACTTGAAGTTTTTGAAGGGTAACCCCCTTAATTAAAAAACATAGATATCGTCTGGCCTTGTTTTGTGGGATTGGATTATTTGTAATTAAACGACAAGTGTGCACTTACGTGTTAATTTCTTGCGGCCCAAACTCTTCCATAATTGAATCAACAACACAAAAATTATTTTACTAATTAAACTTAAAAATTGACCCCAGTTGTCTCTTCTTTTCCATACATATTTTTGCAAACACACCCCTAGAAAACTCTAGATTAATTATAGACCAAAAATTATAATAAACTTTGGATTTTCCAATACTTTCATATCCCCTTTTACTCAGTATTTTTTTTTTTGTTCTTTCAACTTTATTTATCATTATTATTATAACTGTTTTGTCTCATTTTTTTAATGTCAACATGTTTCGTAAGATATATACCTAATAAAATGTATAATGTATATTATACATTTCATAAAGGTTCAATTTATTATTACAAAATATTAAACAAATAGTATTTAAAATTAGAATAGCTAACAATATCATGTCATTTTCTAGTAACGATTCATGATGATAATTTTACATATTTAAAAAAATAAAAATAAATAAGGTCGTGAGCAGATATTTTTTGATACGCTATGATTGATTCTTGTCGTTTTCTAGGAGTCACTATAAGAAATGATATTTCAATAGTTTATAGGGTACACATGAAATTTATTCTGAATGAATAAAGAAAAAGGGAAATATAATGGCCACATGAAATACTCAAACTATATCAACTACCATCCCAATTGGGCCAATATATATCCTCCATGTGGGCCCCACCACTCTATAAGGACGTGTGGTTTGTTGTATTGTTTTATTAATTAACCCTACTCATATTTTTTTAGTTATCATTTCTAAAAAAAAAAATACAAGGAGTTTTTATTATTTTTAAATTTTGATTAGAACATGTCTTGGACGGAACTTATTTGTATTTAATTATTTATGGATTGATTGGTGACGACATTATGTGACACACACGCGATTCATTACGACATCTCATATTTATTTGCCATGTGGAATGTGTTAGAGATATAAACCACATTTATTTCCTCCTCAAAATAAAATTAAGTATTAACAAATAATAATATTAAAATAATATCAAATAAAATGTAACACAAATTTTTTTTTTTTTTTAATAAATGATCACGTTACATTACAATGTAATTATTATTTTTATAAATGACCACGTTACATTACTGAAGAAAAATATAGAGTTCGGCTACGCTACTTAAATAAGCATATCATGATATATACTTATAAGTCGTCTATTTGTTTTCAAAGTCCAAATGACAAATCCAAACTGATAAAATCGATCTCCTTTTTGAAAGCTTCGTTTACATATAAAATTTTAAATTTTTTGAACATATTTAGTATTAAATCAAGCAGTAAAAAGAATGAAGGTTTTTGTGGGCATCTTAATATTAAATTAAATTATATGGTGAGATGAGATTAGATGAGGTAACAGAATATTTAGGATATGATCCGCACTGTGTGATCAGAATCCGAAACCTTTAATATCCGTACTAAGGAAGATCGAATAGTTGTTCTGTAAACTCAAAATTTGTGTTACCTCAGGTGAAATGAATTCATGAGACGAGGAGATGAGAAATTGCTATAAATGTAGAAGGCGACCTCACGCCTATTGAATCTTTTACACTTTGCCTCACGCCTTCTCTTCTCTTCTCTACTCTTTTCTCTCTCTTTTGGATAACCATTTCGAATCTTTTCAATTCCAAATTTTTAGATTCTTGCTAAACCTTCTTCTTCTTCTACTTCTTTTTTGTGGGTTATCTTGCTCAATTTTTTTAATATTTTTCTTAATATAATTTTGTAAAAAAGGCTTACAAAATTTCCTCCTAGTTTCTATTGAAATTTGTTCTCATTTGTTTAATCCAGCTCTCAATTGAGAAAAATTTTCAGTTGGTTCGTCGAAATATTTCCAAAGTTTAGAACTTTTTCCTCGTAGTTTTTGAATTTTTTCCAAAGTTTTGTTCTTTATTGAATCAAATTCAAATTCAATCATCTTTAGATCCATCAAACAAGTAAAAATTTAATGGCGACAGCACTCACACGCTTATCCCAATGGATATTAAACGGAGATGCAAAGCCAAGAAAGAGATGCCCCAGATCATCCACAAAATCCCCTCCATCAACCGATTTCCCTTCCGGGTTCCGTGAATCGGAACCCATTAAGCTCATCAACTTCTCTAACCTCCAACCCGCATCCACTCGGATCCGAAACCGAAAGAAGCGAAGCAACTCAAAGGAGAAGAGGATCGACAAAGAGCACGACATGGTTATTGTTCCATCTGATGGCGGATACTGCTTATCGGGTTCTGAATCGGATGGATCCGATTGGTCTATCGGGTGGCTTGAACCGCACCCGAATGACTTTTGTAACAGTGATGATGATTCTGAGGATAGCTTTGCGGTTTTGGTGCCGTGTTATAGAACCGGGCATGCCAACCCGTTACTGGAGAGAACCAATGCGGGTTTTGGGTTTGGTGTGTCAATCCCAACCCGAGAAGGAATGTCAGGTGAGTAAATAATCAATGAATAATGTTCTGGTACTAACAGGTAGTGACCACACCACATTGGTACCAGTTACATGCTTACATACTACTGGTACCAGTATCAGTATCAGTGCATTACATGACCGACCTTATATACCACTCTGTTCACCATGAATGAAGTAATTTTTGTGTGGACATTTCCAAAATAGAAAAAAAAATATTCTGTCTGGTACCGGTACCAGTATGTACAGGTCAGGTACCAAACCAAATTGGTACATGTTGGTATCAGGTCATAATGTTAAGAGGTGTCACTATGTACCGATGGTGAAAAAACTGTTGTTTTGAAACAACAACAAAATTGACTTCCTGTAACAATTTATGCATTACTTGCTAAATTCAGTATTATTTTATTTTTTTTGTGCAGAGAGCAATGAAAATTTTCAACAGTGGCTGTCTTCCCTGATGTAAATTTTGTGTGAATACTCATAAATTCTACTAAATAACAAAAAAAATTAGAAAATGAAAGATATTTGAAAGTGACCCTGAAAAAAACAATATTTTTGTACTTGAAATTTTTGCCCCAAGGATATTGGAATTTTGAGAGGTGCAAATTGCAGGAGAAGTCATAATTTGAGAAATTTGTCTCTTAGCAATTGTATTGTATTGTAGAGACTATTTAGTAATTTTTGTATGTATAATTAATTGTACATAGCCTCCTTTGTTGTACATATTGTTGTTTTGTAAATATAAAAACTTGGAGATGTTAAGATTAATTAGTTTGTGGACCAATAGTTATTTTTGAAAGGTGCATTGTGTATATAGTTGATTTAAGATTGTAATTTGATATGGAAATGAATAAAAAAAAATAGATATTAGTTGTTCCTTACATTTTATTGTTCTGTATTTTTTTTAATTGTACTTGAAATGGAGTAAATTGTAAAGGTTTTAATACTTTATATTAATATCTCTCACATGTGTTGAGATATGTACACAAGTTACAATAATTTGTTGCTTATCAGATATGTGTTCTTGCCATTAACAGCGAGGCACTTTTAATTTAAATAATTATTTAGGTAGTGTGATAAGATCAAATTGTTGAACACTGTTTATAATTATTTTATTGGAAATGAACCATGTGGGTATATCAAAGAAAGGATAAATAAATTAATCACACATTTATATTGCCTTGAGAATCATTCTTTCTTTTTTTAAATATTAACCGCAAACAATAATTTCTCTAAGTAGTTGAAATGTTCTTACAACCAGTTAGCATTGTTTGCTTTAACACTGAAACTAGATATATAATAATAAATAGACAGCAAGATGGAATTTGACTGGGCTTCAAAGATTTTATCCCTAGTCAAAATTTTGTTAAGGCAAGTAAATTACAGTACAACTCTCAAGCAATTTCAATGCTCCTTCCTCTTGCCACATATATTAGGATTTAATATTTTAATGACACAGCTGTTGTTGGTTAGCAAAACTTTTTACTCTCTCAATTAATTTCCTTTTTGTTTTACAAATTAGCATTCTTGGTCAGCAAGAAAATTAATATATAGTCTAACTTTGGTTGTTTTTCTGTTGAATTTTAAAACATAATTGATTTTGAAGGAGAGTTGAAATGTTTTATTCATATCTCCACTTATCAAATCAAAATAAAAAAAAATTAAATAACAAAATATAACATATCTATATTAATTATTATTCACATAATTAGATTTTTACAAATTAACTTTGATGTGTATGAAAATAAAATTAAAAATATCATAATCTTCCAACATGTTTGTAAAGGGAAATTTAAAAATAACATAACTCACATTTGCTAATCCTATTTAGAACATGTGTGTAAATAAGAAACTAGACGACTGACTACATGTGCAAACTAATTATTTTGTTACATGTGTCAAAATAAGATACTAACCACTGACTACATGTGCTTATCTTTCATAATCCTAAATAAATTACAATACAACTCTCAACCAACTTCAAGAGGAAAGGATTTAATATTTTAATGACACTACTGTCCTTGTCCTTTTGAAAGAGCAACAAAATTGATTTCCTGTAACAATTTTAATGGTCCTTTATTTTACCTTTTTTTGTGCAGAGAGCAATGAAATTTTTCAACAGTGGCTGCCTTCCCTTGCTTGAGAGCTACTGATGTAAATTTTGTGTGAATATCCATAAATTCTACTAAATAACAAAACAAATTCGAAAATGAAAGATGTTTGAAAGTGACCCTGAAAAAGACAATACTTTGTACTTGAAATTTTTGAGAGGTGCAAATTGCAGGAGAAGTCGTAATTTGAGAAATTTGTCTCTTAGCAATATTTGTTTTATTGAGACTATTTTGTGATGATATGATTAGTAATTTTTGTTGTATAATTATTTGTACATAGCCTCCTCCTTTGTTCTACATATTGTTGTTTTGTAAATATAATAACTTGGAGACGTGAAGATTAATTATTTTTGAAAGGTTAATATAGTTGATTTCAGATTGTAATTTGATATGGAAATGAAAAAAAAAATAGATATTAGTTGTTCATTACAGTTTATTGTTCTGTATTTTTTTAATTGTACTTGAAATGGAGTAAATTATAAAGGTTTTAATACTAACATGTGTTGAGATATGTACACAAGTTATAATAATTTGTTGCTTATCAGATATTGGGTTCTTGCCATTAACAGCGAAGCACTTGTAATTTAAATAATTATTAAGGTAGTGTGATAAGACCAAATTGTTGAACACTGTTTGTAATTATTTTATTAGAAATGAACCATATGGGTAATATCAAAGAAATGATAAATTAATTAATTGCACATTTATGTTGCCTTCAAAGTCCTTTTTTGGATTAACAGAAAACAATAATTTCTCTCACTAGTTGAAATGTTCTTACAACCAGTTAGCATTGTTTGCTTAACACTAAAAAATATATAATATATAATAATAATAAATAGACTGCAAGGTGGGATTTGACTGGGCTTCAAAGATTTTATCCCTAGTCAAAATTTTGTTAAGGCAAAAGTAAATTACAGCACAACTCTCAAGCAATTTCAGTGCTCCTTCCTCTTGCCACTTAATAGGATTTAATATTTTAGTGACACAGCTGTCTGTTGTTGGTTAGCAAACTTTTTACTCTCTCAATTAATTGCCTTTTTGTTTTACAAATTAGCATTCTTGGTCAGCAAGAAAATTAATATATAGTCTTTATTAGTATATAGAAATTGTTTAATATGAACTAATAATTAAAAAATTAATACTTAAGACCCTTGATGTGAATAAAAAATATCACAATAAAATTCAAAATAGATTTTTACAAACTCTTGATGTGAATCAGAATAAAATTCAAAGTATCATAATCTTCCATGTTAGTATACGGAAATTTAAGAATAACATAAATCACATCTGCTAATCTTATTTCTATATTTGAGTTGAAGATACTGTGTTATTAAAGATTTTTAAAATAGAGGAATAAATAATAAAAGCATAAAAAACGCATGTAATCCAAATAACATCACAAATAATAAAAGTTCATAACATCCATCAAAGCACATAATGTCCACAAAAAAAAGAAGTTAAAAAGTAGCAACTAGAAAAATGAAAATTGAAGCAACATTGAAAAACTAAGCTTAGAACTAATTACTAGCGATCTCTGTAGCGATCACGGTCATAATCACGGCTTCTGTCTCGGTCATAATCACGGTCTCTGTCTCTCCCTCTTTCTCTTTCTCTCTCTCGGCTTCGGCTTCTATGCCTCTCTCTCTCCCTTTCTCTTTCCTTGCCTCGCTCCTTGCTTCTCTCTCTCACATCTTTCCCTGATACAACCCGACAATCAGTAAATAAAGGGGGAAAAAGAGTCTAGAATCTTTAGATCAAGTGATTTTCTACCTATCTTAAAAAATTGTAAAAAGATTTTAAAAAAAATGTAAAATTTGATCTACATGTACATTTTCGTATGGAGATCACATTGAACGGTTCAGATCGATTGTTTGGACTTTGAAAATGAAGATATTGATCCATAGTACGAACAATTATGCGCTATGCATAGTACCATAGCCTCGCTCAAATCTTATTCTTTTACTGTTTATGGAGGAAAATAGTAAATAAATACCTATAACCTCAACTTCCCACCCGGCACGGCCTGATCCAGGGATGGATTGCCCCACGGCCTCTGGTTGTTGCGCCTTTGCACGAAATTTCTTCTTCAGGTTTCCAAACTCATCATACATCTCTCCATCATCCTATATCCAAAAGATGCGAAAAGTACAAATAATATCTCATTCAGTATATATATATATTTTTTAACATGCGAAAAGTAGAGAAATGACCCATTCGCCCTCAGAAACCGACCAATTAGAAGAAAACATGCTCTACATATTTAATATTTTTCTTAATAAAGGGTAAAATGGGTACTTATAAATTTAAAATGAGTTTTAATAGAAAAGACAATGTGAGTTTTTGAAATTTAGTAGGATAAATATAATATTATGAATTTTAAAGGATATACATGAAATTCCCCCTAAACCTGCGAAAAGTATACTAACCACACCAGTAATATCAAGATATCTCTTAATTGAGTTGGATTCATGTGTTAAAGCAACAGCTTTAGCATTTAATGCAAATTTAAAAGAGAATAAAATGTACTTCTTCAGCCTCCCTACGCCGTCGCTTTGTTTCTTCTAGTTCCTCTTCATCAAGCTCTTTATAACCGCCTCCACGGCCAACCCTGGTCCCACACAAAAGTTAAAAAGATAAAAACTTTATTTAAATTTTTTATTTTTTTTCAAACTAAAAGTGCTGACCTGGCACCGCCTTCATTGTGACCTGGCTTGTTGGTGTTACAGATATTACATTTTGTGCGCTTCGCCCAGTTTATATTCGCACACCTGAAATAATTTGCATTAAAAAATAACACGAGCACATATAAACAGAAAGAAAGTGAAAAGAAAATTAAAAAATGGTTACATTGGACAGGCCCAATCATTTGGGCCAAAAAGCCCGGGAGGCCCAGTAACAGCAGCAGCACGGTCGGGACCACCATTTCCACGGCCTCTTCCTCTGCCACCACTGCCTCCACCAGCTCCAGCTGGACGAGCGGCCCCACAACGGTTGCACACACCACGAAAAGCAAAGTTTACGTTACCACAGCTGTCAAAAAACACACATTTCAAAACAAAATAAACATCTATATGCGTCAAAAGTAGACAAATGACTCATTTGCCCTTGAAAACTGACCAATTAGAAGAATGACATTTTTCTTATACACGCTGCATATTTTTTATCTTTCTTAATAAAGGGTAAAATGGGTAACTTTACAAATTTAAAATGAGTTTTAATAGAAAAGGTAACAAGTTAAGTAAATTTGTGATGATTTGAAATGAATTCAACCAAACATGGACTATAAATTTAATGTCTAATTGGTATAAAAAGAGTTAATAAAGAAAGAGTTGCTCACCGATCAGCACAGACCTTGTATTGGGACATTGCCAGTCTCCATCTTGTTGCCACGGTTTTCCCTGAGCGTCACCACGGCCTCTCCCTTGACCTGCACCACCACCAACCGCATCATCCGGATCCGCTGTGGCAACCAAATCAGTTTCTATGATATTTATTGGGGGTGCAGGCGCAAGTGCAACAACATCACTAAAACCGGTATCTTTGTTTTTCGTCTCCGCAATTTGCACCCCGATAACACTCCCATGGAACTCCTTGTTGTTGAACCAATCAACGGCCGCCATGGCAGCATGTGGGTCCTCATATGTCACTGTCGCATCTCCCTTTGGTTCGTCAGTAACCTTGTCTTTGTATAACCATATCTTCGGTCGACCTGTCCTTTTATCTTTCTGACAAATTTCAATGCAAAAGACAATAGAAAAATAAATTAATACCTTCAATTTGCGTGAAAACTATGAGAAACATTACTATATTTTACGAAGCATATCGGGTCTGATGCTTGTACCCGAACTGAAATTGGTACCAGTCCATACCAGCATAGTAATTTAAATAAATTATTAAATGTTTTGATCATATTAAAACTAGTAGTGTGCACTAGACTTTTAGAACAAATTTCCAGTTCTGGTAGTTTCTGGTATGGTTCAGACAGTTTTTTTTGCAAAATTGCAGTATTTTGGTTTAATTCTGGTACTGTTTAGGGTCCGTTTTATAAGTTTCCAGATTTCTGCACAGGTCTGGGTGAATTCTGGAAAATATCTTCCATTGATTTTTTCGGTTCTGACAGGGTTCAGGGACTGAACTGCGACTGAAAATAAGTTTGTTTAGAAAACAGTCCCTGATCGGGGACCTTTTTGCGACAGGATTTACAGATTTCTAAGAAAAGCCTTTTGTAATGGGAATTCTGGTACTGATTTACAGATTTGTAAGAAAAGCATTTTGTAATGGGAATTTGAAGTGAAAAGAGAAAAGATTGAATGGAGTTTGATTGTTACCTGGAGAGAGGCATACCTTTAACAAGCCTATGGTACCAAAATACTCTGCTAACATTTCCTCATCGGTACCAGTTGGCAAGTTGTATACATACACTGTACTATTCATAATCATATTCATACCACCTCCTCTTATTGCCATCTGCAAATCAAATCAAATCGGAGATCAAATCCAAAACCCTAACGAGTCGAGATTTAGAAGAAAGAGCAGGAGACGGGAGCTGGGATCAAACCTTAACGACGCGAGGGGAGGAGGAGAAGAAGGAGAGGCGATGAGAGATCGGCGATGGCGGCGGCGGAGGCGGAGAGAGGAGGAGGTGAGATCAGATTGATTGAATCTTTGTTTATTTGGTTTGGTTGATTTCTTCCTTCGACTTTAGAACGACTCGTTCAATTTTAACGAAGCAGTTTTGGCTTCATGCAGAATTTGGAGTATAAAAATAAACAGTACTGCATTTGATTCGTGCGCTGTATGAAGTCAAAACTGCTCTGTTATTGTTTACCCGGAATTTGGGATTTGCTTTTGATTAAAACTAGTAACTAGGGTTTTTGTTTTTCAGTTTTCATTGATTGTGATTAAATTGATAATTATACAAAATAAATAAATAAAGAACATTAAAAGAATATCAGTTTACAGTATTTATTTTTGTACATTATTTTATCTATATTATTTTGTACATACTGAGATATGCTTCTTTATATTATATTTATTAAAAACTAACAAATTTATTTATATATAATTTATTTGATATTAATTTAAAAATAAAAATAAATAATTAGACATATTTTCATTATTTTTTTTATAGGTGTTCAACTCAAAATAAACTATTTTGTTAGCTATTTAACTTAAAGCAAACAATATATATAAATGGTCAGGCAAGTCTTACAATTTAACAAACAAACCCAATTGCATTGCATGATTTAACATTTAAAATGTTTTTTTTTTTGTATGAAAGATTTCAACAAAACTGTTCTAATTGTCTTGAATACCAAGTAGGGGTGAAAACGGTATGGATAATATCCGATTCGTATTCGATCTGTATTCGAAAAATTAAATGTGGATATGGATACTGATAGAGAAGGAAATTTGTCACGGCGTGATCAGTCACGTCACATAACGTTACGTTCACGTCACGTTACGTCACGTCACGTGTGTCGATTACGTGACGTGACTCACGTGTTGCGTGACGTGACTGTATTTAACAAAAATTATACGTCACGTAAACAAATCATGTCACGTCACGTCACGTGATCACGTCACATCATGTCACGTCACGTGATCACGTCACGTCACGTCACGTCACGTTATAAAACACATCACGTGATCACGTATTGTTATATTTTGTCAGTTCCAGCATGTTTTGAGGACAAACTCTAGTAGTCCATATTCCTATTAGCACTATTAGGCTATGTTTCTGTAGTATATTCATAGTATATTCAGACTTTTCTTTTGTGGTTGTTTGTAAAAACTATGTTTCTTAATGAAACGGACTTAAATATCTTTTATCCAAAAAATTTGGCAATTTTTAGAATATTATTTACTAGTTAATTTTTGCAACATTATTTACTTATTTTACAAATTTTATAATTTTCATATTTTTTTATATATTTTTTCTGAATTTTCAACAATTTAAATTAAAATATAAAAAAAGTTCAATGTGACTAATTTATGTCACGTCATATCACATGACGTGACCATTCGCGTGACGTGATCGTCTGCCACTATTTTGATCACGTCACGTCACGTCACGTGACCAAATCACGGCGTGTTTGTCACGTCACGTCACGGCGTGTCACGTATTTCCTTCTCTAGATACTGATATGGTTTTACGTTTTAATTATCCGTATCCGAATAGTAGATTTATACCATATATTTTAATATAAATTATGATAATAATATGTTATTCACCATTATAATTAGATAAATATTATGAACTTTAGTATTTTTTAATAATTTTTCAATAAATATTCAATCCGATCCGTTCCGTATCCAGAAAATGAAAAAGAGATATGGATATGGTTTTACTACTATCCGCTCCGTATCCGCTCCGTTTTCACCCCTAATACCAAGTCAAGTCCACTCAGTCCCCAGTTCTAAACCCCAGCTCTCATCCAATTTGCACGAGTATTGACGCAGCTAGTACGGATCTTGATGCAGTTAGTATTTTTAAGATTTTTTTTGGGATTTTTTTGTTACCTAGATCAAAAGTTAGAATCTAAAATTATAATTGGATTTTCCAAATTAATCTGCACAGTATTAATTAAAGAGTGTTGAAATGTTTATACTGCAGTGCACCATTAATTGTTAATTTGAATAATTGATCTTATTTATTTCATAAAATATTTTCAACTAGAAACATTGAGAAGTTGCAAAAGTAACATATATACCATCTTTTCTTGTACAAGTGAATGAACCAAAAGTTTAAATAGCGTTTATCACGTCATAGTGAAACAACTGAAAAAACAACGCTATGTCCAAATAGCGCCGCTATAGCGCCATAGCTTTTATGGTCCGAAAATGCTATAACGACGCTAAAAAACCGCAATAACGCACTATTTAGAACCTTTGAATGAACTGATCACTTTACTTCATAAAAGTTGTAAGATAACATATATAATTTCTTATAGGAAACAAATTGTTCTCATTTTTGGAAGTTCCAAATGGAATTTTTTGTCACGAACATCATATATTTCATTCAACAATATTTGCATTTTTTTTAATAACACTCATATTTGGATACCGTTCTTTTGGAATCATAGTATTTGATCAAAGTCATTATTAATTGTACCGACATCGCACTAACTAATTCTAGAGGAATCTGACACACCCACCAAGTGCAATGGTGAATAAATTCTTTTGCATATTATAAATTGAAAGGAGATTATAATTTTGTCTAACTTCTCTTTCACTAAAGAAACAATATTATATAAGAGAATCATTATGTTTTTGAAAATATCACTTCCAATGTTAAGTTAAAGAGTGTTTCTATCTCAGTAGTAAGTATTGGGGCAATTTTGCCTTACAAATATTATAATGGTATATACATCAACCAACGATTAAACTGGTAGATTCCATGATAGATAGATATTATTATAAATGAAGAAACTTGGCTGGTAATGTACCAGTTCACCATTTCAAATCAAATGAAATCACACTAAAAACAGCAACTTAATAAACCAAAAATTTCATGGCAACAACACAGGTTTCCCAAATAACAAAAGAAAATCAAAACTAGATATAAATTAAAGAGCAAAGGCAATCTGTTTTCAAGATTCAAACGATCGGCCTAAACAGTTGAACATGATATTCAAGAAAGAAAATCACTTGATTTGAAAGTTGTGATTTTCTCAAATCTAAAAAAATAGTAAACAAATTCTAAAAAAATGTAAAATTTGATCTGCAAGTACAATTTCATATGGAGATCATGTTTAACGGTTCGGATCGACTGTTTGAACTTTGAAAACAGAGATATGGATCCATAGCAAGGGCCACTCTATAAGAAAACAATAATTTCATAAAGCAAATCAATACAGGTTGACCTCTCAACAATAC
Source organism: Carex kokanica (assembly GCA_025461125.1). Taxonomy (NCBI): domain Eukaryota; kingdom Viridiplantae; phylum Streptophyta; class Magnoliopsida; order Poales; family Cyperaceae; genus Carex; species Carex kokanica. Next base: position 436,656 of record JAJGRX010000991.1, on the reverse strand, counting down.
CTTCAAAACAAGGAGAGACCACCCCACCTATGTTTCAATTGGAGCAACTCAGAATAGTGCACAGAGAGAAGTGCAGTCTCCAGACATGGAACTGTACCAGTTGCATATTCTTTCTCAAATCAAAGCTAGCCGACCCAAGGCACTTAAGCTATTTATCTCGTTAACAGGTTAGAAGGGGGAATATGTAATTTTGAGGTTTTTGAAGGGTATACAAGAAATTCCCCCAATTTTTCTTTTTGGGTCAAGTTAGGTTCAGTCTGGGGAAAGATTTGTAAAGCAAAGTACAGAAAGGAGGTGAGTTGCAAGAATGAACTAATCACTTTACTTTATAAAAGTTGTAAAATAACATATAAAATTTCTTATAGGAAGGAAACAAACCCTGTTATCATTTTTACAAGTTCCAAATGGAATTTTTGTCACGAACAACATAAATTTCATTCAACAATAATATTTATATTTTTTTATAACACTCATAATAGGTAGGTTTACTACTCAAATCATAGTTGAATTAACTATTAATTCCAGTCTCATTCAATATTGGATACCATTCTTTTGGAATCAAAGTAAAGAAATAATGTTATATAAGAGAATCATTATGTTTTTGAAAATATCACTTGCTATGTTAAGAGTGTTTCTACCTCAGTAAGTATTGGGGCAACTTTGCCTTACAAAAATTATAACGGTATATACATCAACATGTAAACTGGTAGATTCCATGATAGAGATATTATTATAAATGAAGAAACTTGGCTGGTAATGTACCAGTTCACCATTTCAAATCAAATGAAATCACACTAAAAACAGCAATTTAATAAACCACAGATTTCATGGCAACAACACATGTTTCCCAAATAACAAAAGAAAATCAAAACTAGATACACATGTTTCTCAAAAGTTTTTTAACAAAAAAGGAAAAATGCCTCACACCATTTTCAATCAATCGAAACTAGCATTTTTGACATATACCAATGTGATAGAAGTCATATCATAATCCCAATTTCCAAAAGTCTTGACTGGCATGAAGTCAGGTGTTTCTTACTTATTTGTCATATAAGAATGAGCGAGGCTATGGTAATATGCATATTACACAATGGTCCGTGCTATGAGCTCATATCTCCGTTTTTAAAGTTCAAACGGTCGATCTAAACAGTTGAACATGATCTTCATATGAAAATGTACTTTCAAACCAAATTTTACATTTTTTTAACTTTTTTTTAGAAAATCACTTGATTTGAAAATTGAGGACCATCCAAAAACAGTGATTTTCTACCTATCTAAAAAAATAGTTAACAAATTCTCAAAAAATGAAAATTTGATATGCAAGTACAATACCATATGGAGATCATGTTTAATGGTTCGGATTGACTATTTGAACTTTCAAATCCGTAATATGCATATTACCATAGCCTCACTCTATAAGAAAACAATAATTTCAGAAAGCAAATCAATACAGGTTGACCTCTCAACAATACCTTCAAAACAAGGAGAGACCACCCCACGTAAGTTTCAATTGGAGCAACTCAGAACAGTGCATAGAGAGAGAAGTGCAGTCTCCAGATATGAACTGTACCAGTTGCATATTCTTTCTCAAATCAAAGCTAGCCGAACCAAGGCACTTAAGCAATTTATCTCGTTAACAGGTGAGGGGGAATATGTAATTGGGAGGTTTTTGAGGGGTATAAATGAAATTCCCCCAATTTTTCTTTTCGGGTTAAGTTAGGTTCAGTTTCGGGAAAGATTTGTAAAGCAAAGTAGAGAAAGGAGGTGAGTTGCGAGAAAGCAGGTGAACACTGTAGCTGTGCCCTTTCACCTTTTTTGAGCAAAGCACACTTCAAAAATCAAAATACAAAAAGAAAAAAAACAAAGACACAACTCAGTGAGATAACTTACTAACACTAAGGTAGTAATAATTCAAACAAGCAAAAGATAGAACAAACCTACGATACCAGTGTAATAGTGAAAATAAAGTTAAATAACCTCCCTCAAAAGCGAGCGAGATACACTGCAAGCAGAGGACAGAGGTAGAGAGAGAGAGATGAGAGAGAAGAGGTGTTCTTAGACAAGTCAACACTATTTATCTCCCCACAAAAAACTTAAGTACTTCTGATTGATCTCTGCTCGACTCAACTTAGCTCCTGCTCCTCCTGCGCCGATCCCTAAATATGAAACAAAACTTACCAATAAAACCAAAAATATAATAACATAAATCCATAACAGGCAGATTTCCCATTGAAAGAAAAATATATAAACATAGTTTTGTTATCTCTTTGGATGAAACTATTAAAGAAAGACAATATGACCAGGGATGGGAGTAGATAGAGGGAAAGGGGTGCTAAGCATCCCCTATAAATTGAAAGTTTTCAGTTTTGCCCTTTAAATTTTTTTATTTTTATAAAAAAAAATATACTATTACCCTCCTCATAAAATGATTAGAGAGAATTGATTGAGTATAGAAAATATGAAGATAGATGAAACATGAAGAAAACATCACAGAAAGGTATGATACAAAATGGATGTTTTGTCTTTTATTAATTGGTGTACCAGTAAAGTAAGTAAATAAATGATAGGTATACCAGTTGCCATTAGTGGTGTAAACAGGAGATTCACGGCGGTACGGAGCCGGAGAGCGGCTGCGGCTGCGGGCCCGCCTAGGTGAGCGGCTGTGGCGCCCTTTCGGACTGCGGCTCCTGCAATTAAGGTCCCAATTCAGACTAAACAAATAGTAAACAAATTCTAAAAAATGTAAAATTGGGTCTCAAAGTACATTTTTCATATGGAGATCATATTAAGGTCCCAATTCAGACTAATTAAACAGTAAAATTTGGCCTCATACCTGCGGCCATAAGTAGGGCTAGGTCTGTTATAGCGGGGACTAGGGCTTCGGCGTCGGCCACCACCATGACCGGACCCCACACGCAGTCTACATTCCCTAGCAAAGTGACCCGGTTCCCCACACTCAAAGCACTTCTTGTCACCAGGCCCACCACCACCACCACCACGCGAACGATCACGGCCACCACGGCCATAGTCTTTTCCTTCCCCATCACCCTTTGAACTGTGGGACAACTCTACTCTCCATCCATTCTTGCCATCAATTCCACGAATGGCATCCATTGCATCTCTCCTATCTTCAAATTCAATAAATGCATATCCAGGAGGCCTTCTAGCAACCCACACACTAAAAAGATTGAATTTTTTTAAGTACCAAATTAACCAAATTGAAAAATTGAAATAAAATTGAAATTGGGTTACCTTCTGATAGGACCAAATTGACCAAATTCATCTTCTAAATGCTTCTCTTGAACTCGGTCATCCAAATTTCCAACAAAAACCTTTGACATCTTCTCTATCTATCTCTGTAACTCTGCTACTGTTAGGTCAAAACAAAACTTGTAAGTATTAGATCACACAAATCAATCAAACAATCAATCAATAGAAATAGAGATTTGAAAGAAAACCTAGGAGAGAGAGAGAGAGAGAGAGAGAGAGAGGCGGTCGTCGATTTAGTTTGGCGATGGTGAAAGAAATGAATTAATTAGAAAGCCTAATTTTGAAACTTCTTTCGGATAAAAGGGGAATGAATTTACACGAGAGGCTGGTGTACTAACACCGGGTCTATATTAAAATCGAACTTATGCCCTAGTAGTAATAGTTTTCCTTACTGGGCCTAAATTAAGATTTTTGGGCTTTCTCTCTTTCTCTCTCTCGTTTAGTCCCTTTCTCTGGGCTAGAATTGAGTTTTTGGGCTCTCTTGTTTTATGGGTCTATTTGTATTAATCGTTTCATATCTGGGCTAAAATATTTATATTTTTGCAATGCATAATTTTTAGTTACCACCTTCAAAGTTGAAAATTTTGAACTTGCTATCGATTTATGAAAAACCTCAATGTTACCGCAGTCTAATTATGTATAATTTTTTTTTTTTTGGAAAAATGGGGCTCTACACAACCAAATGTTGCGTGGAGGTTTTTTTTCTCTTGAAAATGGTTAATTCTGAGGTAGAATTAATATAGAATGACATAGAACTAGAAAAAAAATATTGAAATATTAATACTTAATTTTTGAATGTTGGTTATTGTCAAATTAAATTTTCTGTATATATATTCTTTGATGACCTCAGCACCTACATCTATTAGCAAAACAAACCAAGATCAATTCAACTGTTTTCACTTTCTTAAATTAAAAAAAGTCCCTGCTTAACATGAAATTCTCAAAACTTATGCTCCAAGATCAGTTCATGACAAATAATATTTCTTGGATATTTAGAAGTTTTGTTTGTTTCACATGGAGGCTTCTCCCTATGCAACTCATATTTTACTAATAAAGCAAATCATTTACTTATATTGTCAAATATATGAATTTTTTTACTAGTATGTTCTCTATTGTGGGTTGGGATATTTTAGTAATATTTGAAGTATAAGTAAATCACTGACATGCAATATATATGTGTAAATCATTTGTTCCATGGCGGGTTAATTGGGATATTACCATTTAAATAGTGACAAAATTTTACTTATGTTTCAAATATTAGTAAAATGACCAGAAAACAAATGATTTACATATATTTCAAATATTAGTAAATTTTAAATATTATAAAATTTAGTCGTTTTATAATAATAAAATAAAATTTTAAAACAACAAATTGATAAAAAATATACATATATTAGTTGACGTTCATAATAGATAAAAAGTATATAAAATATAAGGGTGTTTAAACAAAAAAAAAAATAGAAGTTAATATGCAAAGAATTGAATTTTTTTGCAAATAGGAAACTTAAGTATCTATTTTTATTTGGATTTGGAAATACAGCCGGATCGGATATATATATATGAATACGAATGATTTATTTACAAAAATAAAAGTATGACAATCAAATATAAAAATTATAATTAATGACCTCATTGTTTAGCAATATAAATTATTAATTAAATAAAATAAATATATTGTACAAATCAACTTTGTCAGAAATTGCAAGTGTGTTCTTATTTATGTATCAAATTTTGATAAAACTAAAAACTTATTGGTTAAATTTATTGACTGATTCAATTATTCAAAATGATGAAAAAAAAACATATTTATAAATTTATTTTATTTCAATACATATTCAACGTCAGTTTTTTTAATTTTTTTACTTGAATACATACATATCACCTGTAGTATGAGTATGGTTCACATCACATGCAATATCACCTGTAGTATGATTGCACATCTGCATTTGCATTTGGATTTTTTATGTTAGTTATGTCATAATGCATATGTGGAGAATGAATGAAATTGATAGTCTATTCATAAATTAATAAAACATATTATTATAGTAGTATTATTCATTATTCATTTTTTATCATTTGTTTCTAATAATCTTAATATACGAAAAAGTTCAACCCTAATGAGCATCATGAATATGAAAATGATTCCATCCAATTTGTACCGAAAAATGAATAAAATGATTCATGATAATAACGAAAAAAAAAGGTGCGCCTTACAATGATTTTCAATTTTTCATAGAGAGAGTAATTTCTCTCTCTTATTAAAGTAAAGGCTAATGAAAATTAAAGATGCTTAAAAGCCATATAAAGATGCTTTCTGAGAAATAAAAGATGCTTAAAAGCCATATGAAGATGCTTTCTGATAAATAAAAGATGCTTAAAAGCCATATAAAGATGCTTTTTGATAAATAAAAGATGCTTTCGGTCACTTACTTTAATAGTACCTCACTTTAGATAAATTATGATGCTTTAAGGCGCACTTAAGTTGCTTTCAGGTCACTTCGTTTCTTGAGGCCATCAGGTCTTGTTCATGAATCTTCTTTATTCATTACTCTTCAACTTCATTTATTGCTCTATATATATGAACATTGTCATCTTGTAAAAGCTCAATATTATCGAGCTAAATACACAAAGCCCATGGCTTCTTCCTATACAACTTCAGAATTCAAAATGAAACCAACAACTGGCACACACCGTGTCAAAATCCATACATCATTGACTGCTGGCATCAAAAAAGGTACAAGCATTCAGTGTGGCACATTCACAGTTGGCGAGTACCAATGGGCTATACTGTACTACCCACAGGGCACAGGTGCTGTTTCATATAAATGTCTACCATTCTATGTTGAACTACTAAGCGAAGGAAAAGATGTTGATGTTTTCCTTTGTTTCAGTCTAGTAGACCAAAACGGGAGAGTATCAAACACTTACAAAGAGAGCAATTTTTTCACATACTACGAAAAAGGAAATAAGAATGGATTCCCTGTATTCGCTCGATACTGGTTAAATGAACCAGAAATTTTCAAGGATGACAGATTTACAGTTGAGTGCAGTTTAAAAATTCTTGAGCCATCCATAAAAGAAGGAAAAAATAACAACTCCATCTCTGTGCCTCCATCCAATATGCACCAGCATCTCCATAATTTGTTGCAAAGTGGAGAAGGTGCTGACATCTCCTTTAAGGTAAAAGGGGAAACATTTCCAGCCCATCGAATTATCTTAGCCTCCCGTTCATCTGTTTTTCGGGCTGAACTTTTCGGCTCTATGAGTGAAAGCACAGCCAGTTGCGTTGAGATTCAAGATATTGAACCCCAAATTTTCAAGGCCTTGTTACAATTCATCTATACTGATATGTTTCTTCCAAGTGATGACCATACCGATGAAGGCGTGGATGAAGATATTATGGCTCAGCATTTAATTGTAGCAGCTGATCGGTACGCTTTGGACAGATTAAGGCTTATTTGTGAGGAGACATTAGCCAAGAAAATTAATGCTGACAATGTGGTGACGACACTTGCTCTAGCTGCACAACATAACTGCCAACACCTCAAAGAATTATGTCTCGACTATATTTCTTCTTCTAAGATTTTGCATAGCTTAATAGAAACTGATGTATTTGCAAGCTTTATGGTGAGTTGTCCTTCAATTTACAAGGAGCTTCTGAAGAAGGTTACCAGCAATAAGAGAACCTGATATGGTTATGTATCATGAAATCCTTTAATCTGTTTTGTTATATTAATTAACTATGTTGAAGTATTTTACAATTTAGATGAACTAGTTTCTTCTTCTACTTCATAGGAAGATATGTTGTGTCTTTTCTTCCTAATTAATTTCTTGTTAAGTCGTGTTATGTGCAAGAATTTATTAGATAGTTATGATAAATTTTTAATTTGATAGAAATTTGTATGTATCCTCTGTTGGAATTGTTGTGCTTCCAAAGGCGGCATCAAAATTCAGCAAACGAGCACAGCTACAAAGAAACTTTTAGTGATGATTTCCTTTTTTAGGAATTACAAAAATACTCGGTAGAAATATTTAAAAATTAATTTCTTACATTTATCATACAATATTTAAAAATTAGTTTTCTAGAGCCTACTGTGCTTTGAGATTCGTGCAGAAAAAATTGAGATATCTCAGGAGATGCAAATTCTCTCATAATTTTGAGCCCTGCTCATTTTTATTTTTGTTTCTTAATCATATCTGATGTCTGATGTGGAATAATTATTTGGGAGGTAAGAAAACATTTAAAGAAACTTAATACAATGTGAAATTGTGCTTTCAGATCGATTGTAATTCTTGAAAATTTAAGTTGAGTGTTTTTGCAGGAATAAGTAGAGGCATTAGGCCTGATTTTTCTTTTCAAGTGAAAAGTAATGTTTTATGGGTTGATATTTCTTTTCAAATGAAGACCCGGTGAAAAGGAAAGAGCCCGGTGTCTAACCTCTTCTTTGCAACTCAGGTACACATATACATACAGGCTCATATAAGCTTCATCACCTTCTTAATTGTTTCCAAATGAGGCTTAAATTGAGCCTTTCTGCCACAATTTAAGCAAAATTAATTGCAGCATGCTGACAATTCAATAGAACATTTATGTGTAGTTGAAAACTTTATTGGACAAAGTTATTACTGATAGACGCTTATCATATAAGTGTGGCAAAATGGGGATAATTGAAACATGACTGTAGAATTAGGTTGAAATCATAAATACACAGAAATACCAGTTGATCAGGTTGCTGGCAAGACAAGTGTTGCAATCTTTGCATCTAAAGAAAACGAAAATGAACATAACCAATGCACCATTGATTTTATTTTTCTCAGGTGATAAACGATGCATGTGAAATCCCAGGCAATCCTGTCGATTCTGGTAAACTGTCCTGAAATTAACATTGGGAAACGGGAAAATCTCTTGCAACAATTCAGTGGCCATGGTGGAGCTAGGAAACATAACTATATACCTTTTTTGTTTAACTTTTTGAAGATTTTGGCAGAGAAAAAAACAACTGAATCCTTTAATTGAAAAGGCCAAGCAGAAGGGTGCTAGCACAAGTGGTGGTGTCAGGTGAGTAGATGACATGTATACGTAGTTGTTATTATCTTGTCTTAGGGACCCTGACTCATCAACACAAAACCTATCACATATATCTTTTGCACATGGAATTAAATTAGTTACCTGAATTAATTAGCTTCCTTAAACGGGCATCCTCATCAATTTCTTCAATTCAGCCTCAATTTGGTGGTTTTGATCTACCAGAAAGAAGTACGTGATGACGAAGAAGAAGAAGAAACATCGGACATATTAATGCATGGACCCTGTTGGGCCATATTGATTGTAAATGCGACCCAATATCGGACACAAAAGGCCCAATTACGGTCGAGCTCCTTCCCTCTCATTTGGGGTCATTAAAGATGTTCCTATGAGTCTCAATTTCCTAACAACATTAGCATGTTTCCAGAATAGAGATGAAACATCCCCTATTTAAAGTAACGTAGCGTAAATTTTGAGAAACAAAATAGGAACATGTCTAAAAATTAAAATTACTAACTCATCATTAACATTCGCATAATTGCTTTCACTCTAAAATTTGTATTTGTACGTCATTATACCGACGAAAAAATCAAGCACATCATCACAATTAACAAAATTAATTATATATGTTAGATTAGGGGTGGTAACGAGCTGGGTCCAACTCATGATCGGCTTGCTACAACTAACGAGTGAGCCGAGTGAGTTGAGATTAAGGATCCGAGCAAGAATCTTAGCTCATGATCGTCACGAGCCAGCTCAAAGTTGGACCGAACTGGCTCGTTAGCTCGTTGGACTTTATTAGACCACTATCATACAAATTAAAAAAAATAATAATAAAACCTATCAAACAAAGCAAAGTTTGTATCAGATATTCATTTCCATAGCTTGAGCAGTACTCTTAATTCAAGTGCAACTAAGCAAATCAACTATCATAAATTAAGTTTGCAACTAAATTCATACATACCAAACTGCCAAATCCCTGAATTCATACAAACGTAGTTCACAAAATAAATTCATGCATACCAAATTCACACAAATTCAAAAATTCATACCTGGACCGAGCTAGTCCTAGCTCAAACTCGTTAATTCTGGACCGAGCTAGTGATGAGTTGGCTCGTTAACAACTCGTTCTTTAGCGAGCAAGTCAGATGCGAGTCACGATCAATCCACGGATTATGAGCCTTTTTGGATATTTTTGCTTATAAAATTAGGTACAATTTAGAACAAAATGTAAGCCTCAATCCTTGACATAATTTTCTTGCATATAAAATTAAGTCATATTTTTTTGTATATGGTGAAACATATATATATTATATGTTAATAATATCGATTATGCTTATAATCTCAACTTTGTCAAGTAAATCCCTCTTCATAAATAAATGAAATAAAGTATATTTATTTTTATAATTATTTATTAATTGTACAGATGGAAAATCAATCTACTAACCAACAAAATAAAATTTGCAAAATTAAATATTGAATGAAGAGAATGAAAACAATCAACTTCTTCATGATTTATTGGTTATCGTTTGTGATTTTTCTGCTACTAAGAATTATGTACTGATTACTCATAACTCTCGACCGAATCAGTTTGTTATTTTAAGTTGTAGTAGAATTTTATTTATTTTCTTATTATTATAATTATATTTTAAGATGCATCATAAATAAAGATGGATACTGTGGCTTGTGGGGATCGGGAACTTTTTATTGACAAAAATGTAATTTTTATGGGTTGCCAACCATATGATGATTTGTCTGTAGTTCAATTTAAGCTACGTTCCTTTGAATAGGTGAAGTTTCATCTCTATTCTGTAAACGGGCTAATGATGTTAGGAAATTGAGACTCATAGGAAGATCTTTAATGGCCCAAATGAGAGGGACGGAGCTGGACCTTAATTGGGCCTTTTGTGTCCGATATTGGGTCTCATTTACAATCAATATGGGCCAACAGGGTCCATCAACCATCAGAGATTGTTAGCAATTGGTGTCACGTTGCCAATACAATACGCCATATGATGTATAAATAAATAAAAGAGCCGACAATGACATGCATATATGATTGAGCCAACTTTAAACAGTTGAGCATGTTCATTTAGGCCGCTAGCTTCACACCTGAAATCCTAAAAATGCAGTAAAATAATGCAAATAAAAATAGGATAAGAGGATAAGATTCATGTTTGGTTATTTGGTTGCATATTTTAAGAGGATAAGATTAATAAATATAATAAACTCTCTTTCTCTTCTTTTCCCTTCCCTTTTACTCTTCTCCTGCCTTTCAGCCTTTCCTTTCACATCATATGAACCAAAGATGATGTGAGAGTCATGGATTTTGGTTACAATTGCTAATATTAAATTTACTTTGTTTCCACACACAAAATATTTAAACTGACTTACATGTTAGAACCTGCTCTCAACTCTCAACTCTCAACCATTCGAGAAAATGGGAACTGACAACCATTACAGTGGATTGCCGGTTGTTAGTACACGATGTGTTGGGGGGGAAATGGGAACTGACAACCATTCAAGAATATTTACTGTACTACTTAGTGTGTTGTTTACAAGCTGAGGTTATAGTTATGTATAGGGTTTATCCTCCAGAGGGGGATTGTAAATAACTTTCTTTATTTAATATATTGACAGCAGGCAACTTGCTTACTGTCCTTCAAAAAAAAAAACTCTCAGCTCTCAAGCAATAATAGGCAAAGGTCATATGTTAGTTTGGAAGTTTTTGTGCAATCTTGTGGGAGTTATTCAGAATTGAACAAGGTGCTTAGGCTTATGAGTGCTCTAGTACTGCATAATTTATAATTTAATTAAAAAAATATTTACTCTTTTTGTTTAATTTAGACTTGATGAACTATTTGTTTAATTTACTCGTTGGTTTTTGTAAAATCTGTTTCCAATTACATAGTAAAATCAATATTGTGAAAAGAGTATCTGCTTTAATTAAAGAAGTTTTAAAGAAGTACACAGAAAAAGTTTAGTATGATTTTTAGATATGATTTATGTTTGACATCACATGGACACAAGAAAAAGTTTTAAAGAAGTACACAGTACTACCGTTCTATTAATGGAAGCCTAAGGGCATTTTAGACAAAAGAAAAAAAGGAAAAAGGACTGTTTCGATACTACTAATTTTTCATTCAATTATATCATTTTATGTAAATTGTTTTTGTTGACTAAAAGAAATTGAAACTCCTTATGTGTGTAGCAACGAGCAATTAGCAGATATATTTATCAAGACCTTAGACTCTTCAAGTTATAAAAAAATATACGCAAGCTGAGTTCGATCGATCTATATAATTCTAATTTGAGGAGTGAGCCCCAATTCCCTCTTCCTACAATGCAATTTCCTTTTCTGTAAATCAATCCGTTACTTTTTTTTTCAAAAGCATAATTTTACTTTGAGAAAAAAAAAGAAATTCTAAATGTCGAAATAATAATCAATAAAAATGGGTTGCATGAATAATATTTATTTTTCAAATTAATTTGCTATCTATACTTCATAAAGATGATTAAATTATCAAGCTTGTTATTAGTCATGCCACAATGCATATACATCATCAATCCAATCATGCTACAATTACTTTTTTCCTTATATATAAAAATATATGGATGCTAGCTAGAATTATCATATTTTTAGAAACTTTTTTTTCTTTAAAAAAAATTTCTTAATTATTTTGCACGATGAAACCTCTTTTTTTTTTTTTTTTTCTTGTTAATTTTGAAGGCAAAATAATATGTATATTCCGCGTTACCTTAAAAAAAAGAACTTCTATTATCTGAAAGTGTATTAATTCCTCCAAAAACAAAACAGCAACTACGTACTCTGACAAACTCATTTTCTCTGTGAAACAAAAAGAAAGCGACATGCATGATTAAAGCGCACAATCAGAAAAAAAAAAAATATTATTGTGAATTAATTATGAATGGTTCCAAGGAGACGGGTCCACTTCCTTCACGGGTTGTCATACACTTGGATCAGTTCACCATGCAAGCAGAGGAGAGGAGTTTTGTTTAACGGTGTTAAGTTGTCATACACCGCTTGATATGTGCTTTACACAATTAATGTTGTTTTACGGTGTTTGAGTTTATGCCTCATGTAATGTGATACAGGCATTCTTCCTAAAAAAAACATAAATTTAAATATTTCAAAATTAAAGCAACACCCAGAAATGCTAGAGAATTTTTTATTCAAAGAAATTATTAAACCCAAAAATACTAGAAAGAGTACTCCGTTTCTAACATATTTAGAAATATCGAGACTAATGGTCCCGATCCAAACCTTTGAATCGGACTCAACTGTCCCAATCAAACATTTTTTTTTAAATTTCACAAAAACAGTGGAATTTGTGCCACAAAAAAATTAAATCAATGTTGGATCGGACTCAATGGGTCTGATTCAAAAGCTTATAATGGTATTTGACAGAAGACCTTTGTAACGGTATAAAGTTGTCCAATAATAATAATAATAATAATAATAATAATAATAATAATAATAATAATAATAATAATAATAATAATAATAGGGGCTATGGTGTTTCATGAAGTAATGGTTATCTTTTACTTCATGTTTGTATCTTCGTTTTTAAAATCGAAACAGTCGATTCGAACCACACAACGTGATCATCATGAATCTAAAAGTTTGTGAACCACTCAAAAACAATAATTTTCTACCAATAGTCCATCTCTTATAATAATTAATATAGATAGAAAAAACTAGGAGGAATATAAAGAAGGGTCCCATGACTTTTTATATTTTGACCAATGAACACTGAATAGAAAGAAAGATCCCTTTTATGAAATTGCTACTAAATTGGCTAGACAATTGTACGTGCCACACATATCTAGTGGGCCACTCCAGTGAGTGATCGGACAGAGAATCTCTGTAACTCTTATTGCAACTTGCAAGGTCATGTGCGCTCATTTCTATATGGTGTGTTATGTCTGTTTAATTTATGTCGCGTTGTGTCCTTTCGTGTTTTTACATGTACGTTAGTCTAAATATCAATATCTATCAGATCATGTATCATTCATTCCGTATAAGTATATGTTACGTGCTGCCACATTGCCGAAATTTTTTGAAATTTTTTTACTATTTATTAAGCTGGTTTGAAAATCGCTGTTTTTCAATGCGGTAGAAATTTCATAAAAATAGCGATTTTCAAACTAGCTTAATAAATAGTAAACAAATTTCAAAAAATATAAAATTTGGTCTCCAAGCACATTTTAATATAGATTGAACATCTAACTATTTGGATTTGTTGTTTGAACTTTGGAAATGGGAGAGCGGAATCGTTTGTTCCTGAGCCTAGGAACAAACGTTTTGATATATATAAGCCATTCTCTCTCTCTCTCTCTCTCTCTCTCTCTCTATATATATATATATATAAAATCTGGCTAACATGCTATGCATAGTATAGAGGGCCTCCGTGCTACGGCTCAATATTTGAGTTTTCAAAATCCTAACGGTCGATCCGAACAGTTCAACATGACCACCATATGAATATGTACTTGCAAACTAATTTTTACATTTTTCAGAATTGTTTTACTATTTTTTTAGATAGGTAGAAAATCACTTGATCTGAAAATTCTGTACCATTCAGATCAAGTGATTTTCTACCTATCTAAAAAAATAGTAAAAAAATTCTAAAAAATGTAAAATTTGGTTTGCAAGTACATATTCATATGGAGATCATGTTGAACGGTTTGGATCAACCGTTAGGATTTTGAAAACTCAAATATTGAGCCGTAGCACGGAGGCCCTCTGTGCTACGCATAGCACCGTAGCCACTTCCTATATATATAGGAGGGATCAGATTACACCCTTTTTTTTGACACACTTTGACACCTACCATTTTCAAAGTCCAAATAGTCAATCCAAACCATTCAACTTGATGGATATATTAAAATGTGCTTGGAGATCAATTTTTACATTTTTTTGAATTTTTTACTATTTATTAAGATGGTTACAAAATCGTTGTTTTCAGACCATTGAAAAACAGCGATTTTGGTAGCAACTTAATAAATAGTAAAAAAATTCAAAAAAATGTAAAATTTGATCTCCAAACACATTTTAATATGATGATCATGTTGAACGGTTCGGATCGACTGTTTGGATTTTGAAATCGCAAAATTGGCCTATAAAAAAACAGTGTCAAGATGTGTCAAAAAAAGGGTGTAATTGGATCCCTCCTCATATATATATAGAGGAGGGTTCAAATGCACCCAAATTTCTATGCTCCCAATGCACCCAAAAAAAAATATATATATATATCTCCATTTTGAAAGTCCAAATAGTCGATCCGAGCCACTCAACATAATCTTCATAATAAAATATGCTTGGAGACCAAATTTTATATTTTTTAGAATTTATTTACTATTTTTTTGGATAGATACAAAATCACTGTTTTAAGGAGATTCTGGACCATCCGATAAAGTGATTTTGTATCTATCTAAAAAAATAGTAAATAAATTCTAAAAAATATAAAATTTGGTCTCCAAGCATATTTTATTATGAATATTATGTTGAGCAGCTCGGATCGACTGTTCGGACTTTAAAAACGGAGATAAAGGATGTGGATGCATTGGAAGCATAGAAATGTGGGTGCATTTGAACCCTCCTCATATATATATATATATGAGGAGGGATCCAATTACACCTTTTTTTGTGACACACTTTGACACCTACCATTTTCAAAGTCCAAATAGTCGATCCAAACCGTTCAACATGATGGATATATTAAAATGTGCTTGGAGATCAAATTTTACATTTTTTTGAATTTTTTTGCTATTTATTAAGATGGTTACAAAAATCGTTGTTTTCGGACCATTGAAAAACAGCGATTTTGTAACCATCTTAATAAATAGTAAAAAAATTCAAAAAAATGTAAAATTTGATCTCCAAGCACATTTTAATATGGTGATCATGTTGAACGGTTCGGATTGACTGTTTGGATTTTGAAATCGCAAAATTGACCTATATAAAAAACAGTGTCATGATGTGTCACCAAAAAAGGTGTAATTGGATCCCTCCTCTATATATATATATATATATATGAGGAGGGTTCAAATGCACCCAAATTTCTATGCTCCCAATGCTCCCAATGCACCCAATCTTTTATCTGCATTTTCAACGTCCGAACAGTCGATCCGAACCGTTCAACATGATCTTCATAATAAAATATGCTTGGAGACCAAATTTTATATTTTTTAGAATTTTTTTACTATTTTTTAAGACAGGTACAAAATCACTTTATCAGATGGTCCAGAATCTCCTTAAAATAATAATTTTGTACCTGTCTTAAAAAATAGTAAAAAAATTCTAAGAAATATAAAATTTGGTCTCCAAGCATATTTTATTATGAAGATCATGTTGAGCGGTTCGGATTGACTGTTCGGACTTTGAAAATGCAAATAAAAGAGTGGGTGCATTGGGAGCATAGAAATTTGGGTGCATTGGAACCCTTCTCTATATATATATATATATATATAGAGTGATGCTACGGTGCTTTGGGAAGTAAATATGATGTTTTACTTTCCGCTCATACCTCTATTTTCAAAGTTCAAATAGTCAATCTAAACTTCTCAACATGATCTTCATATTGAAATGTGCTTGGAGACCAAATTTTACATTTTTTGGAAATTTTTTACTATTTTTTTAGTTTTTGAAAATCATTGTTTTTCTGAATTTTTTATTATTATTTTATTTAATGAAAAGCTGTGATTGTTAAAAATTCAAAACAAATAGTAAAAAAAAAAAATGTAAAATTTGGTCTTCAGCACATTTCAATGAAGATCATGTTGAGAAGTTCGGATGACTATTTGAACTTTGAAAATAAAGATATGAGCAAGAAGTAAAACATCATCTTTACTTCCCAAAGCACCGTAGCATCACTCTATCTATATCTCCATTCCATTATTAAGCATGTTGGGTGTTTGATCTGCCAACGGCTACGATTGAAAGATGAATTTTCGAATTTAATCTCAGCCCTCCAATCACATAATCTATCTTCTTTTGATTAAATGCATTTGTTTTAATGTGTAGAAGTCTAAATTTAGCTACAAACATACTCGCCGTATTACAATTAAAATTGAACAGACTCTAAAATTTAGCGATATAATTCTCCGTTTCCTTATTTATTTATTTATTTATTTCTCCCTCTCTAATTAAACTGACTCCACCTTCCATTTCTATACGGCGGATCACAATGGAAATCAATTTTTTATTCACTTCCTTATTTCTATACATATTACCGTGACAAATCTAGAATATATTTTTAATTTTGTTTCTATACAGATCTAAGGGTGAGGATTTTAACAGCAAGATTTTGGCTCAAGGCAGCAACAAGGTAAGTGAGATTTTTTCTTTGGACCATTATGTCCATGTTTCTAAAACGAAAAATAAAGTAACACTAATATATGGGCAATCTGCATTAATGGAGTAATTAATTATTCAAATAAATTGAAAGATTTACTTTCTTGAAACCGGTGAAGTCAAATTTCATAAAATGGGTGAAGGTTGGATTTACTTTCTGAAACGTAGGCAGAGTGCAATTTTTTTTTTTGACAGAATACGAATTAGAATAAAACAGTGAAAACATTATATTATTCCTTCTTATTTGTTTTTTTGTTGTTTTTAATTATTAGTTAGTGATATGCATTTAATTTTTATCAATTTGTTATGTAACAAAGTATATCTATTATGTATTCTACTTATTTTATGCATCTACGGATTTATCTCAAAAAAAATGGCCAACTATTGAACTTTAAAAGCAGTAAGATGGTCTCCATAATAACAAAGAGAGTATGAAAAAAAAAATCTCAGAATGACACAAATTACAGATATTGCAATTTATAACGTAGTAACAATCATAAAAATAACAAAAATTTGAATAGAGTTTCCGATGAAAAACTCATTATACTAACAATAAAACTAAAAACTTTAAAAAATAGGAAATTCATTTAAATTAAGTATAGTAGTAATAACATTATTCTCAAAGATCATTCATACCTCATCATACCTCATATTTTATATCTTCATTTTCAAAGTCTAAATTGTCGATCCGAACCATTCAACATGATATCCATACTAAAATATGGTTGGAGATGAAATTTTATAATTTTGGAAATTTTTTACTATTTTTTAAAATGGGTAGAAAATCACTGTTTTTTTACCAGTCCAAAAATAGTGATTTTGTATCTATCTTAAAAAATAGTAAAAAAAGTTCCAAAAATTATAAAATTTCATCCCCAAGCATATTTTATTATAGATATCATGTTGAGTGGTTCGGATCAACAGTTTGGACTTTGAAAACGAAGATATAAAATATGAGGTATGATGAGGTATGAAGAGTATGAGGTATTGGAACCCTTTTTTTTTTTTTTATATCCATGAATATTGTTAAATAAATATTTTTTTTCATTGATTTATTTTTTTATGAAAATTTTTTATTTTGTATGAGAATTTATTTTTGTTATCTTATAATATATTCCGTTGCAACGCACGGGCACGATACTAGTATATAGAGTGAGGCTATGGTACTTCGGCTAGTGTACTATTGCTAGTGTACTACGGCTCAATATGGTACTTTTTAAAATCCTAACGGTCGATCCGAACCGTTCAATGTGATATCCATATGAATATGTACTTGCAAATTTATATTTTTTTGAATTTTTTTAATATTTTTTTAGATAGGTAGAATTTTTAGTGTTTTATACAAATTCTGGACCATCAAAATTCTACCTATCTAAAAAAATAGTAAAAAAATTCGAAAAAAATATAAAATTTAGTTTGCAAGTACATATTCATATGGATATCACATTGAACGGTTCGGATTGACCGTTAGGATTTTTTAAAAAGTACCATATTGAGCCGTAGTACAATAGCCATAGTACACTAGCCGAAGTATCATAGCCTCACTCATATATATATATATATATATATATATATATATATATATATATATATAGAGCTGGGCTATGGTGAGTTGCGAAGTAAGATATCATTTTTACTTCACGCTCATATTTTTATTTTGAAAATTTAAACAACCAATCCGAACCACTCAACATGTTCTCCATATTGAAATGTGCTTGGTGACCAAATTTTATATTTTTTGGAATTTTTTTACTATTTATTAAGCCACTTTGAAAATCGCTGATCGAATGGTCCAGAATTTTTTACTATTTTTTTACTGTTCACCCGGATCTGTCATTTTCAAAGTAGCTTAATAAATAGTAAAAAAATTCCAAAAAATGTAAAATTTGGTCTCCAAACACATTTCAATATGGAGAACATGTTGAGCGGTTTGGATCGGTTGTTTAGATTTTTAAAATGGAGTATGAGCGTGAAGTAAAACGACGTTTTACTTCACAACTCACCATAGTCGATCTCTCTATATATATATATATATATATAGAAAATTGCTGATCCGGGTGAACAGTAAAAACAGTGCAACAAAATTCTGGACCACGTGATCAGCAATTTTCAAAGTGGCTTAATAAATAGTAAAAAAATTCCAAAAAAATGTAAAATTTGGTCTGCAAGCAGATTTTAATATAGATTGAACATCTAACTGTTTGGATTGACTGTTTGGACTTTGAAAATCCGAAAACGAGCCCGAAGTAAAACGTTTGCTTTACTTTGCAAAGCACAATAGCCCATCTCTCTCTCTCTCTCTATATATATATATATAGTGTTCATAATTAATATTATAAATTGAAATTTCACAATAAAATTAACAACAATAATAGAAATGCATGCTTTTTTTTAGCTTGAATACGTGGATATAAAACTCCAAAAGATTTGTCTTTCTTCATTCTATTTAATCTTGCCATTTCATCATCATCATCCAATGTTTTAAAATGCGGTTTTGTTCATGCAAGCGGAAGATCACTGCATACCGCATATACTGATTTTAATAAGAACTTATATATGCGGATTTTAAAATGAGTTGTTAGTATCCACGATCAATTCTTATAATCATGAGAAACCAACAAGGTAATGCCCAGAGTCATGATATTATATCCAATCCAGGAACAATACTAATGAAGTGTAGTTTATAGAAACTAGAAAGTCCTCATATTCGTCCGAATGTCTTATGCGTCCGCATAGATAGTGCCGCATGTAATTTTATGTGTCTGCATGACCGCATATATGTGATTGCATGACATATTGAGCGCGGCAGCAGACTGCATTAAAAACATTGTCATCATCTGTAATGAAGTTTAAAACTACATGTAGTCGTAGTGGTCCTGGTCAAAGTACCACAAGTGGTCCAAGTGGTCCCGGTCAAAGCGGTTAGACTGGGGGTTTATTGGGGACCACCTTATAATGAAAAGTCACTAGTTTTTGGAGAATTCATTGAATCAAATTACATGATTGAGTAATGAAGTTTACAAAATTATTAGAAGAGGTTTACAGACACTTTTCAGTAGCATCAGGAGATTTTTAGGGATTGATGTCCGGAAGCTATTAGCAGCTTCCATGAGAATATATCTATCTTATAGAAAATAATATCAAGCATGCATATATATAGAGAAAACCAAAACGAAAACGAAACAACAAAAAACACTTTTGTGAATACACAATACAAATGTCTATTATTTCGAAAAATATCTTACTAACTTTTTCGCAAATAAAAAGTCATAAATTACAAAAGTTTTAAATATGATAATATTTAAAACGTTATAATGGTTATTTTTATACTTCGTATTTTTGTTTTCAAAGTCGAACAACCAATTCAAACCACACAACGTGATCTCCATGAATCTGAAAGTTTGCGAACCACTCAAAAACAAGAATTTTCTACCAATAGAAACAAATAGTAAAAAATTTCTTAAAATATGTAAATTTTGGTCTCTAAGCACATTTTAATATAGAAATTACATTGAACGGTACGGATCGACTACGATTTTCTAAACAGAAATACAAATGTAAAGTAAAAGATAAGACTCGTAGTTCATGGAACACCATAGTCCAATTAACTCTTATAATAATTAATTAACAGATAGAAAAACCTAGAAGGAATATAAAGAGGGGTCCCATGACTTTTTATATTTTGACCAATGCACACTTAATAAAAAGAAAGATACCTATTATGAAATTGCTACTAAATTGGCTAGACAATTGTACGTACCACACTCTCCCGGATTTATATATAGTGTGTTATGTCTGTTTTATGTCGTGTCGTGTCCTCTCGTGTTTTTACATGTTGTTCAGAATATTTATTAGATGTATCATACTGTGTAAGTACATATTATGAATAAAATGTCGTGTTATGTCAAAAGTACATAAATCGGACATAACATTTGTAAGAACACGTACCGTGTGGGCACATTGTGCTTGTAGTTACGTTTTTGTTTTCTTTATATAAAAAAAGGTTACAAATAGTACTAAAAATGAAAAAAATCTGAAAAATAATCTAAAACAAGAAAAAAAACCAAATAAAATTATGACAAAGAATTTAAACTTCAAATAATATTTTGTGAAAGTTTAATTTTTTTTTTTCAATCCTTTTTTTGTCCGATTTTGGAACCAGCTACGTTAAATATCATAGGCAAAATTATATATTTAATATAGTGTCCATAATAAATATTATAAATTTAAATTTAATAATAAAATTAACAATAATAATAGAAATACATGTTTTTTTTGGATTGAATACGTGGATATAAAACTCCAAAAGATTTGTCTTTCTTCATTCTATTTACTTTTGCCATTTTATCATCATCCAATGTTTTAAAATGCGATTTTGTTCATGCAAGCGGAAGATCACTGCATACCGTATATGCTAATTTTAATGAGAACTTATATATGCGGATTTTAAAATGAGTTGTCAGTATTCATGGTTAATTCTTATAATCATGACACACCAACAAGGTAATGCCGAGCGTCACGAGTCATGAGAAGCCAACAAGGTAATGCCCAGAGTCATGATAATATCCAATCCAGGAACAATATATACTAATGAAGTGTAGTTTATAGAAACTAGAAAGTCCTCATATGCTTCCGAATGTAGTATTATGCGTCCGCATTGATAGTGCCGCATATATGTGACTGCATGATATATTGAGCGCGGCAGCAGATGACCTATGCATATGCGATCCATGAGACCGCATTAAAAACATTGTCATCATGTGTGAATCGTTCCTTCGAGTGCACTTTCCATGTGTAGGTGGGTCGTTATGATCTTAATACAAAGCTCATTGAGCAGATGTGGCATACTCAGATTCTGTTGGGCACGACGCAAACTGGCACAACATGTTTAGGCATTCCATTCGATTACAATTCCTGGCCTTATATAGGTGATGCGATTAAGCAAAAATTACAAACATTCTATGTTAGATGCGTAAAATGAACAACGCAATGACAACTCAGCACCACGGTTTTCTTGTCAACTTATTTGTCTAACTAATTACCTAACCGAATTCACTATATGATCTGATCAAGCATGTCCTCTTCATCAGCGACTGATGCCTTCCTAATGGTCGCCTGATTGAAACTTGCTTGGAGCCCAGTTTGGAGTGTCTGTTTCTTTAAATTGTCATTGCTCGTTTTGCTGCCCCCATTGCCAGGACTATTTCCCTCTTCGTATGAGACACTACTACAAAAAAGGAGATTGCACACTGACATAAATGAAGGAGCTACAAGAATAGGTCAATAACTATACACGGATATTTACCCATGTGTGATTACAACGATTTCTACACGGATTACTTTATAAACAGCCGTGTATAATGACTTGCCTGTGTCGCTCTCCATATAACCGAACTACACGGATATTACCTAAACATCCGTGTACGATTTCTCTTTCTACACGGACTTTTAATCTCATATCCTTGTACGATTAATCTTTATACACAGATTTTTTACTAAATATCCGTGTAGCTCTCCTCTTTCTATACGGACTTTAAACTAAATATCCGTGTAGCTCTCTTAACAATTCAACACGGATATTTATCTGATAATCCGTGTATGAATAGATTCATACACGGATTATTGGATAAATTAATGTCCGTGTATGAAACAATCCTACACGGATTCGTACATGAAATTATAAATTACTATTCGTACATGGATTATTTTATAAATTACTATTTATCCAATAATCCGTATAGAAATGTATTCGTACATGGATTATTTTATAAATTACTATTCTTACACGGAATTTTGTTAAATAGCGTGTATGATTGTCTTATAATTTTTTTTTTTAGTTTTTTTTTTTGGCTAGCATCCTGTTTTGCTAGCAAGTATTAAAATTTTTCAGATAACAATTTAAAATTCATGTACATGAAATTATACAAAATTAAACAAATCCATATTTAGCATTAAAATTATACAAATCCATATTTATCATTACAAAATTATACAAATTCATATTTATCAATACAAATTCTAACCGAAACCATAAAAGCATAAAATTCTAAGAGTAGAACTAGGGTGTGATGTGCTCACCAAACTCTTTGGTGAGCACAACTCTACATAAACTATCGGATTCACTTCAAACGAGATGAATCTAACCGTTGAAACCGATGTACTTTACGAGTGATGCACGTACATGCAAAATTTTGAATTTTTTGAAATCATTTAGTCTCAAGTCAAGTGGTCAAAATTGATGAAAAATGAATGATCCAAAATGAAGTTGTTTTAATGCATTCAAAAAATTCTCAATTTTGACCACTTGACTTGAGACTAAATGAATTCAAAAAATTCAAAAATTTTCATGTATGCCCATCACTCGTAAAGTACATCGGTTTCAACGGTTGGATTAATCTCGTTTGAAGTGAATCCAATAGTTTATGTAGAGTTGTGCTCACCAAAGAGTTTGGTGAGCACATCACACCCTAGTTCTACTCAAATTCTAATATCAACATATATAACAAAAAAGCATAAAAGCATGAAAGCATCAACATATATAACAAAAAAAAAAACATAAAAGCATCAACATATATATACATATTGCCTTTTGTACATATACAATCCCATGTGATCCACATATAACATATACTCCTCAAGATCCAATACAATGTTTGTAAATCAAGTTATGTCATTACCACTTAGTAAGCATGTGATCAAGCTTTGGGCTCATGTTGCCAAAACGTTGGGCTATGATCTAGTTTGGACCAAAATTTCATACAAACTAGTTGTATTAGATCCAACATATAAAAAATGAGAGTGCCCATGTGATCCATGACATGATGCCTCTTGGTTAAAGATCTCCAACATTTCAACTCCAATAAAATACATTGATCAACATATATGTGTATGCATGCATAATAGAGAATAAAAATTCTCCTTTAAATTCAATTTTTTTTTCGAATTTCAAATTTTTTCCAAATTTCAAATTTTTTCAAATTTCAAACTTTTTCAAATTTCAAATTTTTTCAAACGTGGACGCCCCCATGCTTGGGCTCCCCGCTCAGCCGACTTCCCCCCGCTTTTGCGTGGCTGCCCCGCGCTTCGACTCTCGCTCAGCCGAACTTTTCGCTGTTTTTGCATTATCTTAAGAAATCAAGCATGCATGAATTACACATGACCTAAATAAGTAATAATAAGTAACAGAAAATTAGAGGAAGAAAAGGAATATATATATATATATATATATAGTAGAACTAAGGTGCTCTTAAGCTTACCAAGTCCTTTGTGAGCTTAACTCAAAAATCTATTGGATTCACTTCAAACGACATTTTCAAACCGTTAGATGTTCAATCTATATTAAAATGTGCTTGGAGACCAAATTTTTCATTTTTTGGAATTTTTTTACTATTTATTAAGCTGGTTTGAAAACCGCTATTTTTCAATGGTCCAGAAATTTAATAAAAACAGCGTTTTTCAAACCAGCTTAATAAATAGTAAAAAAATGAAAAAAAATGAAAAATTTGGTCTCCAAGCACATTTTTTAATATAGATTGAACATCTAACGGTTTGAAAATATCGTTTGAAGTCAATCCGATAGGTTTTTGAGTTAAGCTCACAAAGGGCTTGGTGAGCTTAAGAGCACCTTAGTTCTACTCTCTCTCTCTCTCTCTCTCTATATATATATATATATATATATATATATATATATATATATATACTAACCTTAGAAATATAGAGATGAGAAAATAAAAACTTCAAAGATCTCTGATCCCAGCTGCTAGCCTTTGCAGAAATCAGATCAACATTCAATACAGAGAGAGCGAGAGAGAGACAATATAAAAGACTTGATCAAAACAACGCTGGAAGGAGAAGACATTTTATACTATTAAAACCCTACACAGCATTTTATACACGGATTTATACTTATTAATCCGTGTAGCTCTCCAAATAATCATACACGGCTATTTATAATAAAATCCGTGTACATTTCTACCATTTCTACACGGATATATTATCAAAAATCCGTGTATATATTCCTACATTGATATTTAACAAAAATCCGTGTAGCTCTCTCATTTTTTTCCACACAGTCTTCTTTCCACACGGATTTTTGATCCCTAATAAACCGTGTAGCTCTCTCAAACAATTCTACACTGATTCTTAACTAAATGTCCGTGTATAATTCCTGCAGATTTTTTGGGCTTTCAAAAAATAATATTTGGTACACGGTTTTTATATAAAATAGGGAAAACCGTGTACAATGTGTAGTGTAGAATTACCATTTTTGTAGTAGTGAGATATTGACTAGGTCAAAATTGAGTTTGAGCGCCCCTAGTTCAACTCCGGAATCTGACACATGGAGATGATTTTTTTCATGTATATATAAAAGGTTGTTATATCAATTTAAGATTTTTAGTCGCAGCTTATGAGAATAGAGAATAATAACACCCAGAATATAATCTCCGGAAAATCCCTTCAACAACTTGGACCACTTCTAACGCGTTTTCAAAGAAATGGTTTATAGGATTCAAAGAAACGGTTTACAGTGTTCAACGAAATAGTTTACAGAGTTTAAAGTGATTCCAGATTAGTTGTTAGTTTTGAAAAGTCGTTAGAGAACTTCTACAAGTGGTCCCAGTGATTCTGGTCAAAGTACTACAAGTAGTCCAAGTGGTCCTGGTCAAAGCAATTAGTTACACTGGGGGTTTATTGGGGACCACACTATAATGAAAATTGCTAGTTTTTGTAGAATTTATTGGAGAAGTTTACAAGATATAGTATTGAAGTTTACAAAATTAATAAAAGAGGTTTACAGACACTTTCAAGTTTGAAAAGTCGTTAGAAAGTTTTTACAAGTGGTCCTAGTGGTCCTGGTCAAAGTACTACAAGTGGTACAAGTAGTCCTGATCAAAGCAGTTAGACTGGGGTTTATTGGGGATCACACTATAATGAAAAGTCGTTAGTTTTTGCAGAATTCATTGAATCGGTTTACATGATTGAGTAATGAACTTTACATAATTATTAGAAGAGGTTTACAGACACTTTTCAGTTGCATCCGGGAATTTGGCGGTGTATGAAAGGCATGTGACAGTGCATTGTTGTTTAATTTCTTACACAAACCCCCTTTGGATAAGATGTGGTTTGCAAAAGAATTTAAACAACAACGTAAGTCCACTGTCACATGTCCATTTTTACACTGCCTTAGACTTGGAATTAAAACATGATTTAATTTCATAAAATGTTTTATTAGTTGAAGGTTACTTTGACCCATTTCTTTAGAACCTAACCAAAATAAAACATGTTTTTGTAAAGTGTCAAATAAAATATAGTGAATTAGTAAAATCAAAAGAAATTGTTGAATATGGTGTGTTGTAATTGTAAATAAGGAGATGAATTTTATGGATGTTTATTTGAGTAGATAACTTAGTTTATGTTGTTTGCACAATTCAGTAATTTTTATGTGGATTGCACAATTAGATAAATTAGTGAATGTTGCTTGCATGTACAATTCGATCGGTGTTGTCAAACTCCACGTAGTGAATTAGTAAAGGTAAACTTCAATAGAATTGGCAATACAAAGCAATTTATAAGAATTATCAACAAAACATGTTCACATAATAATCTTCACAAAATCTTCATGATTCATACGTATATATATATTGTTTACCCATTGCATGCACAATTCGGTAACTTTTATGTGGATTAATTGCACAATTAGATAAATTAGTGAACGTTGCTTGCATGTACAATTTGATCGGTGTGTTGTCAAACTCCACGTAGTGAATTAGTAAAGGTAAAATTTAATTGAATTTGCAATACAAAGCAATTTATAAGAAATATCAATGTAGGGCAAAGTTTGCTATACTCTTTGCATTTATCTGCATAACGCCATCGGTGGGACTACTAAGCAGATGGGATAATCACTACGGAGCCGATGGCATTCTAGTTAAGGGTTTCAAAAAATATATATCCAACAACACAAGTGTTCTAGCACTCTCGAAATGGTCGTCTCTAGCTAGCTTTCTCCACCGCGACTCCGTCTCTAACTGAAAGTTTTGATGCTTAGATAGCAAGGAATAAAACAAAAAATTTATTTGACTCAAAACAAACGATCTAGTTATTGTAAGTGCAAGAAACAATATTCATTAGCCTAATCAATAAGGGAATAACATAATACCTTGGATTTGATCTCCAAATCAAATCAAGAAGAGTTGTCTTGCTTAGCAACTTCTTATTCCCTTTCTCTTTCAGTGGTGGTTGTGCTTAGCCCTTCAAATAACGAGCCTCCTTAGGTATCCACCGAAAGATTAAAGAAATACTTGTATCTCTAAGGCTAGTAAGAGATTAACAAGTAGAACCTTAATCCTAGTTTAACCCTCTTGTTAATTTCTGAAAACTTCTTAGAGGATTTCTAGATCTCAACTCATGAGAGAAAAATGGGAGAGAGGAGAAAAGAGCAAATTTCGGCCAAGATATATTTTTTCACTGAATTTTGACCTTTCGGTACTAAAACCCTTATATCTTTTTCTAGGTAACTCCAAACGACTTGAAATATTCACCATTGGATTCTAGACTCCAAGGCTACAAATTACATAGGTCATACGTCCAGAATGGTTAATATTTGCCCTTTCAAATTCCAGTTCAAAGTTATCTAAAAAATCTGGTCAGAAATTTATTTCCTCTTTAATGAGATTGATTAGATTTAATGACATATTTAAATATTCCTTAAATCATGCCATCACTAATCAATTCTCCCCAGCATATATTTGGGCTTTGGGCTTAAACATACTAATCATATTAATATTTAATTAAGTCCAGAATCCCATACATTAAAAGGCCAACATATAAATTAATATTCTATGTTAATTTATATGCATCTCTCATGTGTCAAAAGTCATTTAAAATATGTCACACATACTTTAAATATTACTAGGATTATTTTACAACATCTCTATGTCATAAAAAATTTTCATATATTAATAACATATAATTTGTACAAATTAATTATAACTCCTTATAATTAACATAGCACATATTATATACATATCACATATGCTTTATTAATATATTTTCTTTTAATCTTTCATATGGTGTGACCCTAAGGGATCCCATCATTATGGCAATGAAATTAAACATTTTAATTCCATAAATCAATGATACAACTAGCCATGGTATATTGATTACCCAAATGATGTGGATGAAAAAGCACAATGCAAAATCACGATCCCTGTAACATTAAAAATGTTGTTGTGTCAATTCCTTGCCACATGATATCCAAATAATCGTAAGGTAGGAATGTGTCATCCTTACCAATTATTCTTTCTTGATTTCCTGAAGTTTAATTATGATATGATTATCATATAATCATATTGCATGCACATAATACAAACTTTATCAAGGGGCCCAGAGATATCATCGCTTATATTAACATATAAGGGACAATGGTTTCTTGATACGTATCGTTCTTCCGCATAAGTTATATGCACTGCAGTAACTGCCTATATAACTCCTGGTTAAAGAGAGCGTTGGACAGTACCAACAATACACATCCCTTATGTAAGAAAAATAAATATCTCAACCAAAGAATTCTAGACACAATGAAATATCAATGACACAGAACACAATCCATATGATATTTCATTCTTAGGTCTGTCCAGTGCCATACATCTCCATGTATGCACATGTGTGATTAGATCGATAACTCCTTATCTATAACCTGTAGAACATGGCCATCATCTAATCACTACACTTATCTTATATGGTCAACCAGTGTACCTTGCTGATTGCCAAGATAAAGGACATTTAAGAGTAAACAAATTTATTCATTGTGAAGTTCTACAATTTAAGTCATCAACTCAAATGATCCACTAATATGAATACTCAAGGTACAAAATGATAAAAATCATTCACTAATAAACTAAACATATCATAGATATGATATGGGTCTAGGACACCAACACTAACACTAACAACAGCACTTATCGGCCGCCACCTTAACAACACCGAGCAATCTCCATCATTGAAGGTTCCTACATCTGACTATCTGTCTATATCTTTCTAGGGTTTTCTATTTAGGGTTTAGGGTATGGTTTTTAGGGATAATATGGTTCTAGGGTTTAGGGTTTAGTTTTAGATCTTTAGTTTTTTTAAGTGTTTTTTAAGACTTTCTAGTTTTGGAGCTTCCTTACTCTCCAGAACTAGCAACAAAGAGGGAAAGGGACCCCACGAGCTGCGGGAATGGTACAAAAAAACTAAGAAAGATCACTCCACAGGGAATATTGATCTAAAGTTTTGAGCGATCAAATCACAATCTTTCGAAAGGCTAGATAAAATCTGAAAATTTGAGAGTTGAAGTTGCGATCAATGTAAATTTGGTAACAATTAGAAGTAATTAAATAAAGATAGAGATGAGAATTTCTAGGATTTCGGCACACCATTGCTACTCAATCCTCTTTGATATTCTACTTCTGTCGGGTCTGATTTCCTGTTGTTATTTATGGAAGACACTACATAGGACACTGCGAGTTACTTACACAAATGATGGAACTTCCATCGAGATACTACATAGGACACTGCGAGTTATCTTACGTAAATGACAGAACTTGGTTCGCGTTTTGTGGTTCCGATTTATGGTTTTCCCGCTAAGATTTTCTTCACATAAATCTAATGGCTTCCAATGAGGCTAACTCGTCCATCATAATTTTTCTTACCATTAAAACACTGTCACTACCCTAATGGATTAAACTAGATCATCGAAATCAGGTGAAGAGAAAATAAATTGTAAAAGCATTTTAATCAACAACAAGAAATCATAATCAACAGAAAATATATATATCAAAGCATTATGAGTAACAAGGTTTACTGCCTAGCTCATAAGAAAAGAACTAGCCGCAGAACGACATCATTACAACACTCCTCTCTTTCTCACTTAATCAAATTTGACCAAAATTACAAAGACATTTTTTTCTTTTGTGCAGAGTGCTTATATAGGAGTGAGAGGATGTCTGGAGATGAGTGGAGGCCAAGAAACTGATCTGGATACAACTGGAGCAGTTATTCCCCAAAGGGCGCCTTTGGTTACGGACCGTATTGGCTGATACGGTCCGTATCCACACCATGTCGCTGAGGGGTTTAATGCGTATCGCGCCATCTCCTGGTTTGTATCTGGCTAGGTCCGTACCAGTCAATACGGGCTGTAACAGAGACTTAGTCGATGAGCATCGCTTATCCGATTGACCTAATTCTTGCTCCATTTGATGTGAAATAGTCCCAAAACGTGTTTCCTGCAATAAAACATAAAGAAGGGTGACAGTAGCCTTTTTCTCTAATTAATTAAACATAAGTGTGAGATAATATGCAAAACCTAAGCCAAAATCCTACGTAATTCATCATCATTTTGACTCTGATCAAGGAGGAATACGGGGTCGGGTCCCGCTTGTATATCAAAAGGCATTAGACGAACTGGGCCTGGAATTCTAACTACTGCATGACATATATCTTGTGACGCCACTATCTGAAGGAGGAGACTTCTACTGCTATATCGGGCTCGGGAGTGTTTCGTGATGAGGCTTTTATGTAACAGTGGATTTCACAGATCTCCGTGATTTATTATTATAAACAGATCTATTATTTTTACATTAACTCCTTTATTTTATTCTGACACTGACTATTTTTCAGGTATTGCATGAAGCTAGTTCCTCAATGTGCCCAAAATAATGTTGACATTTTTTTCCTAGATCCTTGGACCCCAGTCCGCTAAGCGCCACAACTATTAAATATGCTGGTAAACAATCCCTTTCGTACTTGGCTGATACCTTGCTAAAGTTTCAGGATAAGAGTCTTGTATTCTTACCATGCCAACAAGCTGGTAAGCTGTTAATTATACTCATGTTTATTGTCTATTTTTAACAAGTTTGTATTGATTTATTATTTTATTATTTAAATTGTAGAGCACATTGGATGCTTCTCGTTATTATCCCGAGACATAATGTTGTCTACTTGCTGGACTCAGTGCCAAATAATGACCGGGAGTTATATATTGTTCCTCTATTACAGCAGTAAGCAAAATACATATAATTTAAAATGCAAAATACTAACATAACCTACTTCTAGGTACCATATACTGACCTTTATTAATTCTAGGGCTTATAAGTCATACATACACCGGGGAGGACAACACATGTCGGAGAGAAGAACATTAGAGGTCAGAATGTTTCAGGCAAGAAATATTTTAATCGAGTATTTCATTGCAACTTATTTCAAGTTCCAATTGCACTACTAATTAGATTTTGTTTTAAATAATACACATTTGATCAGAGCCCCACGCAAAGTAATTCATGGGAGTCTGGGTTTTATGTAATGAAGAACACGGAGATGCTCATAAAAAATTATGCACGTTCGTTTCCAAAGGTTTGTCAATCACTTGTTTCAATCATGCTTTGAGATTAAGTTCTTATATATGTTATTAATATGTTTTGATTTATTCATGCAGTGTCGTCTGTCCAGAATGTCGTACAAAGAACACACATTACATGACATCCGTATCTAATGGTGTAAGTTCTTCTTGAAATTAGTTTAATTATTGATGCAAGTACTTGGCGGTGGGAGGATTTGGTGCTGATATTTTGGTGATAAAAACAGTTATTGTTGTCTGTGAATTAAAAACCATTCTTGTTTTCTGGTTTTTGCAGTCAGACACTTTGGTGTTGGTTTTAATTTTGTGGTAAAAATAGTTGTTAGGTACAATGAAATATTGCTCTATATATATTGTTGTATGTGTGATATTGCTTGCTTGTTGGTTTATAATTGTTGTCTACTGTATATATTGATTGTTGCATGGATTAATATATATGTTGGATAACTTGTATATGTATATGTTGTTAATGCCTGTATTGATTGTTGGTTAAAATATGGGTATAGAATGCATGCATGTTTATTGTTGCTTTACTAGGTTTTAAAAATAGCTAGCAAATATATGTTGGAGGCTAGCCCCTAATACAAGAAATAATTATAAAACATAATAATTATATATACATCACCATTGGCTCAAAAATTAATGACCGATGGCAAACTAGGATCTGCCAACGCTAACTCAAACAAAACAAATGGTGTAAGACACTTTTTCAATCGGCTATTAAAATCCAATAGACAATATTAATCACATTTGCCGTCGGTTGCAAAACGAAAGAGATGGCGTTGGGTAGTCAACACCGTCTGGCCGATTGTGCGCTGCCGATGGCATAGTGATTAACGCCATCTATTTTGAGCCGATGACATCTATGTATACCTTTTCGATAGCCATCGGTTCGCCATATGTTTTTGTAGTAGAGGTTATTTTATAATAATAATAATAATAATAATAATAATAATAATAATAATAATAATAATAATAATAATAATAATAATAAAAGGGGCTATATATGGTGCTTCATGAAGTAATGGTTATTTTTTTACTTCATATTGGTATCTTCGTTCTCAAAGTCGAAGCAGTCCATTCGAACCACACAACGTGATCTCCATGAATCTGAAAGTTTGTGAACCACTCAAAAACAAGAATTTCTACCAATAGAAACAAATAGTAAAAATTTTCCTAAAATATGTAAAATTAGATTTCTAAGCACATTTAAATATGGAAATTACATTGAGCGATAAAGATCGATTAAGATTTTCTGAACATAAATACAAATTTAAAGTAAAAAAAAAAAAACTCGTACTTCATGAAGCAGCATAGTTCAACTTTTATAATAATTAATTAACAGATAGAAAAAACTAGAAGGAATATAAAGAGGGGTCCCATGACTTCTTAAATTTTGATCTATGCACACTCAATAAAGGAAAGATACCTATTATGAAATAGCAACTAAATTGGCTAGGCAATTGCTGCTGCCACAGCCACTCAATGCACACTGAATAAAAAGAAAGATACTATTATGAAATTGCTACTAAATTGGCTAGACAATTGTACGTGCCACACTCTTCCGGACTTCTATCTACTGGGCCACTCCAGTGATTGATGAGACAGAGATTCTCTTGAACTCTTATTACAAGGTCATGTGCGCAGATTTCTATATATGCAGTGTTATGTCTGTTTTACGTCATGTCGTGTCCTCTCGTGTTTTTACATGTCAATCTGAATATGTATCATACTTTGTAAGTACATGCTACGGATTAAAAATCGGAAACGGTACGTACGGGCAGTCGGCACATCACGCTTGTAGGCACGTTTTTGTTTTCTTTAAATAAAAAAGGTTAAAAATAGTAATAAAAATGAAAAAAATCTGAAAAAATAATCTAAAACAAGGAAAAAAGCCAAATAAAATTATGACAAAGAATTTTGAACTTGAAATATTTTGCAAAAGTTATTCTTTTTCAATCCTTTTTTGTCCGATTTTGGAACCAGCTACGTTAAATTATATATATAGAGTTAGGCTACGGTACTTCGCAAAGTAAAGCGAGTTTTTACTTCACGTCAATATCTTCAAATTCAAAGTTTAAATCGTCGATCCAAACTGTTTAAGTTGATCTCCATATTAAATTGTGTTTGGAGACCAAATTTTACAATTTTTAGAAATTTTTTACTTAGCGAAGTACCGTAGCCCAACTCTATATCTATATATATAGATATATAGAGTAGGGCTATTGTACTTCGCGAAGTAAAACGAAGTTTTACTTCACCTCATATTTCCATTTTCAAAATCCAAAATGTCAATCCGAACCGTTCAAGTTGTTCTCCATATTGAAATGTGCTTGGAGACCAAATTTTACATTTTTTGGAATTTTTTTACTATTTATTAAGCCACTTTGAAAATCGCTGATCCATTGTGAACAATAAAAAACAGTAAAAAATTCTGGACCAATGGATCAGCGATTTTCAAAGTGGCTTAATAAATAGTAAAAAAAAATTCAAAAAATGTAAAATTTGGTCTCCAAGCACATTTCAATATGGAGAACAACTTGAACGGTTCAGATCGACGTTTTGGATTTTGAAAATGGAAATATGAGCGTGAAGTTGTTTTACTTCGCGAAGTACAATAGCACAATTTTATATATATATATATATATATATATATATATATATATATATATATAGAGGAGGGATCCAATTACACCTTTTTTGGTGACACATCATGACACTATTTTTTATATAGGTCAATTTTGCGATTTCAAAATCCAAACAGTCGATCCAAACCGTTCAACATGATCACCATATTAAAATGTACTTGGAGATCAAATTTTACATTTTTTTGAATTTTTTTACTATTTATTAAGATGGTTACAAAATCGCTGTTTTTCAATGGTCTGAAAACAACGATTTTTGTAACCATCTTAATAAATAGCAAAAAAATTCAAAAAAATGTAAAATTTGATCTCCAAGCACATTTTAATATATCCATCATGTTGAACGATTTGAATCAACTATTTGGACTTTGAAAATAGTAGGTGTCAAAGTGTGTCACAAAAAAAGGTGTAATCGGATCCCTCCTCATATATATATATATATAGAGTAGGTCTATTGTACTTCGTGAAATAAAATGAAGTTTTACTTCACGCTCATATTCCCATTTTCAAAATCCAAAACGCCAATCCGAACCGTTCAAGTTGTTCTCCATATTGAAATGTGCTTGGAGACCAAATTTTACATTTTTTTGAATTTTTTTACTATTTATTAAGCCACTTTGAAAATCGCTGATCCATTATGAACAGTAAAAAACAGTAAAAAATTATGGACCAATGGATCAGCAATTTTCAAAGTGGCTTAATAAATAGTAAAAAAATTCCAAAAAATATAAAATTTGGTCTCCAAGCACATTTCAATATGGAGAACAACTTGAACGGTTCGGATCGACGTTTTGGATTTTCAAAATGAAAATATGAGCGTGAAGTAAAACATTGGCTTTACTTCGCGAAGTACAATAGCAAAATTCTATACATATATAGAGTATGGCTAACGCGCTTCCTCTAGCATTTCGGCCGAGGTGCTTCCGGGGGCATATCTTGCAATTTGATGTTCAAACAACAAATTCAAACCGTTAGATGTTCAATCTATATTAAAATCTACTTGGAGACCAAATTTTACATTTTTTGGAATTTTTTTACTATTTATTAAGCCGGTTTGAAAACCGCTGTTTTTATTAAAATTATGCACCATTAGAAAACAGCGGTTTTCAAACCGGCTTAATAAATAGTAAAAAAATTCCAAAAAATGTAAAATTTGGTCTCCAAGTAGATTTTAATATAGATTGAACATCTAACGGTTTGAATTTGTTGTTTGAACATCAAATTGCAAGATATGCCTCCGGAAGCACCTCGGCCGAAATGCTAGAGGAAGCGCGTTAGCCGTACTCCATATATATATATATATATATATGAGGTTGGCTAATATTAAAACGTTTGTTCCTAGGCCGTGGAACAAACACTTCGGTTTTTACATTTTCAAAGTACAATCATTCGATCCAAACTGTTCATCATTTAATCTATAATAAAATGTGCTTAGAGACCAATTTTACATTTTTTGAATTTTTTAGTATTTATTAAGCTTGTTTTAAAATCACTATTTTCAATGATCCAGAATTTTTTCACTGTTTATTAAAATCAGCAATTTTAAAATTGCCTTAATAAATAGTAAAAAAAGTTGAAAAAAATGTAAAATTTGGTCTAAGCACATTTTAATAGATATCATATCTAACGGGTTGGATCGACCGTTTGAACTTTGAAAATCAGAAAACCAATTAATTAGTTGCACCACAACTCCGAAACAAACGTTTTGATATTAGCTAACCTCATACACACACACTTTAATATAGTGTCCATAATAAATATTATAAGTTGAAATTTAATAATAAATTAACAAGAATAATAAAAATGCATGCTTTTTTTTTTGGCTTGAATACGTTGGATATAAAACTCCAAAAGATTTGTCTTTCTTCATTCTATTTAATCTTGCCATTTCATATCATTATCCAATGTTTTAAATGCGGTTTCGTCCATGCAAGCGGAAGATCACTGCATACCGCATATCCTGATTTTTAATGAGAACTTATATATGCGGATTTTAAAATGAGTTGTCAGTATCCACAGTCAATTTTTATAGTCATGACAAACCAACAAGGTAATGCCCAGAATCATGAGTCATGAGAAGCCAACAAGGTAATGCCCAAAGTCATGATAATATCCAATCCAAGAACAATACTAATGAAGTGTAGTTTATAGAAACTAGAAAGTCCTCATATGCGTCCGAATGTAGTATTATGCGTTCGGATGGATAGTGTCGCATGTAGTTTTATGTGTCCGCATGATTGCATATATGTGAGTGCATGACATATTGAGCGTG
Organism: Carex kokanica; assembly: GCA_025461125.1. NCBI lineage: Eukaryota > Viridiplantae > Streptophyta > Magnoliopsida > Poales > Cyperaceae > Carex > Carex kokanica. The sequence continues at coordinate 400,671 of JAJGRX010000991.1, read as the reverse complement.
ACAGCAAACCGTATATGCATATGCGGTCCATGAGGCCGCATTAAAAACATTGTCATCATCTGTAATAAGTTTAAAACTACATGTGGTTCTAGTGGTCCTCATCCTAGTGGTCCTCGTCAAAGTACTACAAGTTTTTCAAGTAGTCCTCGTCAAAGCGGTTAGACTGGGGATTTATTGGGGACCACACTACAATGAAAAGTTGCAAGTTTTTACATAATTTATTGAATCAGTTTACTGGATTGAGTAATGAAGTTTAAAAAATTATTAGAAGAGGTTTACAGACACTTTTCAGTTGCATCTAGAGGTTTTTTAGGAATTGATGTCCGGAAACTATTAGCAGCTTCCATGAGAATATATCTATCTTATAGAAAATAATATCAAGCATGCATATATATAGAAAACGAAAACGAAAACGAAAAAACAAAACACTTTTGTGAATACACATTACAAATGTCCGTTATTTCGAAAAATATCTTACTAACTTTTTCACAAATAAAAAGTCATAAATTACAAAAGTTTTAAATATGGTAATTATATTTAAAAACAGTCATAAAGTTTTTGGATCGGACTCAACGGTCCGGATCCAACATTTTTTTTAATTTCACAAAAACAGTAGAATTTGTTCAACAAAAAAATTAAATCAATGTTGGATCGGACTCAATGGATCCGATCCAAAAGCATATAATGGTATTTGACAGAGGACCTTCATCCCATTATAACGTTGTCTAATAATAATAATAATAATAATAATAATAATAATAATAATAATAACATTGAGTTTGTGAACCACTCAAAAACAAGAATTTTCTACCAATAGAAACAAATAGTAAATAATTTCCTAAAATATGTAAAATTTGGTCTTAAGTACATTTTAATACGAAAATTACATTGAGCGGTACGGATCGATTACGATTTTCTGAACAGAAATACAAATGTAAATACAAATGTAAAAAAAAACTCCTACTTCATGAAGCACTATAGTCCAACTTTTATAATATGAATTAATAGATAGAAAAAACTTGAAGAAATTCATTAACTCAAAAGATTCCCTCTTGAATATGTTATAGACACGAGCTGAATTGGCTCCGTTTAAAATAAAACGGTTGAAATTCGTTAACTCAAAAGATCCCCTCTCGAGTTAATGCAGGATACGGATCCTCGTGAAGTACTGTAGTCCAACTTTTATAATATCAATTAATAGATAGAAAGAACTAGAAGGAATATAAAGCGGGGTCCCATGACTTTTTAAATTTTGATCTATACACACTGAATAAAGGAAAGATACCAATTATTAAATAGCCACTAAATTGGCTAGGCAATTGCTGCTGCCACTCCAGTGATTGTATCTAGTGGGCCACTCCAGTGATTGATTGGATCACAGAGATTCTAATCTTGAACTCTTATTGCAAGGTGACGTGTGATGATTTCTATACAGTGTGTTATGTCTCTTTTGTGTGGTGTTGTGTCGTTTTGTGTTTCCATATGATAGTATGAATATCTATTAGATTTATTATATCATACAAGTACACTTTACGTATTCAAAATGTCGTATTATGTCAAAAGGTACGGTACAAAAATCGGATATAACACTTGAGAACATGGTACGTGCCGGCACACTTGTAGGCACGTTTTTGTTTTCTTTAAATAAAAAAGTTTAAAAATAGTAATAAAAATGAAAAAAAAAACTGAAAAAATAATCTAAAAATAGAGAAAAAGCCAAATAAAATTATGAAAAAGAATTTTTAACTTGAAATAGTATTTTGCAAAATTTTAATTTTTTTTTCGTTCTTTTTTTGTCTAATTTTGGAACCGGCCACGTTAAATATCATATGCAAATATATATATATTTTTTGTTAATATAGTGTCCATAATTAATAATATTAAATTGAAATTTAAAAATAAAATTAACCAGAATAATAGAAATGCATGCTTTTTGCGTTGAATACATCGATATAATATTCCAGAAGATTTGTCTTTCTTCATTCTATGTAATCTTGCCATTTAATCATCATTATACAATGTTTTAAAATGCGGTTTTGTTCATGCATGCGGAAGGTCACTACATTCCTCATATGCGGATTTTAATGCGGACTTATATATGTCAATTTTAAAATGAGTTGTCAGTATCCAAGTTATGCCCATAATCATGACAAACCAAATAATCATGAGTCATGACAAACCAATAAGGTAATGCCCATAATCATGAGTCATGACAAGCCAACAAGGTAATGCCTAGAGTCATGACAATATCCAATAGAGGAACAATACTAATGAAGTGTATTGTATAAAAACTAGAAAGTCCGCACATGTACATGCGTCCAAATGTAGTATTATATTTCTCCATGAACAGTGCCGCATGTTGTATAATGCGTCCGCATGACCGCATATGCGGTCCCTAGCTTTCCGAATTAGAGTCGTACATGCATATTCGAGTTTTCTAGCTAAAGTTATGGCCGTTTAAAATTAAAAAAAATCATGCTTTCGTGCAAAAACAACAATGACGCACTGATGCTTTATGCATGGCTTAAAGACGGCAGAAGTGCATCGTTGTTTCATTACAAAAACATCAGCGATGCACCAATTTTTTTTAGCACTACTCTGCTTAATTGCCAATGCTAAGGCTAATAAAATATCGATGTTTCATTACAAAAACATCAGTGACACACCGATATTTTTTTAGCACTACCCTACTTAATTGCCAATTTAAGGCTAATAAAACATCAATGTTTCATTGCAAAAACATCAATGATGCACAGATACATGCAACCGATGTAACACACGTATCCAACCAAATGCATTTGTTTAATCTTGGCCAAACCGAGTGCAAACTTCAATCTGAGTTTCCTACGACTTTTTCTTTTAGCCAACTTTTTTTAGCTTCTTACTTTTCATAGTCTCTAAAAAAAATATTTGAGACGCGGCCATTAAATAGCCGGTTTTAAATTAAAATGAAAACTAGCCACTTAATGATTGGTTTTAGATGTGAGCTGGGTCGGAAATCAAATCGTACATATCACCGAATAATAAAATACAGATCACTTCTCCGACGCAAACAGAAGTTGAGGATTGTTTTTAATATTTGTTCTTTCTCCGATGCAAATAGATTCCTATAATAAAATACAGACCACTTCTCCGATGCAAACAGAAGTTGAAGATTGTTTTTTATATTTGTTCTTTCTCCGATGCAAATAGAGAAAGGGAATCTCTTAATAAAGAGAGAATATCTTTTTTTACTTCTGTATACTTACGGTACATAATATTATCAGAAAAAACGAGTTAATCAAAATTTGAATAATAAAACTGTATTTATAGAGGTGATCAAGTAACGTCTACTGGATGGATCAAATTAACAGATGCTAACATGAATTATAACTCCATTTTTTTGGGATGCTACGTACAATAATAATAATTATAATAAGAGGGGCTTTGGTGCTTCATGAATTAATGATTATCTTTTACTTCACATTTGTATCTTCATTCTCAAGGTCCAAACAGTCGATTCGAACTACACAATGTGATCTTCATATGAAAATGTGTTTGGAGACCAAACTTTACAACTTATTAAATTTTTTTACTATTTTTTGATAGGTACAAAATCCATAAATCTGAAAGTTTGTGAACCATTCAAAAACAAGAATTTTCTACCTATAGAAACAAATAGTAAAAAGTTTCTAAATAAATGTAAAATTTGATCTCCAAGCAAATTTTAATATGAAAATTACATCGAGCGATACGGATTGACTATTTCTATTTTGAAAACATAAATACGAATGTAAAGTAAAAAAAAAAACTCTTACTTCATAAAACACCACAGTCCACATCTCTTATAATAATTAATAAACAGATAGAAAAAATATAAAGAGGGGTCCCATGACTTTTTATATTTTGACCAATGCCCACTGAACAACAAGAAAGGTAGCGATTATGAAATTGCTACTAAATTGGGTAGACAATTGTAAGTGCCACACTCTTCCGGAATATTGTATCTAGCTTGTGGGCCACTCCAGTAGTGATTGATCGGACAGAGATTCTCTTGAACTCTTATTGCAAGGTCATGTGCGTTGATTTCTAATAGTGTATTCTGTCTGATTTTGTTTTCTTTAAATGAAAAGGTTAAAATGAGTTGTCATATCCACGGTTAATTTTTATAGTCATGACAAACTAAAAAGGTAATGCCCAGAGCCAACAAGGTAAGTTTTGACCAATTAATGCACACTGAATAAAAGGAAAGATACATATTATGAAATTGCTACTAAATTAGCTAAGGCAATTGCAGCTGCCACTCTCTCCCGAACTTTCATCTACTGGGCCACACCACTGATTGATCGGATAGAGATGTTCTTCAAACTCTTTCTTGCAAGGCCACATGCGCTCATTTCTACATATATATATATATATAGTGTGTGTTATGTCTGTTCGTAACGTGTCGCGTCGCGTCGTGTTATGTCGTGTTGTGGTTTTTCATGTTAGTCTGAATGTCTATCCGATTTATTATACGGTATAGTACATGTTACGGATTAAAAATGTCGTATTATGTTAAAAGGTGCAAAAATCGGACATAACACTTGTAAGAACACAGTACGTGCCGGCACATCGTGCTTGTAGGCACATTTTTGTTTTCTTTAAATAAAAAAGGTTAAAAATAGTAATAAATAATCTAAAAATTGAAAAAAGCCAAATAAAATTATGACAAAGAATTTAGAACTTGAAATAATATTTTGCAAAATTTTAATTTTTTCATCCTTTTTTTTGTCTGATTTTGGAACTGACTACGTTAAATATGGTAGGCAAAATTATATATAATTTTTTTGTTAAGAGTGAGTCTATGGTACTATGCATAGCATGATTTGGTCCGTGATACGGATCAATATTTTCATTTTCAAAATTCTAATGGTCGATCCGAACCGTTCAACATGATTCCCATATGAATATGTACTTGCAAACCGAATTTTATATTTTTTAGAATTTTTTTACTATATTTTAAGATAGGTAGAAAATCACTTGATCTGAAAATTCTGGACCATCCAAAAATAGTGATTTTCTACCTATCTTTAAAAATAGTAAAAAAGTTCTAAAAAATATAAAATTCAGTCTGCAAGTACATAATCATATGAAAATTATGTTGAACGGTTCGGATCGACCATTAGGATTTTGAAAATGAAAATATTGATCCGTATCACGGACCAAATCATGCTATGCATAGTACCATAGACTCACTCTTTTGTTAATATAGTGTCCATTATAAATATTATCAATTGAAATTTAATAATAAAATCAACAGGAATAAATAAATGCATGCTTTTTTGGGCTTGAGTAGGTGGATATAAAACTCCCCAATATTTGTCTTTCTTCATTCTATTTAATATTGGCATTTAATCATCATTATGCATCATCTGTGTGAATTATCGTTGCTTTGAGTGCACTTTCAGATTTCGTTGATCTTGACACAAAGCTCTTGGAGCAAATGTGGCATACTCAGATTTCGTTGGGCACAACGTGTTTACGACTACTGGCCTTATATTTATTAGGTGTTGCGATTAAGCAAAAATTACAAAAGTGATATAAATTATAAAAGTTTTCAATATTATAATATAACTATTCAAGAGTATTTTAATCGTATCGTATTTAATATTAAGCACTCAATATTGAATTGATTGTTAGGTGACTTATTGTGACAAATTATATAATTTAAAATTAAAAGATCTAATTATTATAAACTAAAATTTTAAAGACCTTCATAACGTTATAACGTTGTCCAATAATACTAATACTAATAATAATAATAATAATAATAATAATAATAATAATAATAATAATAATAATAATAATAATAATAATAATAATAATAATAATAATAATAATAATAATAATAATAATAATAATAATAAGAGGGGCTATGGTGCTTGATGAAGTAATGGTTATCTTTTATTTCATGTTCATATCTTCGTTCTCAAAGTCGAAACAGTCGATATGAACCACACAACGTGATCACCATGAATCTGAAAGTTTGTGAACCATTCAAAAACAAGAATTGTCCACCAATAAAAATAAATAGTAAAAAATTACCTAAAAAATGTAAAATTTGATTTCTAAGCATATTTTAATATGAAAATTACATTAAGCGGTACATATTGACTATTTTAATAAATAATAAAGGACTCTTACTTCATGAAAAATCATAACCCAACTCTTATAATAATTAATAAACAAATAGAAATAATTAGTAGGAATATAAAGCCGGGTCCATGACTTTTTAAATTTTTGACCAATGCACTTTATAAAAGGAAAGATACCTACTATGAAATTGCTACTAAATAGGCTAGGCCATTGCAAGGTACCACTCTCTCCGGGACTTGTATCTACTATCTAGTGGATTCTCTTCAACTCTTATTGCAAGGTCACGTGCGCTGATTGATCCGACAGAGATTCTTTTTTCTTTTTTGGGACTTGAATACGTACGTACGTCAATATAAAACTCCACAAGAGTTGTCTTTTTTCATTTTTCATTTTATTTAATCATCATCATCCAAAGTTTTAAAATACGGTTTTCTTCTTCGTACATGCAGAAAGTATATGCGGTCTACACACAGCTGCATTTAAAAACACTGTTATCATTTGTGTGAATTGTTCCTTGGATGCATTTTCATCTATAAGCGGGTCGTTATGATCTTGATCATACAAATTAAGCTCTTGGAGCAGATGTAGCATACTCAGATTTTGTTGGTTACAACTACTAGCCTTATATAGGTGATGCCATTACAAACATTCTACGCATTAGATGCGTCAAATGAACTACGTACGTATGCCATGACAACTCAGTGCCACGGTGTTCTTTTCAACTTTATCGAGGGCACTTGAAGAGTGGCACGTCATTCACTTTGTTCGAATGAAAGTGAAGAAGTTTGGCACTTGTCGCTATACTTGTGTTTGTGCTGAAAGTAACTGCAATTGAAGGTTACATGCACATAAATCAAAGAGAGTTGCATACTTTTTGGTTAGTCAATACAATGGATCTCATAATTGTGTTATTCCAATAGATAACAACATGCATCGAAATTGCACATCTGCTTTAATTTGTGAGAAGATACTCCCTTCAATGAGAGCATCGTTGCCAATGAGTGTAAAGAAAATTCAACTCAAGATAAATGATGATTGCAAAACATATATTAGTTATGAATTAGCATAGAAGGCACGCAGTAGAGCATTGAAAATTATATACAGTAGTTGGGAACTGTTATAACCCGTAAAATTTATAATGGGTTAATTAATTAATAATTAAAATATTACAACCAATTAGAAATTCTTGTTAATTAATTAATTAATATAGACGTTAGTTAATAAATTATATATAGATTGAAAATAAAATAAATAATAATAATAATGATTAGAGATGATTTGAAACCCGCATAATGTGATGAATTTAAATATAATATTTGTTTAATGATTCGATTTGACAATACGATAATAATAGAACGATGGAATTTATAAACTAAACATAACCAGTGTTCGAATAATTCGTATCGATTATTAATTCCCAAATCTCCTCATGAAATCTGAACTTGACAAGCTCCCTTGGATTAATCACCCGGTACAGATTTCTATTTTTCTGGACCATTCAAATTAACTCTGCACGAATCTTAAAGCAGCCCCTTTATTTACCCTTTTTCTCTCTTCCTTTCTCCTTCTCCCTGCCGCTGGGGCCTTTTTCCTCTTGAGCCGACCCTTGTTTCTTTTCTCTGATTTCACGAAATTGGAGAGGATTGAGTCCTCTCTGGCTCCCGTGCGGTCGTGGTTCAAACTGCCGCTGTTCCATCGAGCTTGTACGGCCTTGACTATCGGCGCTTAGGCGCGTGATTCTCACCTGCTCTCTGAGCACCCCCGACTTTGTGCGATTTTTACTGACCCGGGTTATATATACCTCCCTCTCTCTCTCGTTTTGGCTTTACTCTCTATTATTTACGCTCATGTGCTGAGAAAATCACTCTTTCTCTCTCTCGCTTCCTGTTTTCCCCTCTATGCTTGTGATTTCACAAACCCTAGAATTTGTGTGTTGGATTTTTGGGGTTGCGGACTTAATCTGGTGCCTTCCTTGTGCTTTCCCGGTGCTCGAAGGTGGCCTTCCTTGCGGTTGCTGGATTTCTGAGAGGTCGTGAAGCGGGGCAGAGGGACCTCGGTACTGGCCGATCATCACCACTGTTGCTTTCAAAATTGGAGCCTATTCGGGTAATTACTTGAACCTTGTTTTGGTAAATCGAATTCGGGATTTGACGAGGCATTAGCGTATATTTTGACTTATGGGTTGTTTCGTGCGAGTTGTTGAATTTCTCGGCGTAACAATGAATTTTGAGTGATAAGACGGGAGTATTGATCGATTTGGTGTGGGTTGTTGAATTTCCCGACTAAATCAAGGGATGAATTGGGGGAAACCGGGTCGACTGTTTTATCGCTGCGATGCGACGCCCTTTTTGCTGTTCTTTCCGTTTTTCTCACTGCCCTGATCTACTTTCTGTTCCGCCTGACTGGCACTGACCTTTGCTGCCCTGGTGTTGATTTTGCTGTGCTGATTTTGTGTACTGGCCTGTGCTGTTTCTGTTCTGATAGCCTTGTTGACTGTTTTGTTGCCTGTGCTGGTTTGCTTGTCTGGTACTAGGTCGGTACCAGTATTGTTACCTGTCCCTTGATGCGATTTAAATTCTGGCCTGTTACATTGTTGTTTGTGAGTTGTATGTGATTTCTGGTACCAGCCGGTACCAGCCCAGTGTAGCCACTGGTACCGAACTTGAAATGACAGGGACCTTGTTGAGAAAATTTGAATTATTTTGGGTATTGGTGCATGAACTGAGCATTTGCGTAAATATAGAACATGACATGGAATAATTGCAAAAGTTGGATTTTTGCTAATTGGATCTGGACCTTCTTATTAGGCCGTGGCTGTTGGAAACTTAGGACCTTGGAAATTCGGTTTAGGCTTGGCTTATTAAATTTAGTTTGGGTCTCTTGTGATACTTGGGCTTAGTGCTTAGGTTGGAACAGAGGTTTAAACTGGGTTATTTATGGCTTGGCCGAATCTGATTAAGAATTAAAAATGGGTTTTTGCAAAGGCATAAGTGAAATAAAAATTGGATAAATTACTTCGGGTCTCGAGCCTCCAATTGGTGGGCTCGATTCGAAGTTTTCACTTAAAGCTCGGGAAATGATTAGATTAGTCCTGGATTGACGACTCATGACATACTTTGAGCAGATACTAGATTATCCGGCAGGACACGATATGATCCCGAAACACACCAAAATTAAAAGTCCCAACAATAGTTAATTAGGATTAACACATTTAAAATTAGATTAATTTAATTTAGAATAAATTTAGTTAAGTATTTTTATTTTTCAAAATAAAGGTGGTAGTAATGTTTTAATTATTCTAAAGACTTAAAAGAAATATGTAATATGTTGTTAATTAGTGAGGACAACTAATCAACAACATATTAAGAATTTTCGTATCATTTCGATTATGTTAAAAACTAATTAGAGGCGTATTCTATTATATACGTACCTAGAAATAAAATGAAAGTGACTTATAAAGGGATTTAAGTAAAGTACGTATTTTTACATTACGAACATCTATACGCGATTAATTATCGCAATATGTGACTAAATAAATTATTTACGTATTTTTAATCCTATAAGTAGTTAGGGTTTCTTTTTAAATACTTAGAAAATTTAACTAATCTAAATTACATTGTATTAGTTATAGTTAGGAATTTAGTATTTTAATTAATATTAGTGTAAGTATTAAAATAAGACTAAAATTAGTGTAATAGATAATGTAATTAATTACGCTGCGCAATCTATCTTATAGCAAGTAGGATTTTATATATATCTTAAGAATTTTATTAAACAGCGTATCTTCGAATTAAAAATTTATAAATACATTAATTACGCTAAATCAGAATTGAGTCGAACAGACCGAGCCGATCGAACCGATTAAGTATTGTACCTTGTAATTGGCCCATTAAATTTCGAACGTGTGAGTAAAAGTAATAACACATGGGGATTTAGAGTTCCGATAATTAGTTTAGACTGATGGAGTCACGTACGAATTTCAGGTCATCAGACCTATCTTGATCCTGATCCGTGGACCGATCCTGCTGACGGTTATATCGGAGCACACGCGGAGCATGCGGGTCACGGAGACGATTAGAGCACGCGCCTTCAGCTAGCCTTACAGGTGTGGGATATCTGAATTATTTCTTTCGTGGCGTACTCTTACCAGTCGACCACTTGATCTGTCATTCGCACTTTAAATTATTAGATGCATTAGAGCATGTTTATCTTTTCGAATTGTAATTAGAAATTGCATAAACCCTTTCTAAATGAAGAATTTACTGCTTTAAATAGGAGTAGAGTAATTTAATTATAGGTTAGATATATATGTAGTTACTTAGGATATTACTTGTCCTCTTCTCGTAGAGGACAATATTATTATTTTATAAACGATCATATGCATTGGTGAGGGCTGAGCAGAGACCGAGTGACTGCGTTCCGTCTTGTAGGATGGGGTACGAGACGGCCCGTTAGCCACTGAGCCGGTTGATCACTTGATCTCTCGGGTGGTCTTGCATTAGGAAATATTATATGTACAAAACTTTGATTATATATATTCTTTTCGATTCATTTTACCATTACGTGCGGGCCGATCTCGAGCCCTGAGGCACGAAACGATTCGGGATGTGATCCCCACCTACATTAGGAGCTACATGCCTAGAACGGCTTCCGCGGTCGCGGTGGCGCTTATATTTACTTTTTGTACATGAGCCGATCTCGAGCTCTTTATTTTTCCTATTGGTCCGGCCGGGCGGTAGAGTTCCGCTCTGCACATGAGGAGACGGATTAACACATTCTTACGACTTGCTTGTATGATTTCTCCTATTTTATATGTTTGGTTGAAGAATCGTTTTAGAGTAAGTGAAACACACGAATTTTTGGATATAACCATCGGCGAGCGTGCAATGTCTTGTGGGGCAATGCTCGATGTCATTAGGCATCGGGTATCATTGCACCCCCTGATCGCGGTCCTTGGATTATGTCATGTTGAGAATTTCCGTTCAAATTCAAATTTCACGGCACGGGGTGATATTTTATTCCGTACTATTATTATATATTAGATTTGACACACAGTACTCTTGTACTGGACTCCACTTTGATGTTTATAATAATACTCTCTTGGTATTTTGTTTTTTTTTGGGAATTTTTGCATGTTGGCATGACAGGATAATCGCATCATATCATCTACTATATGTATTTTCTTTTAATAGTTATTAAATTAGGATTACTATATTAAATCATGTGCATTCAAAAGTTGCGACATTAAACTTGCGTAGAATTAATATTAAAAGTGCTTTGACCGAAAGAGGATCCCTGAAGGGATAAATTCTGGGTCACATACTGGGCAATCGTTTGCTCACCCACCTTTTGATGTGGGATTTTAGGTACAGAGTCTGACGTTCCGCAGCAGGTGATGTCAGGAGCTGTTCCCGATGGCCACGCCGCTTGATGTAGTAGTATAGGACCTTTGTTAGGGTTTTAGGTCTCGAGACTTTTGTTTGCATCTCGAGGTCGTAGATCATGTATCCCCTTTCAGTAGATTATGTTTTATTACCCTGTGGGTTGTATGGACCGATATATTTATATTTATGTTTATTTATGGATTGTATGACTGATGCTTCATGTATTGTTTGTGTGATTTCGTTTCCGCTGTGTATTCATGTTATTATTTGTATTATATAGCCTTGCGTGTTTAATGGTAATTAAACATGGGGCGAGGACTGATCACGCCTTAATCCGGAAATCCCGGTTTGGGGTGTGACAGGAACAGTCTTTTTCTGATCTGCCAAGGTACTTATCTATGATGCAAGCTTCAAATCTAGGTATCGTTTGGACCATAAATCCTCCATGGACTGGAAGAGATGTACAGCAATTTAGGCGAGTTTTTTGGGCCTTCGGCCCTTCGATAGAGGGTTGGAAATATTGTCAACCAGTGGTAAGTGTTGATGGAACTCATTTGTATGGCAAATACGAGGGATGTACATTAATTGCTACAAGTATTGATGCTAATAGGGGGCTTTATCCAGTAGCTTTCGCTATATGTAATAATGAAACTGGAGATAATTGGCAGTGGTTTCTTCATTCCTTGAGAGAGTTAGTTACCCATCGCTAGTGGAGAATGTACAAATAGTATCGGCCCATCTAGATCGGCTATTCTAAAACACTGATACTGATAGCTTTCAGGGTCGGTCCTTGGTAAAGAACCGTTCCTAATACTATTAGGAACATCTTTTTATAATTGACTGATCCTGATATGAACACATCAAAAACGGTCAATTATAAAAGGCCGTTCCTAATTGTCCAGGAAGAACAGGATCGGTTAATAATAAAGGATGTTCATGATGTGTTCATATCAGGATCGGTTCTTTAGCTAAAAGCCGTTCTTGATGTGTACCACCATATCAGGATCGGGTGAATATGTTTAACCGATACTATAAGGTTATATAAAGATCAGTTATTTATTTGTCCAATCCTAATACCTCACCAGGCCTTCACCTCTCACAGTAAACGAATTTTTTAGTTTGTAAGTTAGGTTTTGGCGATCTGAGCTCCCTTTACGCAATTTTTTCTCACCTTGATAATTTATCTCGGTGATTTATCTCACTTAATAGGTAGAAGTTTGTAGAGCTTACTCCGTGGTACGTATTTTAGTGGTATTTCTTCTATTTATCACAAGTGATCATTTTGTCTCATGTGTCATAAATACATTTATTTTAGTGGTATTTCTTCTATTTTAGTGGTGATCTAGATCTAGATCTATTTTGGGGTCTTATAATCCATATAGCTTGGTTAAATTCAAGTGTTGTAGTTGAAAGAAGTAATACCTCTATATTTATTAATTTGACACAATTAAGTTAATTAATTAGCATCTGTCAATGCTACATTAATTAGGTGAATGCAAATAGCTAGAGAAAGCATGCAATTCAGTAAATGAAGATACCGCATTCCTTGATCATGTACACTTGATTTGCGCTTGACTTACATATATGTATTGTTTGTTTTACTAATTAACAATAAATGCAAAATTTTAATTACATGATATAGATTGATAGAAGAAATCAGATTTTGTGCATGAGGTGGAGGTTGAGAGATTTGGTGCAACGATCTATTCATGTCACTCGATCCGGCATTCAAAAAAATTGCAAGTATAATATAAAACTCATGTTTAATTTTGTGTATGCATGGATGTGTATTATATATGATAAATGTATGTAGTTAATTAAATTTATTGATCTACATGCAGTTCGTAGTGGTATATAGCTAGAGTATTGTCTTATGAGCCATAACCGAATTGTTAATGCATTTAGGTCATGATACCCGTTCAAAATTAATCCAATAGGGGTTAATTTTGAATAGTCCCCATTTTGGGATTGATCTTTGAATATTTTGTCTCAAGTAGGATGTGCCCACATGTTAGTCGTGTTTAGTATTTAAGAAAATTTCGGTAGCGTTTCCTCTTATTAGTTCCCCGGATACTTGGGGAACTAAGGAGAAATGCTACCAAATTTTTTCTTAAATACTAGAACACGACTAATATGTGTTCTCTACGGAGATAAAGTATTCAAAGAGTGGGATAGGATTGTAAACCGGCCCCGTATAAGCCCTAAATTCAACATTTGACCATAAGCGTGTACTTAATTGTGTTTTTTTTATAATTGCAGATGGACCGCAGTTGGATGTATGGAGCCTCACGTGTTTCAGATGAATATTTGGCAGGTGTTGATGAATTTATGAAAGTTGCTATGAAAGACATGGCGAATAATGGGAATACGGTGATGTCGTGTCCTATCGTGATTGTAACAATATCAAGAAATTTTCTAACCTCCTCCAAGTGAGGAATCATTTAATCCGTCGTGAGTTCAACCAACAATATACGTATTGGATATGGCATGGCGAGAGTTTGGAAACCGGCATAGGTACTGGTACTGGCCATCAAGAAGACCATAATTACAATAGCGGAAGTGATGTGCAAGGCGATGAAAATAATGATATGGTGGTATATCAAGGTGTTAATTTTGATCAAATGTTACGTGATTTAGAAGAGAATTTTGGTACTGATAAGCAATATTGTATATTTGAGAATTTGTACGAAGATTCTAAAAAGAATCTGTATCCTGGTTGTACAAAATTTACAAAACTGTAAGGTGTATTAAAATTGTATAACCTAAAAGCATCTAATGGTTGGAGTGATAAAAGTATTACTGCGTTATTAGAAATATTAAGAGAAATTCTTCCGGATAGAAACGAGATACCATGTAATGTTTATGAAGCGAAGAAAATATGTGTCCAGTGGATTTAGAAGTTCAAAGAATAAATGCATGCCCAAATGATTGTATATTATACCATGTAATTTTTCTGATGCCTCACTTATGACATCTTTCATTTCCTCTCTTGGTTCCCAATTCTCTCTCAAAGATTTTGGTCCCTTGCATTTCTTTTTGGTATCCAAGTCCAATCTAAATCCGATGGTATTCATCTTTCTCAACCTCAATACGTTCGAGATCTTCTTATTTGCTCCAAAATGGATGACACCAAACCTTGCTCCACTCCCTTCTCTCCCGGTGACCCACTCTCTAAATTTGATGGCAACCCCATGGCTGATCCTCACAAGTATCGTAGCATCGTTGGCGCGCTCCAATATGCCACGATCATTCAGTCCAATATTTCGTATGCCGTCAACAAAGCCTTGCAATTCATGCACTCCCCGACCGACGAGCATTGGAATGCCGTTAAGCGTATCTTGCGGTATCTCAAAGGTACCTTATCTCATGATCTTCATATTAGTGCTTGTTCTTCTTTTGAGCTTCATGCTTATTCCGATACGGATTGGGCTGGGTGCCTGGATGATTGACGCTCGACTTCGGGATTTTGTATATTCCTAGGCTCGAATTTGCTTTCATGGGGTTCTAAGAAGCAAACCACTGTGTCTAAGTCAAGTACCAAGGTAGAGTATAGGAGTATGTCTGGCGCTTGCACCGAGTTAGTGTGGCTACAACAGCTTTCTTCGGGAACTTCATGTCCCTCTCACTTCCAATCCGGTGCTTTGGTGTTATAACTTGGGAGCCACGTTTCTTGCTTCAAACTTGGTTTTTCATGCACGAACGAAATACATCGAGATTGACTTTCACTTTGTAAGGGTCGCCAACAAACAACTAGATGTGCGGTTCATTTCCACCAAGAATCAGCTAGCTACCTTTTTACCAAGTCCCTATCTTCTACCCGACTGGCGTTTCTACGCAGCAAGCTGACCCTGCATGTTGTCTCTGGCTCACCTTGAGGGGTATTAGACGCAGGAATTATAACTAAGGGTAGACTTGTAATTAGGCATAACAGAATGATTGTTAGAAAAATAGAAAGCTGTTCTCTGTTTGTTTCCTTTATAGCTGATGTGATTGTATTTGACTGCTTATATAAACCAAGTCTGTGTAACATTACAAGGTGAATGAAAATACAAATCATTCTCTCTACAATTAATCTCTCTCTCTTACATCTGATTCCTATCAAAAAATGAAGGACATTTTATAAAATTTTCCCAAATCAATCCCCTGCCAATTAGCATTGAACAACATACACGTCATGTTGTGCGCCCCGCCCCCCCACCACCAAGAAGGAACCAATAGATAGAAAGAAAAAAAGAAAAGAAAAAAGGACAGAACTAAGAAAACACAAATCTCGTGTATATAAATCCAGAAACCATTAGTCCCCACGCTCATGAACCCTCTGTCAAAAACTGTAAACACCAAATTAGACGCTATGTTCAATCTATCCATGAAGACAGCAATGGAGCTGCTCCTAGACTGGCGATCAGCGAGCTCTCTCTTGGCCACGCTCATGCTCATCAACACTTTGTCATCCTACATCCCTGTTGAGATCCGCATATTGGCCAATAATTTCTTAAGCCGCATCTTCACCTATCTCAAACCCACCACCACTATCATCATAAAAGACACCGAAGCCTTTGTTGGCGTAAATGACCTATATGATTCTGCACAGCTTTACCTCGGCGCCCACTGCCTCTCTGACTCCCGCACTGTGTGTCTCTTCAAGCCCTACAGTGCTGCCTCTCCATTCACTTCCCTTCCTGACTCACACACTGTAAATGATAAATTCAAAGGAGTTTCCATGAAGTGGACTTTTGAGATGCACGGCCACTCAGAATCAGACCGCTTCAGAAATCAAGGCCTTGATGATGGCAAAGACCATCGCTCCTTGATGCTTGTGTTTCACCAAAAGCACCGTAACTTGGTACATGATTTTTATATACCTTATGTGCTTGAGGAGGCAGCGAGGCTGAGGACCAACTCGAGGGAGAGAAAGTTGTACACAAACCGCTCTAATTATCCGGGATATGATTCTCACCAAACCTGGACAAGCCGTATCTTCTCTCACCCATCAAATTTTGACACACTTGCACTCGATCCGACCTTGCGGGAGGAGATTCGTGCTGATCTGCTTCGGTTTGTCAGCCGAAAGGATCACTATATGCGGGTTGGCCGAGCGTGGAAGCGCGGGTAATTGATGTTTATAGATAGTACCTTTAATTTATGTCATTAAAATTCTGAGTTACTATTAGGTTAATTGATCAATACATAAACTAATCTTCATGGCAAATGGACTCTGTCACATCGCTCCTATATATTATAACTTTGTGAAGCTTTAAATCATGTACGTAATTAATTAGTTCACAAGAATTCAAATACAAATTTTATGAGGTATGAACCTTTAAAATAATTTTGTTTTTCAGTCTTCTTGTATAAATTCTAAGTCAGATAATATTATTGGTTAACACACATATCTTGGTTGCTTTAAGGTACCTCTTATATGGGCCACCAGGCACGGGCAAGACCAGCCTTGTTGCGGCAATAGCGAACCTGCTCAAGTTTGATTTGTACGACCTGGAACTAGCGGCAGTTCAAACCAACTCTCAGTTGCGCTGTCTCCTCGTGTCGACCACCCCCAAATCGGTCATTGTTATAGAAGACATTGACTGCACAATCGACCTCTCGGATCGAAAGAAAAAACAGATGGATGAAGACCAAGGGGATGGCACGATGGGCTGGTCCCACAACACATCATACCCTCGAGAGGCCTTAAACCTCTCTGGTGTATTGAATTTTGTGGATGGTCTATGGTCATCATGCGTCGGTGAGAGGTTGATGATTTTCACTACAAACCATCCCGAAAAGCTTGACGTGGCTTTGCTAAGGCCAGGTCGCATGGATAAGAAGATTGGGCTTGGATATTGTCGTGCAGCTGCATTTCGGATGCTAGTTAAGAACTACCTTTGTCTTAGTGAGGTGGAAATGGAGAAGATAGACACCGTGGCTGAAATTGAGAGGATGCTCGATGAGGTAGATGTGACACCAGCTGAGGTGGCTGAGGTGTTTATGGGGTGTGATGGGGCCTCAGCTGATGGAGCTTTGGATAAGTTGGCACTGGAACTTCGCCAGAGGAAGTTGTCGCCTCTATCAGAGCAGGTAGCATTGACGGTTAGGACTAAGAAAGACAGTTTAGAAGAGAAACAGTGAGAACTGGGAGTTGTATTAAAATATTAGTTGTAATTCCTCCGGGGTTTTTGAGGTTAATTAAACAAGTAGTAATAATGATTAGGAAAATCCTCCTGATACAGGTCCTATTGGTTTTAAACTATACAGGAGGATGAGGCTGGTGGCCTTAACTAGTTTTATATATTTTTAGTAATTGCATTACTGTACTTTCCCTAGGAGTGCTTGTTTCTTTTTGTTGTACGTTGTTGTGCACTTAGAATGGTGACTTTTGTGTAACGGTACCCATGTCTAATGCAGCTATGCTTTTGAAATTTCCTTTTAAAATTATGAGTAGGAATGTGCGAGTTTTGTGTGATGTGTCTAAGTGTGAGGTGGTTAAAGATGTTGTGCTAGATTCTAGGTTTGATATTTTATGCTTAATTGCAAGACACTAAATGGTGTGATCACTCTTTATTTTGTGTGAGGCAATTAAGTGTACCCAATTAGATTTAATCACTACTTAACTCTAGATGCGATATTAACAAGGGGTGGAGTAATTAATTCTTTCAGTACACCTGAACTAATGAGAGTGGATAATTATATTGTAAATTAGATATGACCCTATTATCTGATCACTGGGAATTAAAGTCTCGGTACGTACATGCATGTTATGTTCTGAATGATATCCTGGCATCCGTATCTGACCACATTCCTCTGTTGCTGACTCTCAAACCCCATGGTTCACATGCTAGAAGAAGATTTAAATTTCAAAATTTTTGGCTATCACATCCGGAAATTCAGCCAAAAGATTAATTAGATTAGCTTCTAACATTTAGAAGAAATTCAGCAAAAAGTGAACAGGTATATATATATATCAATTTTGCTACTGAGTTGGGGCTGTTGCTCTTACAACTCAAAGAAATAACTCATCGATCTATAGCATAAACAACAGAAGATAAATACATAGTCAATATCTATAAATGACAAGACTGAGTATGATATGCAACAAAAATAAAAAAAATTATTGATCACAATATATTCAAACTTAATCGGGATTACAACAAAGCAAACACAAACTCAAATAATTTTTTTTTTTTTTTCAAACAACAAAAAGTTTAGGTAGTAAACAAAAGTTTAATCAAACTCCAGAATGATAAATTAAAAATGGTACAGACTATTTTGTAAGGGTTAGTAAATATTTATAATAGTTTAAACATCTATAAGAAAACTAATGAAAAACAAGTTTGTTGTTTCAACACACATACTGATTTAGTATGAGTCTGAATTTCTTTTTCTTTTCTTTTTTCTTTCTTGCTTACTTTCTCAATTGTAATGAATAAGGAATCAGAAACAAAAAAAATAAATTGCAATAGCTAGCACATAAGCTGGGCCTGGAAAAGCAAAAACCAATTTACTCGCTCTAGCAAAATGTTCCACTAAATTTTTTGAAATGAAAGGATGTAAATCTATACCACTCTCTCGATCTTCTATCTAGTGGGTCACACCAGTGATTGATCGGACAGAGATTCTGTTGAACTCTTATTGCAATGTGACGTGTGCTATTTCTATATAGTGTGTTATGTCTCTTTTGTTTTTATGTGTTAGTCTGAATATGTTTAGATGTATCATACCATATAAGCACATGTTACAGATTCAAAATATCGTATTAGGTCAAAAGGTACGGTGCAGAAATCGGATATAACACTTGTAACAACACGGTACGTGCCGGCACATCGTGCTTGTAGGCACATTTTTATTTTCTTTAAATAAAAAGGTTAAAAATAGTAATAAAAATGAAAAAAGCTGAAAAAAATAATCTAAAAATAGAAAAAAAAAAAGCCAAATAAAATTATGACAAAGAATTTTGAACTTGAAATAATATTTTGCAAAATTTTAATTTTTTTTCGTCCTTTTTTTGTTGTCTGATTTTGGTACCGGCTACGATAAATATCATAGGCAAAATTATATATTATATTTTTTGTTAATATAGCGTCCATAATAAATATTATAAATTGAAATTTAATAATAAAATTAACAAGAATAATAGAAATGCATGCTTTTTTTTGGGCTTGAATACGTCGATATAAAACTCGGGTCATTATGATCTTGATACAAAGCTCTTGGAGCAGATTTGGCATACCCAGATTTTGTTGGGCACGACACATGCTAGCACAATGTGTTTAGGAGGTGATGCCATTAAGCAAAAGTTACAAACATTTTACGCATTAGATGCGTCAAATGGTCAGAATTAAAATACATGGATGCTAGTACATTATAAAAAAAAAATAAGAACAAATTTGAAAAACTTGAAAATAACAAGCTTCAAATCGGATTTGAAGAATTCGAATTCAATCGGACAGTCGACTGCGTTTGGTTTGCTGACACCTATGACCTACGAAGAATAATTAATAATTAATTAATCGGACAGTCTCTGTTAGATTCTGTGAAAACAATCAATAAAATATTCGCTTAGGAATAATTTGGATGGTCCAAAATCTTCTGAAAACAGTGATTTTGTACCTACACAATACTAGTTGTCAATAGGCTCGATAGATCTCTCAAACTTTTCTGTATATATTTACTTTATTTATTTATCTTTTATCAAAAGTTTTTAGACATCTTACTAACACACCTAGTTGATTATGTTTGTCCCAAACTTTAGGGTTTGGTTAAAGAAATGATTATTTTATAAGCAGGGGTAAAATGGAATATTTCCTGATCTCCAGGGATATTTTTGCCAGAGTTAATTACAATATTCCGAATTAGATTAAAGGGTTGTGAATACATATTTTTCTAATCAAAATCATCAAGTATAAAAACTAAAATTTGAGTAGACAATTTCATAGTGAGTGCGGATCCAAAACAATTTAACAAAAAATTTAAAAGATACAAAAATAAAAATGAAAAGTACCGTTATTTTCCAGCTTAAAGCACGTGTAGGTTTCTTTTGTACGTAATGTAGATGTAATAATTGTCTTCTAAAATAAATATTTATATTTTGTAAAGAGTAAGATTTTGGATAGGAACAACTTACTATTTTTTTTTAAAAAATATTTTTATTTTAAAATCCAAACAGTCTACAATTCAATATGATCTTTATATAAAAATGTACTTACAAAATAAATTTTATATTTTTTAGAAGAGGAGGGATCCAATTACACCTTTTTTGGTGACACATCATGACACCGTTTTTTATATAGGTCAATTTTGCGATTTCAAAATCCAAACAGTTGATCCAAACCGTTCAACATGATGGATATATTAAAATGTACTTGGAGATCAAATTTTACATTTTTTTGAATTTTTTTACTATTTATTAAGATGGTTACAAAATCGCTGTTTTTCAATGGTCCGAAAACAACAATTTTTGTAACCATCTTAATAAATAGCAAAAAAATTCAAAAAAATGTAAAATTTGATCTCCAAGCACATTTTAATATATCCATCATGTTGAACGGTTTGGATCGACTATTTGGACTTTGAAAATGGTAGGTGTCAAAGTGTGTCACCAAAAAAGGTGTAATTGGATCCCTCCTCTTTTTAGAATTTGTTTACTAGTTTTTCATATAAGTCGAAAATCACTATTTTTTTCAGATAGGTAAAAAAATTCTAAAAAAATTGATTTTCATATGATGATAATGTTGAACGGTGCACATTGCCTATTTGAACTTTGTAGAAGGAGATATTGAACCATAGTATGGACCAATTTGCAATATGTATAATACCACAGTCTCACTCGAATTTATATTATATTTTTGAAAACATTACATGTATGTTTGTTGGTGCTAATTAACATGCATGTTACTTAGTTTGTAATTTCCATTAACAAATAAAATGTGTACAAGTCATTTCGGCATTTCTTTTAAAAAAAAATTTAATATCTTACATTTACATATATGAATATATGATATAAGTATAATTAAATTTAGATTAAACATAGTTTATATATATGAATGTTACGTCTCCATATTTAATAAGACACCGGAAAAAATTTCAAAATATTATTATTGGTTTTATGTCTTAATTTTTTTTTTTGTTTTTGAGTAAAGTCGGTAGGCACACAAAACACCTCACAGGTACACTTTCGTTGTCTACAATTAGACGTCTTAATCAGCAAAAACACGGAGTGTGTTATTCTAAGAAAAGAACATGCCACACGTGACAAGCATCAGTTGGACTTATTAATTACAAGGTGAGTGAAACCAACCAATTAGCTCCTACTATGTTTCATGTACTTGAAAGTTGAAACCAACCAATTACCAACAATTGTTTCTGGTTCTTTGTGGTAGCAGCTCATGCCATAGATGGTGTCGTAACTTGATGATGACGAGTATACTAATATAACTTGCGAATAATTCGCGTATAATTCGCATATAATACGATTTTTTTATGTTTTCGAATCAAACATAAAAAAAAATGCATTTTGGGTTTCTTTTTTCTTTCTTTGTGGTACCGAATTATTCCTAAATTATATCCGAATTATTTCCGAATTACAAATTTTTTACTCCGCCGAACCGAACCCAAACTATTCATTTGTCACTATGATGGCAAGGAGCCAAGAATCAATTATTGCCTCTTTTACGCAGGTGTGCATAGTGACATAATTCATGTTTTATTCGCGAATAAAACATTTTTTAATTAGGTGTTTCCGAACCGAACGGCGAATTATTCGGTTGACTGAATTATTCATGAATAAAACACGAATTACGAATTATTCGCGAATAAAACACTTTTTTTTTTTTTTATTATTTGGGTTTTTATTATTTTTGATTTATTGTGAGACCGAATTATTTTCAAATTATTCGCAAATTATAAATTTTTGTTCGTGCCTAATCGAACCGGAATAATTAATTTGTCAATATACAGGTGTGTCGCAATCGACCATTGTTATCAAGTCACATCACCTTTTTTTTCTCTATCATTAATAATTGTCTCTTTTCATCACTGGTCTCATCCGAAATAAAATATTTTGTGTGCAAAAAAATAAAATTTTCGCATAGGTAGGACCCACATTAAATTAATGGATCATCTCTTTGTCGCTCTGAGCCTTTGACCAAAACTTTTTTTGTTTAATTGAAACCATAAGGGCTGGCCTAAAACTAAAACTTTCTTCATTCGATTATTTTTTGAGGTAGACATGCCATTAATATAGCAGAGGTGGGCCACCATAAAAGCGGTTGGGCCCACAAAACCAGGATAGCGATGGTGGGGCCCGCAGAACAGAGCTTAATTTATTCTACGTACATCCCCAGGAATGGTTTAATTATCTTACGGGCGTTTGGTTCGCGCTATAGGCTATTCTAGGGAATAGAAGGATTTCAGGGAATGTAATGCTAAGGAATATTATTTCAGGGTATGTGATATTATCATGAACAATTAAGTGCTTCCGATAAAATAAAAAATGTGAACGTAAATTAATTGTCGTCGATTCCGTGTTTGTCTTACAATCAAAATAAACGATGGGATAAAAAATTTAAAATTTAAAAAACTTCTCACAAATTAATTTTTGCTCTCGTATACGTACTGCTGACAGCTCAAAATAGTAGCCACATTAATTATATTCTTTATATATTTTTTTCGTTTGTGGTCTATATACAGTTCACAACACTAAATTAACAAAAAATTCCGACTGAAAAATGTTGATACGGGTTATTTGTCGCAGTCTTTCTAATAAATTAAATTCTATAGTATTCCATCTATTTCCAAAAAAATACAAAAATATTTCTAATATTTTAATAGAAAAAATAAAAAAATCATAAAATTTTCTAATTAAGTAAAAAACCACAAATCCAAACATTTTGCCTGGTTGAGCTAGATAGGTAAAATTAATGCTGACTAATATATACTTTCTTTTTCTTTTTCTAGCAGTGTTGGCAGAGAGCATCATATGAGATTCTCTTTTATTAGCTTAGAAACAAATTCTGAATTCTGAAATGTTCATCAATAGTTTGGCATCAACTAGTTATATTAATTGAACGAATAATAATTTGTTCACTAAAGCATGAATAAATTAAAAATCTAGAATTAATTAGCTGATTTAAATGTCAATTCGATAATTCAGTTATAGAAAACTAATTATAAATGGTACTATACGATAATATAGGTTAATTATAATTTGGGTATTGAGCGCCTGTTAACTTTAAACTGTAGAAATATATAATAAAGTAGAATATGAACTCACTGCACGTAAAGATAATATATTGACTTTAAACAAGGACATATTATAAAGATTGAACAGAGAGGCAAATAATAAATAATATATAGTAAATTTGAAGATAAATATGAACAAATAATTCTTTTATTTCTTCATTCAACATAGATGGTAAGTTATTGTACAAACTGGCAAATTGGATCATCAAAAATGGATATGAAGTTATTATAAATACCGACAAATTGGATCATCTAACTACATTATTCTATAATTGTTCTAAAATTTAT
The DNA here is from genome assembly GCA_025461125.1 of Carex kokanica. Classification (NCBI taxonomy): domain Eukaryota; kingdom Viridiplantae; phylum Streptophyta; class Magnoliopsida; order Poales; family Cyperaceae; genus Carex; species Carex kokanica. The sequence continues at coordinate 376,648 of JAJGRX010000991.1, read as the reverse complement.
CTCATGATATTAAGTGGATGGTGCTTAACAAAAGAATGCATGCAGGGGTGCATGAGTAAAATATATTTGTGGAATGGTAAAAGTTTATGTAAACTTTGGTACAATTTAAAAGTGTGAAATTTAGAATGTTGAAGATTATTAAGACCACAAATAATTTAATTCTCAATATTTCCATATCATATAAAAATTGTGACTCTTAACTTAAATTGTGGCATTTCTTTAAAAAAAATAGGTACAACTTAAATGTAGCATTAATGTAATGAAATTGTCTAGCTAGATTCTCAATTTTATGGCTTGTAGTAAAAGGATTACCTATTCTCAGTTTCATGACATGTAGGAAATATTTTTTATTCGTGAGATTATATATACAGAAGGAAGGTTCAGGAAATCAAAGGAAAAATTGAAGGAGAACAAAAAAAAGGTAAGATATCATTAACTTTCTCATTGTAGTACTGCTAATTTAAGTATATTTAATTTTAATTATAACCATATGGTGTGCACGGTACGTATGGCGAGTACATATCTAACTAAATTTAAACTTCTACATATAAAAAAAATATATCAAAAATATGCATTGAATCTAAGGAAGACAAATTATTTAATTGGAGAGCTGATATTCAATCTAAAATTTCATCTTTTAATCAGAGTTGTTGGTAAAAGTAAAGTTTTTTTTTCGTTAACATAACGGGTAAGAGTATGAAAATGCTTCCACCCAACCCATTTTGTACCCGTTAACACCCCTAAGTCCGTAGGTAAGTATGAACCAACACTTTCAAATAATTCTCTTAAAAATCTTGTAGATATAGTGCCTACTATGAGGGCGATTCTGATTTTACCAGCAAAGCAGTAGTAATCAGGGAGAGAAAAAAATTTGTGATGGAGGTGCTAAAGAAGACAAATGCCGAAGGTAAAATGTCTATTGCCATATTGTATGGTACCGGTCACATGCCAGATTTTCACAGAAGACTTGTTCAAGAACTGAACATGATATACCAGTCACGGTGGAGTGGTAACAGTAAAGCAAATTCATTTATCCCTTGTTAGACAATTTTTTAAGAGAGTATAGGACCTTAATTCATTTTTGTTTGTTGTTGTTCATATAATTAATGGTCTGTATCCAATCATACAAACTATGATTTTTTAACTTGGATTCTCTTGATTTGTACAGATTACATTTTGTGATCCTGATAAAAGAAGGTTACAGTTCCTGATAAAACCAAAGAAAGAAAGGCATCCTAATTATCTACCTTCACAATTCCTCTGGATTTGCTGGTAAGGTTTTACGCATCAAGTATTTTCTCCTTTGGAGAGTTAACCAGACCAACAAACTGTCGGTTTTTACAATTTGGTACCCGGCCTTTTTATACATGCTTAGAGGCGTCTTATCCACCATTCTGCAGTGAAGGTACACATCTCGCTTCTCCGTCATTTTGCAAATTAGGTCCTCGCAAGTTTTCAATAATTGCTTCCCGATTCCTTTCCTGGCATTCATTATTTTGTCAACAACAGATATATCCCTTAGTTTCATGTTAATATTCTTTATTCTTTAGTGAAAATACCGGTTGTAACTTGTACCAGTAGATTCATTCATTCATGCTCAATTACATTAGCTGGTATTTGTTTCAGTACCAAATTCCAAGACCTAACTAGTTTCACTAGAGCGGAGTAGGAGCATCGGACCTACTTTTGGGTTCGATGGGCTCTAAGACCATCCGATCAGCTTTAAGATATGTGTGGCCGCTTTAATATTTGTGCCCATGCGCACGGATCTTAAGGCGGATCGGACAGACTTAGATCCCATCGAATCCAAAAGTAGGTCGGATGCCCATCAGACCTACTCGCTCTACTAGTTTCACTGCCTTGGCCAAAATTTAATTTAGTTCATTACAATTTGCAAAATATGGAATAACTTGGTTACTTGGAATTGGAATTGTATAGTTCCCTTCTCTATTAGGCACTTAATTATTCTCTACTTATCTACCCATTATTCTTCCTTCCATCAAAAAAAGTAAAGAATAGAATGAATACCTTCTGAGAGAATTCTTGACAGTCATGTTACAGATGTAGGGGCAGTCAGGCGGTGGGACCGGCGTGGGGGAAGCGGCATTGGCCCCACGTTCATCAAAGGAGATCTCAGCCGTACATGCCAGCTCATCCGCCTCGTCGTCGTCATGGGAATAGATTCCGACGAGCAGAGCAGCATGGGGAAGCAAATTTCTCCTTTCAAGCAAGTAATTCTTGACAAGGAAGGCAAGGAGGTCGGCGTAATTAGGAGGTAAGAAGAGGGTTTCTATGAAAGATTCTGAGAGGAGACGAGAGACAGCGTCGATCTCGGTTTCGAGCATGGGTCGGATGAGGAGAGTGCCGTGAGGGAAATGGTGGGGTTGAGAGAAGTCAAGAAGGGTTTGTTGTTTGGAGAGGGAGAGAGGGGAGAGAAAGGTGCGGGAGTGAGTTGTGAGTGGGGTCGGGGAGCAGTGAAGACTAGAGGAGCGAGAGAGAGAGAAAGGGTGGTGGTGGTGGTGGGTAGAGAGGAATGGTTTGAGGGAGGAGTCGAGAGAGAGGGAAAGAGAGAAGGGTTGGGATGGAGATGCCATGGATTGATTCAACAAGTGAGTGAGAGAGCGAGAGAGAGAGATAGAAAGGGTTGCTTTAATATTCGTGCTAAATCGGATCGGACGGTCGACAAGTAAACTTAAAATTTGGGTTACCTTAGGGGATCCATATTCTTTTTTTTTTTTCTGAGGAAAAGCCCGTAGGCAGGGATCCATATTCTTAGTTTGGTACTTGGGTTTGGTTTGCTTCTCCTTTTCCTCTCCATTTCTTCCAGCAGCATATTCCTCATTTCTAAATGAAACCCACTTAACGGGCCTAAATCCAAATTGGGCCTTGTTCTATTGCAATATCCATCTCAGTTCCAGGCCCAACCTTGTTCTATCCGGCAGGAAATACCAAAGTGAACTTGTGTGTGTATATATATTAATACATACAGAGCTTGAGCAAGTCCAGATAACAACCTCCAAACTCTTACCTCTTAAATATCTCCTAAGCAATGTTTATATTTATAATATCCAGCCATGCATGATGAAATATTACACACTCGTTTGAACCCAAATTAATTATACTTGCCATTGTCCATTTAAAACAACTATTAACCACACTATTACGTACAAATTATTATGACTTCACAAATTCATTATTCAAATCTTTCCAAAAAAAATATCAACTTGTTTTAATCCGAATGAACTTTTGTATCAACTAAAATTAAAACACACACATGCATCATTAATTAGAAAGTACATGATCCATACACTAACTTAAATTTGTATAAAATTTATAGTTTTACATAATTTAAACTTAAAATATGGAGGATTTTACCCTAACAAACAAGATATATAGGAGACAGTTAGCATTGCCTTGACCAAATATGGGGATCTGTCCTGGTGAGTAGTAAACAAAATGTTAAATGTTAAATACAAATTCAAGTCAATACCAACTTAAAATTTACTGCTTCCTATGCAATGACCAAATTTCAAGGGGGAACTTTGTCCAGGAACCATAACAGTATTTTAGTAATAATAAAAATTAAGAAAAAAAGTAAAAAACAAAAAAAAAATGTTCAACACTGCTAAATTGCAAGAAATAACTAGATGTATTTTTGTAGTGTAAGAAACAAGAGCTGATTCCATGTGTCAATGGGTCCCGGCATGCACCAGTGCGTGCAATCGCTCATACCTTGGTTCCACTGGTTGTCCCAGTGGACCCCGGGATGCGCATCTGGCCTCATGTTCATCATCGACGTCACATCCATGGCTGCAAACATGACACCTCGACCTCTGTTAACTTTTCTGATCCCCTCCATTTCTTCCAACATTATATTCCTCATTTCCAAGTGGTTCCCATTCAACAGGCTTGGATCCAAATTGGGCATAGTTCTCGTGCAAGATCCACCCGAGTTCCAAACCCCGCCTTCAAAATGTGTTGGAGAGAAGGTTCTCACAACTACTAACTGCACATTACCAGTACTACTACTACTACTACTCAAGTAATTCACTGCAGTTCTAAATGCGTTTTGCACCGCGAATATGAGGCCCAGTGTAGGGATAGAGATATTGTTGTTCTCATAGACTGTGCCAATCAGTTTGTTTTTCTGGTACAGGTTGAGATTTCTGAAAAACCAGTGTCCTCCTGACAGAACCACATAGTTTGCTTCATGCACAAGGTTCACCCAATTCGGGTCCATCTCGTCTAGGTACACGTTGGTTTCAATGTTTGACCCGTTAACCTTCATTTCCTCATACCGCACAAAATATCTCGTCCATAGATGCATCACGGTGAAATTGTAAGTTTGAAAGTACCATTTTGTGATTTGGTTCTCTTTGTCATTGTATGTGTTCTGAGGAGATTCAACCTGAAAAATTAATTAATACTACAAATTTGAAAGCAGCAACACATAAATTAATCAAGTACAAATTAAAATTAAGTAGTAGCTTATATATATACCTGAGAAAGCATGCAAAGAAGTGAGTCCTTGTGATTCCGGGCAACTGAGTCTCCGACAAAGGCCAAATTCATCCCTCTTAGAGCATTTAGAAACTGTTCCGGATCAAACCGAGGGAGATGGCATCCGTGTGGTTGCCACTTCCATTTGACAAAGTCGTGATCCTTGCCGTATTTTTCGCAGTTGTTTGCATCCGGCAAGGTCTTGCATGTCATGTTTGTATAAATGGTGCCTCCATAATCACGAACCCATGTACCGTTGTACAGATCACACTTCATTATGTGACCATTACTACCTGCTTGAACTCTTAATGAGTTAGTTCTATGACGTAAATTTAAGATACAAAAATCACTACTGGCAATTGCCATATCAATCATTTTTTCCTCCATTAAATTAATAAAACAAATATATATATATATATATTACCTGTTGTGGGGGAATGACTGGAAATAGCACTCCGTTGTGTGCTGGGCAAAATAAGAAAGTTTGCAGAGTTTGAAAAATAAATGAAATAAGCAAGCAATAACAAGAAAACCAATAGAGGCCATATCAGCAACTTATTTTTTGGTTTTGGATCTAATTTTAGAGTTCCTAAGAGATACTTCTCCTTTGCCATGCGTACGAGAGAGGAGAAAATTTATGAGCAAGTACCAAATTGAACTTTAACTTGTATATATAGGGACCTTAACCAAGTCCAGATAACTATCTCCAAACTCTTACCTTTTAAATGTCTCCTAAGCAAAATTCATTTCCAGTTTTTTTAATGATGAATTAATATTCGTTTCTACCATAGTACCCACTCGTTTGAACTCAAATATACACTTGCCATTGTCGATTTAATTTGAATCATGTTGAAGATAAAGAATCAATTAGAAATCATTTACATTAATAATAGATCAATTAGAGATCAATTAGATATAGTGCTAATTAGCAGATATAGCAAATCATGTAATTAGGAAATAATTTAATGGTTCTTTAAAATTTTGTAGCCTATATATATGCACCATATAAGAGATTGAAATAATATCATAAATTAATAAAATTATTTATTTTCCTCTCAAAATTCAATAATGAACACTAGCATATCAATTAAAAATTTAGAGGGCACACTTACCTATTTTTCCTTGTTTTTTTCTTTGTTGAAATTTGTATGAATCATATATTAAATTAAATTTGTATAAAATTTATCATTATATCCAAATAAGTTGTACATAATTTAAATTTAATTTATGTATGGATTTCACCTTACCAACCAAGATATATATGAGCAAAATTTCTCGGCGACAGTTAGCAATATATATTGCCTTGACTTTAAATTATAAGTGAATACCAACTGAGAAGGGAAGAGCTTAAATTATGTGGGGATCTGTGGAAGACTTTAAATTTACGTCAATGCCAACTTAAAATTTACAACTTCCAACGTACTGTGTTAATATTTATCTTTTCCAACAAATTCACAATGAATATACTTAATTTTTGAGAGTTTGAAAGACCAATAATAATGCATGTACATGGTATTAATTCTTGTAAAGTTTAACAGCATTAATTACATATATATATTTGTCATATCGAAAAGAACCTCTAGCATTAATTCTGACTTTTATCTCATTTTTTACATTTTTCTTTTCTTAATTGTATGCACTTGCCTTGTGTCAGCGACGTCATTAGTTCCGCAAATTAAGGCTTAATTACAGTTATGTCAGAAATCCAACAAATCCAACAAAGAAAAAAAAGGAAAAGAAAGTACTAGAATCATATAATAAATATCATATGGAACAATTAATAAATGCAAGGATAGTATGGGAGAGTGTTCAGAAAGCGTAACGTGCATGGCAATCCAGAGCCTGTATCAGGCTTTTCCAAATTTTTAAAACATGCCCATCGCTCTCCAGCTCTCTTCACAAAATAAAATTAAATACAGGCCTTTTCTTAAACAAAATAGTTCCTTCAAATGATGAACGGTTAATGTAGTAAAAAAGTAACATCAATCGATACTGATACATAAAATCACACCAAATACAAAAGAAAACAAAAACAAATTTCTTAATTAGTATCTCCATATCTATATACAGAATAGGCGATCAACTGCACTCTGTTTGTCCAGAAACAAAAAATAAAAATAAAAAATCACACACAAACTCCATCATAAAATCTCGGGAAACAATACATTTATTTTGTGAAGAATGTCAGATAGAGAAACAAAAACCAACAACAAAAATTTAGTTCAAACATCATTTCTCTAAGAGAACAAACACAATCCTTTGATCTGAAGAAGAAACAACAATTACGGTGGCGACCAAAGACAACCTGAAACATGCATGTCAGATATACATGTTTAAAAATGTAAAATTTACATTAAATTTTCATGTTTGATTGCTGAGATTATATATTGTTTTCTTTCAATTAATGTTTTTCAGTGACTACAAATTATAGAATAAAAATAACATATAGAGTTTCAGGTGAAAATTAAATTTTATATGTACCACAGTTTAGGAATGTAAAATAATAATATCAAATTAATGCACATACATACCTTTTTGGTGATTTGCTTGGAAACTCTAGATAGATAAGTGGCGTATATATGCATTTGCCGTGCTGAATGTACGGTTCTGATACATATATATACCATCAGCATGTATAAAAAAAAGAAAGAAAATAAATAATAAAAATAAAAATTACTTATGTACATACCGGCTTCTCTGTATAGTATAGGTTGGGCAGAAGATGAACGCCGATATACGGCACATGTTCAATTTTGCACCAATCCTGTCCATCTTTCGAATTCATCCTTGTTGCGAGCCAATCACTATCTTCTTCGTAAACGGTAACATGAAGTTCCTTAAGAGACCTCAAATGGGTCAATGCTTCCGGAAGCTTCTCCATGAAATCGTAAGCCATGATATGCAAATTGATGAGGCTCGACATTGCCCCGGCCTCTGCATTCCACCCTTGCACCTTGCATGACCCGTCGATTTTCAACTCTTGCAACTTGGGGAATCCATTATCCGAACAAAAAATACCGGCATTGCCCTTGTATGAACCGTACTCCAACCTTAGAAGGATGAGATTTGGTAAAAGCTCTAGAACCGGCATCGGGTCCTTTCTTAGGTGAGTTTTGATTAACGTGAGCTCGATGAGTGTTGATGGTAGCTCGGTGATTTCCGGGAGTTGAGGAGGGTTGAGTTTTCCATCTAGTTTTAGAAAACGAAGTTTGCCTCGGTTATTGAACGGAGTAAAGATTGCCACCGGGATTGCCCCATGCCCTTTAATTTTAATCGTCAAAAAGGCAAGTTCGTTTTGTTTTTCGAGCAATTGGATCAATGGTTTCCAGTTGTAGGTTGATGGAATATGCAAGTCTAGGTGCAATTTGTGGAGGCTTTGTACGACATGGGATGTTACGGTCGGAACAATGTTACCGGTCAAGTAGACATTGCGTAGCGTTCCGATGTTCCAAAATTCAGGTTCTATATTAGTGATGAAAGGTCCCCTTGCATCGAATGTTTGGAGTTGCGTGAGATTTCTTGTGAAGGATGCATTGCCCCATATGTTTGCTTTTCTCAAGCCTAGGTACCGGAGATGCCTCATTTTCAGAAATGCTTCTTCCAACTTGTTCCAATTTTTGAAGTGCGAATTTTCGAGATCGAACACTCGAAGAGAATGAAGTTTGTTGCAGGCTTGTTGTTTTAGTTCGTGCACCTCTACGCTCGAGGCTACTATGGAACGGGGATTGTAAAGAGACTCAACAAAGGTGTTATCAAGTAAATTGTTATTATCTTTAACAAACACACAGCTGGAATTCGAATAACAATTACCCTCCATCTCTGTGGAATTATTCTCTACAATATCAAAAAATCCGTTTTTCTGAGCTTGTTCGATGCACCATCTGTGTAAAATGCCATGAATACGTACTTTCTTAACACGTCCCGTGGATCCGTTCTTTTGTGCGACTTGCACCAGACGCCTTTCTATTAATAAGATCAAGTATTCATGAGCGGTTTGCTCAAATGTACATTTCGGATTATGCGGTATGAGTCCCTCAGCTATCCATAATTTGAATAGTTTCGAAGTTGAAATGAGGGAATTTTCGGGAAAGGAAGCGATGTAGTGGAAGCAAGATTTTACATAAGTATTAGGTAAATTGTTTTGATGTAGAAACAGAACCTTTTGACATAATTTCTCCTCACACAGCATCGACTCTCTATCAATTTCATCGGTTATATCAGACCATGAATTATAGTTGAGATTTTTCGAAAGGAGTCCGCTTAGTAACACTAAGGCCAAAGGAAAACCTCGACAACTATTTGCAAGCGTTCTCCCAAGGGGTTCTAACTCATCTATTAAGGAAAGATTGTTATCATCAGTAGATGATTGAAAGATATTACTTTTCAAAAACTCCCAGCCTTCTTCATCGCTTAATAGTCGTAATTCGACAGTTTGTGAAAAGGGAAATGGTTCTTCCTCTTCCTCTAGTTTTACCATTTCCAAATTTGGGGTTGTTACCAGTATCCTGCTTCCGTTTTCGGAGTTTGGAAAGACTTGTTGTATCTCACTCCAAGTCTCTGTATTCAAATAAGAAATATCATCAAGTACAATCAAGTACTTTCTCGGTTTTAAAAGTTCCGTGATTTTTTCGATCGTTTCTTTTTCCTGCATTTTCTCTAGATTGTTTGTTGTTATCTCTGTAGTGTTGTTGTAACTTTTCTGGCCAAAACCGAGCCCTAGTAGCTCTTTCAGAAGGGTTTTTAGCAAGTCAATAGTTGTCAAACACTTGCCCTTGCGAGAAGGCGGAGCAACAACCCATGCCGATATTTGGAAACTCTCTTTAATTTCCTCAGAATCGTAAACTTTCTTTGCGAGAGTGGTTTTTCCAAGACCGTCTATACCGACTAACGAGATCACGGTACGATCTTTTTTCTCTGGATCAGTTAACAAACTCACAACATGTTTGAATTCACTCTCAAAACCTACGACTTCTTTGGTGGTCTCATCATTCAAACAAGGTTTAGCAAATGAATCACTACTGGTCTCTTCTTGGTACCTATTCACTTCATCTTCATTGAGAGGTGTCGATGCAGCGTACCTTTTTTTTCCAGCGTCAGATATCTCTCTCATTGCGAAGATTATGTTGTCTGCGTGCGAAACAATCTCGCGAATAACGATCATTTCACCGGGTAGGTCAATGCATTGTTTGAAGAAGTTGCCTTCCCTCCTTTTACGCTCTTCCTCCACTTGCTCCACGTCATCCGCCACGTCCTCGATCTGATAGCACACCTCATTCACTTCCTTCACCCATTGCTTTGCGTCTTCATCGCCGTTTTCTGACTTAGACGCGGCATCTTCAAGGAGGCATTGGATCGAAGCTAACTCTTTCTTGATCCACTCGATCTTTCTCGGCAGGTCGTGTGAAATGCTGCCCGAAAGGCTGTTAAGCCGTGCACGGGCAGCGGCAAGGTGGGTTTCGATCATTTTTTTTTCTTTTTATGTTTGTGTTAAAGAGGAGGTTTTCATGGCATATTGATTGACATTAATTTTTGTTGAGATCATAATCATATTCATAGTCATATATACAGTTGGCGATCGGTTGTATAATTATTATTATTTTTCTTTGAAACCATTAGCCTAATAGCCTGTCATGTCAAATTGGATTAGAGTACAATTAGAATATTCACCTATATATTTCCTTATTAATAAGTAGGTCCAGAAAATTATAATTAAAATTTTGTGAGGGGGCGTTTTGCATCAAGCCCTCTAGTAGATTGAAATGTAAATTTTTTTGCCATCCCAGATCCCCTCTTTAATAGCTTACAAAAATGTAAAATTTTCCATAATAATCTCATTTTGTTCTTAGCAAAAAAATTTAATTTGCTTATCTAAAAGTTCACTAGCTAAATAGCAAAAGTTTTTGGACTGAAACAACAAATACAAAGTCTCAATTGAATTAATGACCAAATGTCTTTTTTTTTTTTCTTTTAATACTTTCTTAGTTGAAATAAGTACTCTTGCGCACGTATTTTCTTTATTATTATTTTTTTCTCAACGGATCAGAGGCACCCCTGGAATGCACAAAACAATTGTATAAAAACTACCCTCTTGAAATTTATGAAAATATTTTCTCATTTGTGCTTTTTGTTATTTTTAATTAAAAACCAGTTTCCTGATTGTAATCCTCGAATATTTAAGTCAATTTCTAAGTTTTTATTTTCTTCATTGTTGAGTTTGGATATTTAATTGATTAACTAAAATAATGAAATCACCAATCTGGTTCAAGAAAATGAAAAGGAGGATTAAAAAATAAAGGTTATTTAAAGAGGGAAACAGAGTTCAAAATAATTTTTGCTTAGACGGTTCATTTATAGGTCAATAAAAGAACAAATCAGTGCTATTCGTTTTTTTATTTCTTTTATTTAATTGGCATACCGGAGCCTCGAAACTATACCAAGGCATTCAGTGGTTTTGTATGAATTAACAATAAAACAGAGTTTCAGATAAAGAGTAAAGACCCAAAATCGATTTTGAAAGTTATAAATTTATGAATATTTTAGACATAATGATATTTTTGAAAGTATAATTTATTTTAATTTTGAGTATAATTCGTTTCTGAATTAGATATCTATAAAATATTTTACAATATTTCAAAAGTGATGAATTTGTAAAACATATTATCTGATTTAAAAAGAATAACAAACAGAAGTACATGCATATTCTACCAACACAAGAGAGAAATAGAGGAATCAAAATGTAAAAAGTAAAAATTTAACTGCAAATATTTAAACACAATTTCACCTTTTTTTTTTATTTCCATAATTCTACCCAATTCTTAACAAATTTATTTAGTCGAACCTAAGATATTATATCCCAGAATTAAATTGCTTTTCTACTTTTGTACGGCAGAATAGCAGCAAACTAAATTTTCTATAATTTCTTTCCTATCAGATTAATTTATTAATTGCATAATGGAAAAATAAAAGCACATGGCCTATATGAGGAAGTGTTAAAACCACAATCTAAAAAAGGATAGCAAGTAAAAAAACAAACATGATAAATACAGCCAGAAAATGGAAATTTTCTATTACAAAAAACACAATATCTCCCCATTTACACAAATTACAGAACAAAAACGAAAACGAAACTAAAAAAAAAAAGAGCTCCCAATAATTATGCTGCTACACTGCGCCTGTCAGAGCTCTGATAAATCAACTCTGCAAGGGGAAAACAATATACAGCAAGTCAGATACTATGCATTAGGTTTTTATATTGTGAGGCTATGGTACTATGCATAGCGCATTTGGTCCGTACTCCAGATTAATATTTTCGTTCCAAATTCCAAATAGTCAATCTGAACCGTTCAACATGATCTCCATATAAAAATGTACTTGTAGATCAAATTTTACATTTTTTATAATGTTTTTACTATTTTTTTAGATAGGTAGAAAATCACTACTTTTGAATGGAGTTTTTAAATCTAGTGTTTTTCTACCTGTCTAAAAAAATAGTAAAAACATTATAAAAAATGTAAAATTTGATCTACAAGTACATTTTTATATGGAGATCATGTTGAACGGTTCAGATCGATTGTTTTGACTTTGAAAATGGAGATATTGATCCATAGTACGGACCATTATGCACTATGGATAGCACCATATAAAAAAAGAATCTGCTTACTCTAAAACATTGAGTGATGCACATACTGGACATCTCCAATTCACTGCCAAGACAATTTCTTGTTGCTACCAAATGAAGACTTGTCCCTATCAGGGCGGTCCCACCACCCCTCTGGCTCAGCCCTTTTTCCTCCCAAAACCGGGCTCACATGCACCATGCCATGCACCTCCCCGTTTGCCCCCATCACTGGTCCCATATTCAGATCCAAACCCATACTGGTAACAACTGGCCTACCAACTGGGCCCCACTTCCCAGACCCCACACTCATACTACTACTAGAACCCTCGGGAGCAATAACAAATGGTCTCTGGCCTTGACCCAGAATTGACTGGTAGGAGCTTGATGTACCAGTCGAGAAACCGAAAGGAAACTGAACCTGGCCGTGATGACCCAGGTAAGGAACTGCATGCGTACCAGGGGGTCCCACTGCAAGACCCCGGTATACTTCACCAGTACCAAATGGTCCCACCATCCGCTGTGCAGCAACCGGGTATGAACCCTGAACTGAACCCGGAAAGGGGGACCCGGCAGGAAACCACAACTGCCCAGTAGGAGACGGAGACAACAACTGCATATTAATATTACCAGCAGTGATTGTACCAGCACTGGTGGGCCCCACCCTACTGAGTTGATTTCTAGCTAAATAGTTTTCTGTACCGGACTCATCAGGCCCCGACGCACCAGGTCCATTCAAATCAAAGTCCCTAAAACTGCTGGCACCCCCATCAGTTATATTCAAGTCGAGAACAAACTCGTCAGGTTTATGACTAGTCCTCACATCTTCTAGAAGCCTCTCATCAGGTACATTTAAGTCTATCTCCAAAAGAGGCCTATTTGACCCGATCCCAATAGACATATCTAAAATCCTACGTGGCTCGGCAGGTCTAAAAGCGCTGGTGGGACCAGACCCACGCCAACCCGTCTCACCAACCCTCATGGGTCTCAATAAATTCTCCGGTGGGTTGAAGGATCCCTTTGCTGGAGCAGCCACAGTGACTTTAGGTGCAAATGGAGGGTTTGATAAAGAGTGACATGATGTTGAGGCTGACAGGTGGAGCCCATCTTCTAATGGAAGAATACCTTCATTCAGGTCAAATTCAACCCTGGTACTGGTAGCTGGTATAACAGTACTTCCTGTTGCCTGATCTGGCAAATCATCAGTAGATCCCATCTTGGTAGGGATTGTTGCCAGCTCATCCTCTGTCGGACCTTCTGTTTTTTCAGATTTTACACTGGTAACCTCATCCTTCTGAGAAATTACATATCTACCCTCCGCGTCTTTGTCAGACTGTAAATCCTCTTTCTTAGTTTCTCCATGCAGCTGCACATTGTTATGCCCACCACTTGCACATTTGTTTTCGTTTTTACTATTATTTTCATTCTCTTCTCTCACAGCAGACAATGGTTCAGCCTTGGAGATTTCTCCAGTAGCTACGCTAGCAAGCATCCCCAAATCGTCCCCAGCAGAATCCACCAACCCTGCACCTGTTTCGGCACACTTCTCACTGGCCTCCTCCATATATTTATCTTCTTTCACATCAATCTTTGATTTTACCCCCTGAAATTGGTGCGTTTTCACCGGAGAGGAAGTATTTGACATCCTCGCCACAATCCTTTGCCCGATACTATGATCAGGCATTGAAATGGGCACATCACTGGACCGGGTAACGGGTCCAGTGCTTGTTCTGTGATGCAATTGACCATTGATAGCTCTTCTTGGGTGCCTCAGAGCATTACCACCCATAACGGGTCCAGATTTGATAGATCCGAAACTTGAACTACTATTCGGTGACTGCTCTGTCTCGCCCGTCTTGTTCTGAGAATCAACTGACACTTGCAATTTCTGATTCGATGCAACCATTGGTTTGGGCATTGGCAACTGGGTCTGACAAGTGGAGCCAGCATTTAGTTCCTGAGCTTTGATTTCCTCATCAACACGTCTCTTCCACACATCCACCAGAAATCGAGCTTTCCTTTGCACCTCCAAGTTTTTGTGGCCTCTTAGATTATTAACAGACTTGCCTATGTGGCAATTGCGCAATGTACCGAGATTTATGGGTAGCTTTTCAAGTGCTCGTAGCAAAGCTAGCAACAACTCATCCACAGCTTTGCCGTTGCTATGCTCACCCTGCTTTGTCCCCTTATGGGACTCCTGTAACCACTCATCAAGTATAGTAACACCTTCCATTTGCACAAATTTCACAAGGCAATCGTTGTTGGCAGTGTCGGTGCCAGCAATAATACCCGCTAGCATGACCCGACCCGTTAGGTCGATCTTTCTCTCTTTACGGTCTAACTGCATGAGTTTGAGCATCTTTTCAACTATCTCTGGATTTTTTAGGCCACCTAATTCGGTGATTTTCAAGATCTCTTGTGCTGCATCAACACCCGTGCCACTGCTAGCCTCTTCCTCCTCAATTGCTCTTGCAAAAGGGTCAGGGTCCCGCTTGATGGGTAAAATTTGGGGTGCCAGGTCAGCCCGGTCCCTCTTGTGGGACCTCAAGGAGTGGTGACCGCAAGGTGATGGTGAACCATTTGCAGTGTTGTCAGAGGATGCTTTGGGGCTGTTCAAGGATTTGGGTTGGCGGGTCCCACCTGTCTGGGACTGGGTTGATGCATTCATCTCCAAGCAAGTTCAGTCTAGTAGCTTACCGATCTCAGCTTGTATATCCTGTATGAGAAAAAATAAATAAATTTACAAAGCACTAAAGTAACTCAACATAGGAAAAGAATGAAATGATCATCAGTTAATTGATAAGAATTTGGGAATTACAAACACATCAGGCTGAAATGAATTAAATAAATACATGAACTTACATTGATATGATCCTTGTTAATAAGCCAATGGAGCCACTACGTTTCAATATCAAAAACCGTTGTAGAATGAGTATCAGCAGGACCGTCTGTAGAAGGTTCTAGAACGTTTTCCTCAGAGAAATTTATGGAATATGCACATCTTCAGTCTTGACCAAATAAACATCCTAGAAGTATTAAAAAAAAAAAAATTCAAGTAGGTTCTATTGCAAGACTGATCATACCAGTATAACAACTGGCTGGTACAGTACCCACCAGAAAAAAATAAAATAATAACACCAAGAGGAGCTGATCTTGTAAATAAACTTTAAATTAAGACTGAGAAGGCCCCACATGTCAGTCATTGACTCCGTATATAGCCAAATGCTTAAACCTAGGGGTGTTCAAATGGTTCGGTTTATTTGGTTTTGAACCAAACTGGAATTTTTCGGTTTAAATGGGTCAGTTCGGTTGAATTTATGAATTAGATCGGTTTAAATGGATCGGTTCGGTTTTAGTTTTCCAAAACTGACTAAACTGAGCCGACCGGTTTATAACAGTCAGTGCGCACGTTTAGAGCTACGCCTAACCTATTCTCTGTCGCGTACTCGCATCCCTCACCTCCTTTCAGTACGCACGCCACGCCTAACCTATGCCCTATCGCATCGCTCTCCCTCCCTACTCACCTGACCTAATCGCCGAACACCTCAGCCTCTGCATTGCACGATGTCTTCAAATCTCTCCGTCTCTCTCTCTCCCCCGGGATTCCCTAATTTCCCTCTTTCCTCCGAACCCTAAGCCCCAACTCCCAACCCAATTTGAACTTCTGTCTCTTCTCTCTCTTTTCAAACTCTTTTCTCACAACTCACAAGGATCATGGATTTTCAAAGAAAGACAACCAAAGGCTCCGGTCCAATCAAATTGAATGATAAGGATAGTATTTTCCTCTCTCGTTTATTTTGAATTTGCAACTGTGATATCTGTTTTTTTTTGTTCTTAACAAAAATACCTTTTGATTAATCTCTTACAGACATTAAAGAGCAACGAAACAAGGTGCTTAGAACTTTGAGAGTCGACGTCGGCGACTGTGTTTTTTTCCTAAAATTCTAAATTGTGAGTCTTATATGTACTTTTATGTGTTTGTTTCAATTTCACACACACACATGAAAATTGCTTATATCCCCAGCACATCCACCTGGAGTAATAACAAAACATTGTACAAGACATCCTATTACAAAATTGTATTTAAATATTTTTTTTTTAAATGCCATGACAGAAGCTGTCAGGAGTGTTTGTATTAAAAAGCACAACCAACAGGGTACAAAGTTTCATCTTACAAACACCCCTAACAGTATAGTGAAAAATTAAAATTTAAGTTTGGTTGTGCTTTTTTATTTTTCACTATACTGGTAATATTAAAAACAGAGAGCGCCTACTGTGCTCTACTCCTCTCACTCACTGAATTACAACGTACCAGTATAGTGAAAAATTAAAATTGAAGTTTTTAGCAGTATTTAAATATTGTTAGTGTAGTTGCTTTGTGCATCCCAATCAATAATATGTAGAAGGCTAGCTGCTGTATTCTCATCTAATCAGCACCTCCTGCGTAATATGGATTTTCAAGAAATTTTAGGCATTTACCATTATCTGCACCTACAGAGACAGTGCAAGGTCAGTACCAGTACCAGTGTCAGTGTCAGTGACAGTGCAAGGTCTCCTTTAAAAGTTAAAACCCTGATGCCATTCATTATACATAGTACAAAAACGAAGGAGAAGAAAACCAACAAAATTAAACCGTAAATGGTATTAGCAAAGAGGAGAGAAGAGATGAAAAGAGATGGGTGAGCTTACCGATTGAAAGAAGAAAGAAGAACCCTAGAAAAGAAGAGAAGAGAAGAGAAGAGGAGCTGTTGAGAAGAAGAAGAACCCTACCTATAGAGTTCAGATCAGGCTGAGCTAATAGTAATAGTTGGCCTTTTTGGGGGATTTTGGTTTTTTGGAGGTGCGAATTTCGATCGAATAAAAAAGGGTTTTGGTTTTACTCAGAGAAAGAAAGAAGATTTCATTTAAGTCGAGGATTTGAGAAAGAGAGAAAGAGAGAAAAAGGAATCCATTTCTCCTAAAGTAACTCAACTTTTGAGTTTAGATCTGAACCGTCAGATCTGTTTTCAATTATTCCGGATTCTGATCGTACGCTCCGGATCTAAACTCAAATTTTGAGCTACTTTAGTGGATTTGGACTCCAGAATGACCAAAAATTTAATATATAAGAAAATAAATAAATAAAATATTAAAAATGAGAAATGGTTCAACGGAATTTGAAAAATGGTAAGGCAGGTGTGCGCCATGGCGTCCTCCAACCCATCGGAAAAAAACCGAAAAAAAAAAGAAAATTAAAATACGGGACGTCATGGCTCAGGCCGACCCGAAAAAAAAATGGACGCCATGGCTTAAGCCAACCCGGAAAAAAGAAAAAAAAATATTAAACGGGCCGCCATGGCTCTAGCCGACCCATGTCCGGAAAAATAAAAAATTATATATTTTTAATGGGACGCCATGGTATGCACAGACCCAAAAAAAATATGTGGGACGCCATGGCATACTAGGACCACTACCTAAACTCGTATAAACCATCGAGATCTCTCTCTGGTACCATTCTCTCTGCCTTTCATTTCCGAAAATTGATGGACGAAGCTCTGAGAAATTTTAAGGTAATAATTTTTAGTTAATTTATTTGCAATATTTTTTAACTCAATTTGTTGTAAACAATTAATATTTACATTTTGTAATTAATATTCATTGTGTAGGTTTTTTTTTCGAAAACAATCAATCATGGTATTAGTAAATGTGTTTATCGGTGGTGAAATTCGATACAGTCCGAGGGACGCAGAGTATAGTATTAGTCATCGGTACTCATTTCGTGCAACCGTTGAACAAAATTTTGAAGATTTGAAAGGTATGATTTATCGGCATTTTGGATATTCCGAGGGTGAATACAACCTAATCATTTATGCTCGATGTAATGTTGGTACACCTACTGGCCGTTATTACGAGGTTGTGGAACTTATTTGCAATGAAGGTTGGATGATAATTTTTTAGCAGTTAATGAATTCCGAAAGAGAATACCGTGTCATTGATTTTTTCATTGAGTTTGTTCCAATCGTGGGCGCGACGCAACTCCAGTTGTTATTTGATAGTGTGGTACCTGAGACGCAGCCAGAACCTGGTCAGTCCCTGTACTGTGATCCACATGCGGGTTCCAGTCGAACCCGACCCTGTCAGAAAGAACACACACCGCCCCAAAATATTTACCCTGAACCTTATCCCAACATGAATGAGTTTTCACCGGTCGTCCAGGCAGAGGTGAATTGGGCACCCTACGATAATTATAATAGTACACACGAGATGCCGGGTTTTGGTGATCATGCTCCCGATAATGACAACTTGTCACAAAGTGATGACGAAAATGATCTAGACTATTGTGATGATGATGAATCTGATGAAAATGATTCGGAAGATGATGTCTTGCTAGAGTCCCAAACACATCCGGATTTCGGTCGTGGTGACCGTTACCCTATACCGAGTTTCAATGACACTCCGGATTTCGGGAAGCAGGTGTAGGTTTTCTCGGTACGACCCCACGTTTTGATGATAAATCTCTTGTGGTGGATCAAGTATTCCCGTCAAAAGATGCTATGAATAGAGTTATAAAGGAGTTCCACGTACGCAAGAATATTGAAGTGTATTGGAAAGAAAGTAGCAAAACCAAAATTGTGGTCGTGTGCAAAGACACCAGGTGCAATTGGCTATTGTACGCCACGTCTTCTTTTTTTGGAGCTCGATGGACAATTAAAACATTAAATACACCGCATATATGCCATGCCCTGACTGATCGTACTGATCATGCACAATTAACAGCAGCAGTGATTGCCAATGTTATAAAGCAAGATATGAGAGAAGATGTTACAAAAAGCATTAGTGACATCAAATCGATAGTTCGTGCTAAATTCGAAGGAATTGTTCCCAAATATAACAGGTTATGGCGTGGCCGAGAGCTGGCAATTGAACAAATGTTTGGCAGTTGGGAGGGCTCATATGCAATCCTCATTCCACTTTTACAAGCAATAACAAGAGCAAATCCAGGGACAAAATGGACAGTTAAATCAGAACCCACCGTGAAAGAGACACATCGGTTGTTTAAGGCAGCAGCGTGAATTTTCTAACACCTCACCCTTAAATAGTAATTAAACAACTATTAGACAATATTTTGTTGTCAAATGTTGCTAAATTTTTTTTAAAACTAGATCCAAATAATTTTTTTCTTGGCCTCTTACAAAAGAAATACGTACACAATGTTAACAATAAATTTTATATTTTGTAAAAGTTTGAACCAAATAATTGATTTTTTTTTTGCCTTTTACAAAAGCTTTTGGTAAGTGTGAATCATATGCACGTTTGTACAATATTTTTTTAATACATGTATTCAAACTTTTAAATATATTTTTACGAATCTACAAAAATAATAATACGACTGTTGTTTTAATATATCTAAATCTCGCTCACGCATAATGCCAAGCGTAAAACGCGCCGTTTTTTTTTCCAAACCTCAGCCTATTACATTAGCAAGCACAAAAAGAAGAGACTCATTGGCTCATGAGCCGGCTCGGCTCGGCTCGGACTCGGCTCGTTTTGAGTAATAAAGGGAAGATTGCTTATAGATTGCAGTTATGATGCTGAGAATCAGTTGCTACCTTTGGCTTTCGGATTAGTCGAGGAAGAGAGTTTCATGCTTCGAAGATATTATACATGCAATTTTATACATGCTTCGAGGAAGAGAGTTGCTACCTTAGGTACCTCGAAGATATTATACATACAATTTTTATGGAACCACCGTTGATATGGCTCAATCTGATCGCAAGAAAATGGTTCATCTACTTCGACAACGTATCTACCGTGTTGCGATGACTCAGACACGTATGTCTGATGCTCAACCGACCAATTAGTAGTACACAAAGCTATATGAACAAACTTGTGTAATCTACGTACCTCCTCCTCCGGGAGTGGCTCTAGTACTAGGATGGCCTGTCGATACCCAAACTGGCGCATCACTCGGTCCGGATAGCAATGCTCTATAATCCAAAAGTATACCAATGGCACACTGGCACGAAAACATTCAGCATCCTGATGGACTCGGGATGGCATACGGCTCCACAGCGGTTTGTATGGCTTCCAATCTACGTTACCCTCCCGCAATTTCTGCAATTGATTGCAGAAGTATTTAACTCCAGCTGTCCCATGAGGTTGTCTAAATTGTAGGGGACCACACCACTTAGCTCCAAATGTAGGGCAAGACTGGGGATCCGGTGACCCCCAATCGGATTTCCAACCTTTGTATGAGATCGGACGTCCGGTCTGCAACTGCGACCATGCCCAATACTGTAAAAGTACCACCGGACTTGCTAGCGTTTTCACCATTTTACCTTTACGAGTGACACCCAAATATAGATTCCTGCAGAACAATGCTAAAACAGCCCCACCCCAATTGTATTGCCCAGGCGTATTGAGATCCCGGAGACACTGCAAATACATCACCGGCACCGAATCTCCAGAAAAATCGGGAAAAAGTAAAGACCCAAACAAATCAAGTATGTAAGCCCTTGTATATTGATGTATATGCTCTGGTGTGGGCTCACCCGGACCCGAAGACATGACTTTAAACAGATTTCGCAAACTTTTTAAGTTAATGGCATATCCAGATTTTTGTATCTCACCGGATCTTTTCTTTGGTTTCATCAAAGCATCCCATGCCCCAACTCCAAGACACTCATTTACTAAACCCTCCCAATTACCATCTGACACACCAGTCACCAGTATCCCCTTAATTGGCAAAGCCCACAAACAAGAAACATCCTCTAAAGTAATAGTCATCTCACCTACCGGAAGATAAAATGTATGAGTCTCTGGTCGCCAACGCTCTAAGAGAGCACCGAGAAGCGAAGGATCGACGTTTGCAACCTTCATTTCAGACACTTGATATAGGCCAAGACTCTTTAAGATGTTTTCACATTGCCAATGGCACGGAATAATGTGCTTGTGGCCTCGAGCCATCACTCCATTATTAGGTTGCCATGGTTATAAGAATTAATTTAAAAACAATGAAACCATGAATTTAAAATAAGTACAAGTTATAAAAAAAAATTTAGTAACTTACATCGGTAGAAATCAGTGAAGTCTGGTGTTGCTGATGCGGCATCCACAACAATGAACTAAAATGATTGATGACTGAGTTTGAGGCACTACATCTTCGTCAAATGCATCATTAATGTTTTGATGGCCATACTTACCATGCGGGGCTGACATCCTGCATGCATCACATTTTCATTATTCAAACCCTAAATTAACGACTAAGAATGTTCAAACAACAAATGAAGTTTTCATGTTGTTTCAAAATGTTCAACACATTTTTGAAAATAGATCTAACATTTTCAACAAATGAACATAATGAATACATCAAGCTTTTAGCCTAAAATTAATGAGCCGTTTGGATTGTGATAAATAATTTAAAATAGAAAAACAAAATATTAAACTATTACATAAAATTAACTATAATCATGTCTATAAAAACAAATTATTCTACATAATTTGTTTTCAAAATGAAAATAATTAACCTAATTTGTAAACCCTAAACCGAAAATCTATTTTAATTCTAATCTAAACAATTTATGTCACAAGAAAATTAAGATGAAAATCTATTTTAATCCTATATAACACTAAACTAATTTATTTAGTAACCTACTAATTTTAACTAATTAAAAAAAATCGTATTTTTTTGGGTTGCTGTTGGGATCAGAGACCAGGACGCCACGGGGCCTGCGGGGCGGGATTAGGCGGGACGGGACGCCATGGGACCAGCGGAAGCAAAGGCGGGGACCATTTTTTTTCGCTCGCTCCCTGTCGCCTCCCTGTCGCTGTTACGGAGAAAGCGGAGATGTGTTTTGGTTTTTTATTCGGCGACTATGCAGGGAAAGAGAGAAAAAGGGTTGGGCCTGTGTATACCATGGTGTCCCGTTAAATTTTTTATTTTTTTTATTTTTTCGGACATGGGTCGGCCAGAGCCATGGCGGCCCGCTTAATATTTTTTTTCTTTTTTTCGGGTTGGCTTAAGCCATGGCGTCCCGTGTTTTTTTTTTCAGGTCGGCCTAAGTCATGGCATCCCGTATTTTAATTTTCTTTTTTTTCCATTTTTTTCCGACGGGCTGGAGTATGCCATGGCATCCCGCAGACCTGCCTTCCCATTTTTCAAATTCCATTGAACCATTTCTCATTTTTAATATTTTATTTATTTATTTTCTTATATATAAAAATTCAGCGAGAATGAGATTATAAACAGTAAATTTGGGTTATTTTTCAAACCTTTTTTTTTAAATGAATTATAAAATGCAGACAATGCTTCTCAATTTACTAAAATTCATCCTCAAATTATATCTCAACTTACTAGAATTTGCTACAAAAAAAAAAAAAAACTATTTTTTCGGTAACATAAAAAAAAAAAAATTAGCACAACCGTTGGAACTTTAAATGATGATTCATATCATCATTTAAAGTTCCAACTCTTGTGCTATTTTTTTTTTGTTACGGAAAAAAAATTGTTTTTTTTTCATTTGCAAAAAAATTAATATTTAATAATCTCAGTTCATAATCAATTTTTTTTTTTCATGTCTTGTAAACAATTCATGCATTATTCACGGTAGATCTTGTATTTATTATCATTACAATATAAATTTAATAATAATTTGAAATATCAAAATATTAATTACAAGACATGAAATTTATTTTACTTCATCATAAAAGAAATTAGAAATTAAATAAGAAAATTTCATTTTAGTTAATCTAGTTTCATCTAAATTAATTTACTGAAAATTTTATACATAATACCTAAATTCTCCATTTGTTTTTAAATAAAAAATAAAAAATATTAAGAACTTGGGTAAAAAAGACTATAAAAATAAAAAAATAATAGCAGCAGCAGCAGGAGCAGCATCAAAGAGCATGCGTTCTTAAATTATATCAAATAATATAATCACAGAGCCGTTGCACTGAGACTCGTTATATCCAAGCGTGGAGCAGCGGCTATATAGATGCTATTTTTGTGACTACGGTGATTTCAAGAGGTTAACTTTTTTTTTCCTTATGCTATATCAAAAATCGAGAGAGGTTAACTTTCATGAAATTTATTTTACTTCATCATAAAAAAAATTAGAAATAAATAAGAAAATTTTAATTTAGTTAATCTAGTTTCATCTAAATTAATTTACTGAAAATTTTATACATAATACGAAACTTCGCCATTTGTTTATAAATAAAAAACAATAAATATCTACAACTTGGGAAAAAAAATGACCATAAGTTATATAATAATAATAATGATGATGATAATAATAAATAACATGAAAGAGCATGCCTTCTTAAATTATATCAAATAATAAGAAGTCTCAAGTCTCAGAGCCGTTGCACCGACAGTCGTTAATTATATCTAAGGGTGGGAGTAACAGCTATATATGCTATTTTTGCCGTTTTTTTTCAATACCCTCAATTAAAAAAATCCAAATATGCTCTCAGTTTTTCAAAAATTTAAAAAATACCCCAACCGCAACACTGTGTGGTGGTTACTGTAGCATTTTTTTAAAGAAGTTATTTAGTATGTATAGAATAAATGTTGTATATATAGACACTAACAGTAATGAACATTTAGTATGTATATAGCTCAGAATTAAGGAATTCACTGATCAATTAATATATATCAACCCTTGTTGATTAAAGGCTTAAGACCCATAGAATAAAAGGTAAAGAGAG
Source organism: Carex kokanica (assembly GCA_025461125.1). Classification (NCBI taxonomy): domain Eukaryota; kingdom Viridiplantae; phylum Streptophyta; class Magnoliopsida; order Poales; family Cyperaceae; genus Carex; species Carex kokanica. Next base: position 352,842 of record JAJGRX010000991.1, on the reverse strand, counting down.
ATACAAGGGAAGATCTTAATTAGTACAATTTGATAGACCCGAAACTTGAACTACTATTCGGTGACTGCTCTGTCTCGCCCGTCTTGTTCTGAGAATCAACTGACACTTGCAATTTTTGATTCGATGCAACCATTGGTTTTGGCATTCGCAACTGGGTCTGACAAGTGGGGCCAGCCTTTAGTTCCTGAGCTTTGATTTCCTCATCAACACGTCTCTTCCACACATCCACCAGAAATCGAGCTTTCCTTTGCACCTCCAAGTTTTTGTGGCCTCTTAGATTATTAACAGACTTGCCTATGTGGCAAGTGCGCAATGTATCGAGATTTATGGGTAGCTTTTCGAGTGCTCGCAGCAAAGCTAGCAACAACTCTTCCACAGCTTTGCCGTTGCTATGCTCACCCTGCTTTGTCCCCTTATGGGACTCCTGTAACCACTCATCAAGTATAGTAACACCTTCCATTTGCACAAATTTCACAAGGCAATCGTTGTTGGCAGTGTCGGTGCCAGCAATAATACCCGCTAGCATGACCCGACCCGTTAGGTCGATCTTTCTCTCTTTACGGTCTAACTGCATGAGTTTGAGCATCTTTTCAACTATCTCTGGATTTTTTAGGCCACCTAATTCGGTGATTTTCAAGATCTCTTGTGCTGCATCAACACCCGTGCCACTGCTAGCCTCTTCCTCCTCAATTGCTCTTGCAAAAGGGTCAGGGTCCCGCTTGATGGGTAAAATTTGGGGTGCCAGGTCAGCCCGGTCCCTCTTGTGGGACCTCAAGGAGTGGTGACCGCAAGGTGATGGTGAACCATTTGCAGTGTTGTCAGAGGATGCTTTGGGGCTGTTCAAGGATTTGGGTTGGCGGGTCCCACCTGTCTGGGACTGGGTTGATGCATTCATCTCCAAGCAAGTTCAGTCTAGTAGCTTACCGATCTCAGCTTGTATATCCTGTATGAGAAAAAATAAATAAATTTACAAAGCACTAAAGTAACTCAACATAGGAAAAGAATGAAATGATCATCAGTTAATTGATAAGAATTTGGGAATTACAAACACATCAGGCTGAAATGAATTAAATAAATCCATGAAATTACATTGATATGATCATTTTTAATAAGCCAATGGAGCCACTAGGTTTCAATATCAAAAACCGTTGTAGAATGAGTATCAGTAGGACCGTTTGTAGAAGGTTCTAGAAGGTTTTCCTCAGAGAAATTTATGGAATATGCACATCTTCAGTCTTGACCAAATAAACATCCTAGAAGTATTACAAAAAAATAAAAATTCAAGTAGGTTCTATTGCAAGACTGATCATACCAGTATAACAACTGGCTGGTACAGTACCCACCAGAAAAAAATAAAATAAAATAATAACACCAAGAGGAGCTGATCTTGTAAATAAACTGTAAATTAAGATTGAGAAGGCCCCACATGTCAGTCATTGACTCCGTATATAGCCAAATGCTTAAACCTAGGGGTATTCAAATGGTTCGGTTTATTTGGTTTTGAACCGAACTGGAATTTTTCGGTTTAAATGGGTCAGTTCGGTTGAATTTATGAATTATATCGGTTTAAATGGATCGGTTCAGTTTTAGTTTTCCAAAACTGACTAAACCGAGCCGACCGGTTTATAACAGTCAGTGCGCACGTTTAGAGCTATGCCTAACCTATTCTCTGTCGCGTACTCGCATCCCTCACCTCCTTTCAGTACGCACGCCACGCCTAACCTATGCCCTGTCGCATCGCTCTCCCTCCCTACTCACCTGACCTAATCGCCGAACACCTCAGCCTCTGCATTGCACGATGTCTTCAAATCTCTCCGTCTCTCTCTCTCCCCCTGGATTCCCTAATTTCCCTCTTTCCTCCGAACCCTAAGCCCCAACTCCCAACCCAATTTGAACTTCTGTCTCTTCTCTCTCTTTTCAAACTCTTTTCTCACAACTCACAAGGATCATGGAATTTCAAAGAAAGACAATCATAGGCTCCGGTCCAATCAAATTGAATGATAAGGTTAGTATTTTCCTCTCTCGTTTATTTTGAATTTGCAACTGTGTTATCTGTTTTTTTTTGTTCTTAACAAAAATACCTTTTGATTAATCTCTTACAGACATTAAAGAGCAATGAAACAAGGTGCTCAGAACTTTGAGAGTCGGCGTCAGCCACTGTGTTTTTTCCTAAAATTCTAAATTGTGAGTCTTATATGTACTTTTATGTGTTTGTTTCAATTTCACACACACTTGAAAATTGCTTATATTCCCAACACATCCACCTGGAGTAATAACAAAACATTGTACAAGACATCCTATTACAAAATTGTATTTAAATATTGTTTTTTTAAATGCCATGACAGAAGCTGTCAGGAGTGTTGTATTAAAAAGCACAACCAACAGGGTACAAAGTTTCATCTTACCAACATCCCTAACAGTATAGTGAAAAATTAAAATTTAAGTTTGGTTGTGCTTTTTTATTTTTCACTATACTGGTAATATTAAAAACAGAGAGCGCCTACTGTGCTCTACCCCTCTCACTCACTGAATTATACAACGTACCAGTATAGTGAAAAATTAAAATTGAAGTTTTTAGCAGTATTTAAATATTGTTAGTGTAGTTGCTTTGTGCATCCCAATCAATAATATGTAGAAGGCTAGCTGCTGTATTCTCATCTAATCAGCACCTCCTGTGTAATATGGATTTTCAAGGCCTTTATTTTCAAGAAATTTTAGGCATTTATCATTATCTGCACCTACAGAGATAGCTATCTTTCGTAAATTTCTATATTTTTGTCTTTGGTTAAAAAGACTTTGCTATTTTACAAGGTTAGTTGATCCTAGTATTTGTTATTTTACACGGTTTTAAATTTGTACTTACTGAATTGTGCATTTTACCTTCAGGTTTCAAATGTCTGAACAAGGGTCCAAACTGGAGCAATTACGGGTAAGGCAAAGATACCTTAGTATGGGTACTTACTCAAACCCTAACTAGCATGCAAAAACTAGTGTTGAATCATCCCAGTACCAGTACCAGTGTCAGTGTCAGTGACAGTGCAAGGTCTCCTTTAAAAGTTAAAACCCTGATATCATTCATTATACATAGTACAAAAACGAAGGAGAAGAAAACCCACAAAATTAAACCGTAAATGGTATTAGCAAAAAGGAGAGAAGAGATGAAAAGAGATGGATGAGCTTTACCGATTGAAAGAAGAAAGAAGAAAGAAGAACCCTAGAAAAGAAGAGAAGAGAAGAGAAGAGGAGCTGTTGAGAAGAAGAAGAACCCTACCTATAGAGTTCAGATCAGGCTGAGCTAATAGTAATAGTTGGCCTTCCTGGGGGATTTTGGTTTTTTGGAGGTGCGAATTTCAGTCGAGGATTTGAGAAAGAGAGAAAAAGGAATCCATATCTCCTTAAGTAACTCAAATTTTGAGTTTAGATCTGAACCGTCAGATCTGTTTTCAATTATTCCGGATTCTGATCGTACGCTCCGGATCTAAACTCAAATTTTGAGCTACTTTAGTGGATTTGGACTCTAGAATGAGATTATAAACAGTAAATTTGGATTATTTTTCGAACTTTTTTTTTAAATGAATTATAAAAGAGGAGGGTTCCAATTAGGGCTGCACAAAAAATTCGTAGTTCGTAATTCGATTCGAGTTTGATTCGAAAAAATTCGTAAAAAGTTCGATTCGAAATTGAGTTCGTTCAAAATTAATTCAAACCAAACTTAGTTCGAATATTCAACCAAACTCAAACTGGACCTAGTTCGTTCGAAATAGGTTCGCAAACCAAATTTAGTTCGAAATTAACTCAAACGTGAACCGTTAATTTATGCTGATAACTTATGTTCACTGATGAAAATATAAGCCGTCCAGTCCATAATTGCTTTTAATTCTGACTTCTGAAAAATGTTTTTCGAAACAGAAAGCCCGGTTCAATTACAAGCTCAAATAAAAAAAATCAACAACAAAGTCCAAAATAGAAAAATTAAACAAAACCAGCCATAACCCATAATTGTTCTACCCTAGTTCCTAGCCAACCTTCCCTCTCTGTTGGTTGCGAACTTGAGATACCAAAGTCCAAACCGTAGAGTTTCTCTCTGTTGGTTACTTAGCTGCGATACCAAACCCTAGACTCCTAGAGGTTGCGATAACTTAGAAATAAGGTCGGACCAAATGAAAGACCACCCTCGTAGAGGAAGACTCGAATGTCTAGTTGTAATGAACTTTAATGTTTTATTTAAGATAATATTTGGGTTTGTAATAATTCTAAGACTTTGGACTTCTATTGATATTTAAATTGTACTTTGAATACTTTGGATATTTGAAATAAACTTTGATATAAACTTTGGTGTACTGTGTAATTAGAATTCAGAATGCTTGAGTTTTTATTGAAGTACTGTAATTTCGCAGTATGGCCCAGTCATGAGTCATAACTCGTAAGTCATAACAAAGTTCGTAAAGGTTCGAAATTGAGTTCGTAAAAAATTCGGTTCGAAATTGAGTTCATTAGAAATTGAGTTCGTTCGAAATTAATTCAAACCAAACTCAAACTGGGGATAAGTTTGATTCGGTTCGGTTCGTTTGCAGCCCTAGTTCCAATGCTCCAAAATTTCTATGCTCCCAATGCATCTACTCTTTTATCTGCATTTTCAAAGTCCGAACAGTCGATTCGAATCGCTCAACACGATCTTCATAATAAAATATGCTTGGAGACCAAATTTTATATTTTTTAGAATTTTTTTACTATTTTTTAAGACAGGTACAAAATCACTTTATCGGATGGTCGAGAATCTCCTTAAAACAATGATTTTGTACCTGTCTTAAAAAATAGTAAAATAATTCTAAAAATATAAAATTTAGTCTCCAAGCTTATTTTATTATGAAGATCATGTTGAGCAGTTTGGATCGACTGTTCAGACTTTGAAAATGCAGATAAAAGAATGGATGCATTGGGAGCATTGGAACCCTCCTCATTATAAAATGCAGACAATGCTTTTCAATTTACTAAAATTCATCCTCAAATTATATCTCAACTTACTAGATTTTGCTACAAAAAAAAACTATTTTTTTCGGTAACATAAAAAAAAAAAAAAATAGCACAACCGTTGGAACTTTAAATGATGATATGAATCATCATTTAAAGTTCCAACGGTTGTGCTATTTTTTTTTTTTTTATGTTACCGAAAAAAATAGGTTTTTTTCATTTGCAAAAAAAAAAAAATATTTAATAATCTCAGTTCATAATCAATTATTTTTTCATGTGTTGTAAACAATTCATGCATTATTCACGGTAGATCTTGTATTTATTATTAATTACAAGACATGAAATTTATTTTACTTCATCATAAAAGAAATTAGAAATTAAATAAGAAAATTTTAATTTAGTTAATCTAGTTTCCTCTAAATTAATTTACTGAAAATTTTATACATATATAATACCTAAATTCTCCATTTGTTTTTAAATAAAAAATATTAAGAACTTGGTTAAAAAAGACCATAATTTATATAAAAATAATAATAAAAATAATAAAAATAAAAATAAAAAATAGTAATAAAAACAATAATAATAATAATAATAATAATAATAATAATAATAATAATAATAATAATAATAATAATAATAATAATAATAATAACAACAACAATAACAGCAGCAGCAGCTCAAAGAGCATGCCTTCTTAAATTATATCAAATAATATAATCACAGAGCCGTTGCACCGATAGTCGTTATATCTCAACGTGGAGCAGCGGCTATCTAGATGCTATTTTTGCTACGGTTATTTCAAGAGGTTAACTTCTTTTTTTCGTTATGCTATATCAAAAATCGAGAGGTTAACTTTCATGAAATTTATTTTAGTTCATCATAAAAAAATTAGAAATAAATAAGAAAATTTTAATTTAATTAATCTAGTTTCATCTAAATTAATTTACTGAAAATTTTATACATAATACCTAACTTCGCCATTTGTTTTTAAATAAAAAACAATAAATATCAACAACTTGGGAAAAAATTACCATAATTTATATAATAATGATAATGATAATAATAATAATAAATAATATGAGAGAGCATGTCTTCTTAAATTATATCAAATAATAATAAATCTCAGAGCCGTTGTACCGACAGTCATTAATTATATCTAAGGGTGGGAGTAACGGCTATATATGCTATTTTTGCCGATTTGTTTTTTAATACCCTCAATTAAAAAAAAAATCCAAATATGCCCTCAGTTTTTCAAAAAAATTAAAAATGCCCCAATTGCAACAATGTGTGGCGGTTACTGTAGCATTTTTTTTAGAGATTGTTTAGTATGTATAGAATAAATGTTGTACATATAGACACCAACACTAATGAACATTTAGTATGTATAGAATGAATGTTTAGTATGTATATAGCTCAGGATTAAGGAATTCACTGATCAATTAATATATATCAACCCTTGTTGGATAAAGACTTAAGACCCATAGAATAAAAGGTAAAGGGAGATACAAGGGAGGATCTTAATTAGTACAATTTATCAACCTAACGGTGAATAAAGATAATTCTACATGTGTTCTATAATTTGTTAGCCGATTTGAGCACTGATTTTATAACTTACAAGGATTATATGTCTAATTACTTTTGTCTATTGAAATAGTGTGGCATTGCTACTCCTTAGCATAATGAAGATACTTTTTTCTATTGAAATAAATTTTATAACTTATCGTTATTTTTTAGAAACTTCAATTGCAATTTTTAGACCCTAAATGATTTTTTTTGCAATTCTGAATGCACATGTCATTTTGTAAGGTAAACCTTAGTTTATCTTCAAAATTCTTATCCCCTCCTCCCAAGCTTTCCGAAAAGTGGTCGAACCCTCAAAACGTAGTATTTCCAACACAAAGTTAGAACCGCTAGAAAAAGTGCCTCTGCTAGCGGTTAGGATACACTAGAAATTGTGACCCCTCCTGTTCTATCGTGTTGACTACTAGCGATGGTCAAACCGTTATTAGAGTCATATTTTTACCATTAGTAGTCTGCAGTTTTGTAGTAGTGTGAATACGTCTAATCATGGAAATCAGAAATAATTGTAGAAAATTAACTTATTATATAACACTCTTATTGATTCAAAAACTTGTTAAAAATGTTTAAGAAGCATTATTTGCCGAGTAAGATTAGTTTTCAAAAAGAGCAAGAGTACATTTTCTTGGTATATGAGTTTTATACAATATCTAAGGTTCAGTTATTTACAAAATTAAATAATAAGAGTATTCAAAAAGAACGAAAAAAAAGAAAAAAAATCATAGAAGCAGTGAGACCAAATTACTAAGCAGTGAGACCAAAATCATATGTAAAACATTCATTGTATACATACTAAAAAAAATACAACAGTAACCGCTACAGTGGGTGGCAGTCCACTTCAGAAGACAACCGCCACACTGTGTAGTGGTTGGTGGTTGGGGTATTTTTCAAATTTTTGAAAAATTGAGCCCGTATTTGATTTTTTTTTTTAATTGAGGGTATTATAAAAAAAATCGGTTTTTTTTTTGTGACTACGAAGATTTCACGAGTTTAATTATTTTTTTATGCTATACCAAAAATCGAGAAAAATAATTAAACTCGTGAAATCTTCGTAATACGGGCTTATAAAGTTTAATTATTTATTTATTTGATTATTTCTCGATTTTTTACGAGTTTAATTATTTATTTGATTATTTTTTTTGTGACTACGAAGATTTCACGAGTTTGATTTTGTGACTACAAAATCAAGTGAAAAATATTAATTGTGCACAATTTGATTATTATGAATATTAAATCTGAAACCATTTAATCTAAGGATTTTAAATTGAAGTTATCAGTACAGAAAAAAAATGAAAAACTAATATAGTAACTCACTTTACCATATAAAGAAAATAAAATTAATTTCATTTTCCAAATTCAACGTACGTGTACAATTAATTATAACCTCTTAGGAAATTATTTCCATCAAACCAATCTAGAATAGATAACTTGATCTCCTCAGTAAATTGTTTACATAAAAAATACTCATCTAATCAAACAACTTGACCCCTTGATGACAATCTGGACATTGCTTCACATATTGTTGCAATTTTTTCTTCTCGATTGTCTTTCCCTTGCAGCTGGCTTTTGTTGGATTAATATTACATGGTTCCATTGAAGCTTGTCTAATACATGGCATATTGGGTATTTTTTTATCCCAAATTGGCATTAAAATTAGATGATTGATTCCCGCGAGGCCATAACTGACATATCCAAAAGTAGGCCAAGCACTTGTCACAAGCACATCACAAAGACTAAGCAAATATATCTCTGCAAGTGCTTTTTGATTGTGTGATTGGTTCTCTGATTTTTGTTTTTCTTCATGGCTCGGTTGGTAAACACTCACCAACTCTCCGGTTTTAACCGAGTGCTCATAGTACATGGATTTTAACTTCTCGTAGTAATATGCATACAATGATACTACTAAAATTGCTTTCGAAGGTTTTTGTTTATCGGTTTCAATGAATTTTGTTCCATTGAAATCAAGTTCAGGAAGTACACTTTCCATTTTAGCGCATTTTAGGATCTGTTGGAATATAACATCAGAAGAAACTCTAGTAAACCAAAACACGCGAACTTGTATACCAATTTTCTCATCAGCCTTGGCAAGGTAAGACATGTAGTATCTCCTAACCAATCCCCAAACATTGTTACTAGGATGAATTAAATAGTGTGCTAGTAAGTAGAACACACTCTCTTTTGCTGGAAATAACCGACCGAGTTCTTCTTCAAACATAGGTGTTGATGAGCAAAGAGATGGGAGAAAGTATAAATCGGATTTTAGTAACAACCAATTGACCTTTCCAAGGACAATTTGATCGTCGTTGCAAAAAAACATCATGTCTGAAGTATGATAAGTGTCAATTAGATTGAGATACACATAAGATGGCAATGACGTCTCAACTTTGGTGTTTATTATAAGATGCTTATCTAGCATGTTGCCATATGTCCAATTAGAGTTAACATCAAAGTTGGTTAGGCTTTTGATAGGGAAATCAGGAGGCAAAATCCAGGAGGTATCAGGAAATGGTTCACAAAAGAGGTCAACCAATTCATCGGTCAATTGAATTAGCATAACTCTATTGGTGATAATAGCATAGAAAAAGGTATAAGGGATAGTATTCGGTTGCCTAACCCTTCATGAGGGATCCAAACCAAATAGTTGCAATCCATTGATTCTATACTGTGTCCGGAGTTCAACTGCTGAATCGACTTCTGATAAAGAGGTGTATTTGGGCCGCATTTCTTGTGGAGTGCTTCATAATTTCTTAGCTTGTGCAAAAGGTATGAAGATGGCATGTACGGTGGTGATGATTTGCGAAACAATGCCCACTCGAATCGGCTCAGACATGATTCTTTGTCAAAGGAGTTTGAGGAGATGAGTCCATGGAAATAGTTATTGTTCGATGGAGTAGAAGTTTGATTTGAACCATAATTCAAACCTGGATAACAAAACTTTGTGAGTTTCGAGGATTTGTATAAATGAGCAAATAATTAAACCAAGGTTCTGAAAATCAGAATTGGTCGAGTCAACTTGAAAACCCGGATTATTTTGGAATAAACTTATTTTGTATTAAAAAATATAGGAAAAAAATTGTAGAAAAAACAATTAGTCCAAAAGTGATGTTAACATAAAAAATTACACTTATATAATCTACTAATATAATATAATACAAACATTCAAAATCAAACAGATAGTCTGATGAATTTTCAAATATAATAGAATATTAATTAAAATATTATATGTGCTTAATCGAAAATAAAATATTACGTACTTAATTAAAGAAAACTTAATTATTGCAGGTGGGTCAGCTTGAAATAATAAATCCAGTATTAGAGATGAGTTGGATGAAATTATAAATGAGTCAAGTTGAAAAAATAATCCAATATAATTGTGAAGGTTCGAATTTTAACAAAATCCATTAACCCGACCATTGTACATCCGGGGGAGGGGGTCAATGAAAGGGTACGGTACGGATCGGGCGGAGGAATATTCATACCTATAACCACTTAAAATTAGTCTTATTCATATCTTACTCTTACCCATTAAATATTAACTTACTCATATCTTACTCTTACCCATTAAAGTAACAGGTAATACAGAAATAACAGTAATTAACGAATAAATTGATAGCACATAATTTGATCACTATATATATATATATATATATCTAATATCACAAAAAATACAAAATTATAATATTTTATCTCATTATTTTAAGAGATATAAATTATATTAACTGAATGAAATGATAAAATATGGTATAAATCAATTTTGTCAAAAATAACTAATTAAAAAAACATAAAATATTAGATAAATTAATTTAATCCTAAATTACCTAATAAAACAATATATGAAATGTAATATAAATCAATCTAATTATAATAATAAAATTATTTTAAAAAATTGTCATATATAATTTTATATTTTTTAATTATCATATACAGTAACCAGTGCAAAATAACTCTTATCTATACCCTTACTCAATAAATTAACGAAGAAAATACCTTATCCATGTATGCCCATCTTATATATATATCGAATACGGTACGGACGGGTAAACGGTTAAAAATATATCATTGACACCCCTATGTACATCCCTAGAGAAAGGAATTGTGGAGATATATACATTTTTAGAAAATCATAAAAGTTATAGTACAACAAACGGGTATATTTACTTGAACTTTGTTTAACATTAAACTCTTAATTATACATTGTTGGTAGGTATAATCTGCTAAGTAAGATTTCAAATAAAATTAAGAAAACAACGAATTAAGAAGAAATGAAAATGGAACCTCAAATTGTACCTTTGTCAAGAGTGCTAATGTTTACATCAGTACAGATCAGCCAGAAAAAGAAAAGAAGAGGCAAAAAGATGAACACTGCTCCAGGAACTCCCCATTTGTTGCTTTTCTCATTCCTTGCCATTTCATGTCCCATACTACTATACTATACTAGCTCTATCGATCGATTTCACAATTTTAATTCTAGTTAGCTCCCATGCATATATGTTGAGAACTACGTACGTACCTTGTATTTATATATATATGGATCTGCAATTTGTATAATATTTAATGTGCATGCTAGATAAGGATTCGATCTTAGTTGCAAATTAAGGTAGCTAGTTCCATTGTTACCATTCATTGTTGACTTTTCTAGCTCCTTGAGTGCTTAAATTAATTAAATGAACCTCACATGGCCCCTTTGAGTGAATGATCATCTAAAGCACAACATTGCATGTGAGCAAGTTGAAAATTAACCCCTATCTCCCTTGAAAATCCCGATTCACTTTGAGTTGAAAATTAACCCTATCTCTTTAGTGCTTTTCATTGCATCTGAAGCAAATCCTATATCAAATAAAAATCACTCATCTAGTAAAAATAACTTGATCTCCTCATTAAAATCTTTACATAAAATTACTCATCGATCTAATCAAACAACTTGATCCTATTATCGAAATATGGACATTAATTGCTTCACATATTGTTGCAATTTTTTCTTATCGACAGTCTTTCCCTTGCAACTTGTATTTGAGCTTTTGTAAACCAAAAACATGTACTTGTATACCGATTTTCTCATCTGCCTTGGCAAGATACGACATGTAATATCTCCTGACCAATCCCCATGCATTGTTACTTTCTTTTGCTGGAAATAACCGACCGAGTTCCTCTTCAAAAAGAGGCATCGAGTAATTAATATGGAAAGTGTATACTTCGTGAAATTCATTTCAATGGAACAAAAACCTAGCTTCAAACCCAATTAGCAACTTCGAAAGCAATTATAGTGGTATCATTCTGTGTATATTACTCAGTTAAAACTGGTGAGTTGCTGAGTGTTTACCAACCAAGCCACTAATTAAGAAAAGCAAAAGACAGAGAACCAATTGCACAATCAGAAAACACTGGCAGCGATATATTTGCTTAGTCTTTGTGACTTACTTATAAGTGGTTCATCCACCTTTGAATATGTTAGTTATGGTCGATCTTTTTTTTTTATGGTTAGCGGCAAAGACTGCCGCTAACAAATATATTGATAAGAAAATTATAAGTTTATGTACAAAGTAGCAAAACAAAATCTCAAAACTAATCTATACAAGCATCCAGAAATGATCAATGTTAGTTATGGTCTTACGGGGATAAAGCCGTTAAATTTAATGACAAATATTTGGGATAAATATGTATCCGGTATTCCATGTGTTAGAGAAACTTCAATTGAACCATGTTATCATAATGTGGCAATATGTGAAGCAATGTCCAGATGCTTGTGATGGGATCAAGTTGTTTTTCTAGATGAGTAATATTTGTGTAAAGATTTTAATGAGGAGATCAAATTATTTATACTATATGAGTGATTTGTGGTAGAGGATTTGTTTCAGATGCAATGCAAAGTACTAATTAAAGATTATTATTTATTGTAAATTTGTTTGATTGAAAGAACTTTATAAGTGGTTATCATTAATTCGAAACATGGAACTAATAATTATTTTTTCTTTAAAAGAGGTAATTAAGTGAGAGTTATTATGATTAGCTTTTCAATATATTTTTCTGTACAATTAATTTCAATTTAAAAATCTCAGATGAAATGAATGGGAGGAAATATCGATTCAATTTTAAAATCTTTTCCCTCCTGTTCGATGAGAGAGAGAGAGGGGGGGCTAGGTTTATCATTTCGCATCCTCTGTGAAGCTTTTCAAAAAAAGATAAGAGGGTCGGTTTAGATAATTTGGTTTAGGGGCTTAGTTTGGTCTAAGGATTGGGATTAATTCGGTCAGGGTTTTGGATCTGATTTTCATTTAGTTGGGCTGGGCCAGAAATTTGGGATTTTTATTTGTTTCAATTCAGCCTGTATTTATCAAGATGGCCTCCATTTAATCCAGATTTCACATTTTCTGCACACACAGCCTATAAACAAGTAAAATTTCCCAAACAAAATAATGCAAAATACAAAAAAAAAAAAAAAATTAATATACAATATCGAAAACAAAAAGAAATTTTTTTAGCACTTGAATTGTCTTTCAAGAAACTTTTATTTTAGATCATTAGTTTAACCGTCATTTCAACTCAAAGTGAAATGGGATTTTCAAGGGAGATAAGGGTTATTTCAAGGAAGATAGGGGTTACTTTCCAACTTGCTCACATGCAATGTATTGCTTCAGATGGTCTTTCACTCAAAGGGACCATGTGAGGTTCATTTAATTAATTTAACCAAGGTCATTAAACAATGTATATATGATCATGATATACTAGAAAAGTCAACAGTAACCAAGGTCATTAAACCCTCATTTTCCTCTCTCTTCCCCCTCCTCCCCCCTCCTACCCACAGTGACAAGACTCGCGTTTTATTCGCGTTTAATTCGCGAATAAAACGTTTTTAGGGTGTTTCCGAACCGAATGGCGTATTATTCGTTGACCGAATAAAACGCGAATTATACGAATTTTACGAATAATACGTGTTTTTTTCAAAAAAATTCGGAAATAAAATTGGAAATATCGCGGCACAGTAACTGGCGACGTTTGAATTCGCGTTTAACCCACGCAGCGACACATTTTCCCAGGCAGCACATGTGAGTCCATTTCTGATTTCTCTATTTTATTAAAATTTTTACTATGTTGATCTTCTGTGGCAAATACAAGGAGTATATTGTATAGTAAATCATTGGTAATGAATTAAATATGCACTGAGATCTTGTATTGTAATTCTGAATCATTCCCGAATTATACCCGAATCACGAATTTTTGACCCTGCCGAACCGAACCCGAATTATTCATTTGTTACTATGCTCCTACCTCATGTTTATTGTCATCAATTTTGGTAACTTCTTCTCTCTTATTAAATTTTAATGAGTACATAAACTTTTTTGAATAATATATATTTCGGGTAACAAATTGTTTTGCAGAAAACATTTTAATCCGAATTTTTTATTCATATCCTTCTAAAAAAATTCAAACTTGCCCTTCATTTGCAAAAAATTCGAGAAATGTCCTTACCATTTGGCAATGCCAACAGTAGACTTCGTAAAATACCATTATACCACTGACATTGTCAACAATAGTTATGTGAAGTCTATCGTTGGCAATGCCAACGATAGAGATGTGGACAGGAGTATCCGAATTTTCAAAATGCATTTCAAAATTCCACTCTATCTATACATCTCTCTCTCGTCTCTTTCTCTCTTTTTTTCCAAAATCTACTTGCAGCCTCATCCTTTGCATGTAAGTCCTTACATCATTTATTATTTATTTCAATTTAGTAATTTCATATTATAAATTAGAGGGATGCTTCGGTGGACATAAGGACCTATTTGTAAAATGAACATATTTTCATTTTCAAAGTTCAAACAGTCGATCCGACCGTTCAACATTATCTCCATATTAAAATGTACTTGAAGGTCAAATTTTACATTTTTTTTGAATTTTTTTACTATTTATTAAGTATTTTACAAATTCAATGGTCTCAAAAATCAGCTGAAAATCTATATGTTTGCTAACAGTTATATTCATGAGTTAGTAGCTTCTTTATATTGATCGAAGGCCGGCTTCTCAACATTCCGGATTTACTAAGCCCCGGGATGTTTATGTTTGTCCAGATCAGATACAAAAGGGTCTTGGCTTAATTAATCCCGGGATTATCAGTTTTATTGTTATCTTTAGCCTTTCCTATTGATAAAATCTTTTTATCGACTTTACCGAAAAACTGGAAGTATGCAAGGTTGAATTATACCGCATTTATAGGAATTCCACCAGGCTTCGAGTCTTTGACTACTGCAGAATCTACTTTGGAATCCATCTTAAATACCTTTCAAAGTACATCTCCATATATTTCTATGGATCAAATTCAACCTGGAAGTCCACCTTCCCACTTAAGGGATGGGGATTTCTATATTTCTAATTTCAATGAGATTTTCCTAGCTCTTAGGTAATATGGGGAATTCTATTTAGTCCAAAGAAAGGAGGACGACTGATGAAGGCTTTAATGTAATAGGTAGAGACATGGTCCAATGCTGAAACATAGAGAGAAAGAAGAGGGGAGGCGGGGAGGGGAGGGGACACGATCCATATTCGGAATGGAGCCAACAAGGCATTTGGTTCGAAACCAATTCGTGTTGAAATAGAAAGTAAAATAAAAGTTGTACGGCCAACAGTTTTTTCAATTACCAGCAAATTACTTCTCTTAGGCAATTCACCGAACAGCTGATGTGCAGCAACACACCAGACCCGTACCAGTACTGGTACAGGTAGAAAACAGCACCAAATTCAGCAAGAAAAGTGAGAAAAGGCAAGGAGAACTAGCACAAAGATTATCTCAAATCAGGGAGGGACAGTTTTCAATTAATGAATAACCAAGTCTTTATGCTTACAAACCATGCACATCACACACTAAATAATCCATCAATCAATTTACAAGAGATATATCAAACCAAATGGAGAAGTAGAAGGATTGAAGAAAGGCTGCAACAAAGCCGACTGTCACAAGTCGAATTGGACAGCCGGCAGCTCCACTGTGATGTCTCAACTGGGGCTGTACCGGTCTTCAAGTTCCAGCCCAAGATAGCTCTCTTTTACTCTCTCTGGTGAGATGGATAGAACGTTCAGATGCAGCTCTAGCTTGCTGAACACGATAGAAGAGAAGAAACACAACCAGCAGCTCTATTCTCCCTGTTCACATTTTAATATGAAGATAATGTTGAACAGTCGGATCGACTGTTTGAACTTTGAAAATAAAAATATGTTCATTTTACAAATAGGTCCTTATGTCCACCGAAGCAAATGCCTATAAATTATTAGAAATTGTAAAAATCTAGGATTTATGATTTAGGAATTGTGTAAATAGGAGGGCTCAAATGCCTCCATATATCATGCCTCCATTTTTAGTACCATAATAACATAAAATTTAAAATTTATAAGTCAAGATAAAGCTGTTAGATATGATATATATCATTTTCAAGTAAAAGATCACAACATTCTCATATTATTTTGATTAAAATTAATCAAGTACTTGCAAAAATATTACACCGATGTGGTTAAATTAAAAGTTATAATTTTATTGATTCATAAGGATCCCATATTATTGATTCATATTTAACCAAAATTAAAAGTTATAATTTTTTTATGTACATGTAGAGAAAATTATATAGATCACATCTATCGCTTTTATTTTCACAAATAAATTTTAGAATATTTGTTAATAGAAAATTAAAATGGAGGCATGATGGAGGCACAAAAAAGTAGAGGTATTTGAACCCTCTTGTGTAAATTATTAGAAATTGTTTGAAATTGTGCAAATTGTTATAAATGGTTATAAATTGTTATAATTGTTAAAAATTGTGTAATTTATGAAATTTGGTCAAAATATAGATTTTAAAAATACCAGACTCAGATTTACTAGATCTTGATATTAAACATACCACAATTGAGGTTAAAATCAAGTAGATTACTGGCCCTACTGCTTTACTCCAGCACTGAACCTGGTCCTGGCTACCAGTTTGCCGATTGCGTCCAAGGCAAAAGGGTTGGAGTCCCAATTGGGGTGCCCCTTCTCCGCTCACCTTCTCCGCTTACGGTGCTCACCTGTCATCACACATACGTGGTCACAGGCCACTCTTCAACCATTAGGGTGTCCTATGCCCACAATCACCTACGTACAACTTCTTTGAGACTCGAATACTATTGGATTATTGATTATCATTGTCCAAAGAGGGTGTTGCGTCAGGTTGGACTTAGATAGCGGATCCCGGTCGATCCTCTCTTGGGCATGACTGCGACACACGATTTACACAGGTCAGTCATACTCTTCAATTACTTGACATTTTATTATGGTTTCATATGATACGCGCATAACTAATTCGTTATTATTGGTATGCATGACCTCTCACGTCCCATGGTCGAGACTAGAGTTCACACTTTGCTTTTCATTACCACATAGCGCACTCCCCTAACGGTCATTTTTTGATGTCCCATGCCATCCACATGATAGCGATAAAGGATTGGCGAAAAATAGGTTGCTGCCTTCTTAGACATGGTGAAAAAGCTGAGACCAAAATGGTGAAAACCTCAGAAAAGGCGGCTGGAAATAATGGCGCTTCCAGTTCAACAAAACCGAAATTGGGAGGTGGAGGCTATGCCCACTACCGTTGCCAACAGTAGACTTTACATAACTCAAATGTCATCATGCAATTACTAATTTCAAAAAAATTATCACACTTCTAATTAATAAAGTAAAAAAATAAATATTATTACCTAATATGAGATATGTTGCTGAAAGTGACATACAATTTTTAATTTTCGTCATTCTTTGTGGTCATAGACAAAAACAATAAAATATAATTTTAAAGATACCAACTAATGAAAAAAAAATGTTGCATGTAAATAAAAGATTGTAGATTTAAAGTTTTAACAAGTTTCTCTCACTCCTCTCTCTCTCTTCTCCCTTTACTTCCCTCTCTCTTAGAGTTTCTTCTTTATCTTTGTACTATTATTAGAAAGTTACCGTTTGTACCAAGTACCAACGTACGGCACAC
Source organism: Carex kokanica (assembly GCA_025461125.1). Classification (NCBI taxonomy): domain Eukaryota; kingdom Viridiplantae; phylum Streptophyta; class Magnoliopsida; order Poales; family Cyperaceae; genus Carex; species Carex kokanica. The sequence continues at coordinate 335,296 of JAJGRX010000991.1, read as the reverse complement.
TAGGTGCCAAATATTTTTTTAAGATATAACAAATATCAATAGCAAAAAAAACATTCAATATTCATAAAATTCACAGCATTATATCTGAAACAGATCTTAGATAAAAAAAAAAAACACACACACACACACATCTAGTCAATTAACTTAGAATCTCCTTATTAAAGTCTACATCGCTTCACCTACTGTTACAATTTTTCCTTTAAAAAATAAATCATCTAGTCAAATAACTTGATCCCATCATAAAAATCTGGACAGTGCTTCACATATTGTTGCAATCTTTCCTTCTCAATTATTGCCTTTCCTTTGCATCTGACTTTTGTGGGACTAAGATTACATGGTTCCATTGAAGCTTCTCTAACACAAGGCATATCAGGTAGTTTTTTATTCCATATTGGCATTAAAATTATCGGCTTGATCCCCGCAAGGCCAAAACTAACATATCCAAAAGTAGACCAACCACTTGTCATAAGCACATCACAAAGACTAAGCAAATATATATCTGCAAGTGCTTTTTGATTGTGTGATTGGTTCTCTGTATTTTGTTTTTCTTCGTGGCTCGGTTGGTAAACACTCACCAACTCTCCGGTTTTAACTGAGTTCTCATAGTACATGGATTTTAACCTCTCGTAGTAATAGGTATACAATGATGCTACTAAAATTGCTTTCGAAGGTTTTTGCTCATCGGGTTTGAAGGTTTTTGTTCCATTGAAATCAAGTTCAGGGAGTACACTTTCCATTTTAGAGCATTTCTGGATCTGTTGGAATATAACATCAGAAGAAACTCTTGTAAACCCAAAAACGCGTACTTGTATACCAATTTTCTCATCAGCCTTGGCAAGGTAAGACATGTAGTATCTCCTAACCGATCCCCAAACATTGTTACTGGGATGAATTAAATAGTGTGCTAATAGGTAGAACGCACTCTCTTTTGCTGGAAATAACCGACCGAGTTCTTCTTCAAACATAGGTGTTGATGAGCAAAGAGATGGGAGAAAGTATAGATCGGATTTTAGTAACAACCAATTGACCTTTCCAAGGACAATTTGATCATCATTGCAAAAAAACATCATGTCTGAAGTACGATAATTATCAACTAGATAGACATACACATAAGAGGGCAATGACTCGACCTTGGTATTATTCGAATGATTGCTTATTATAACATGCTTATCTAGCATGTTGCCATATGTCACATTAGAGTTAACATCAAACTTGTTAAGGTTTTTGATTGGGAAATCAGGAGGCAAAATCCATGAGGTATCGGGAAATGGTTCACAAAAGAGATCAACCAATTCATCGGTCAATTGAATTAGCATAACTCTATTCGTGATAATAGCATAGAAAAAGGTACTTATAAGGGATAGTATTCGGTTGCCTAACCCTGCAATAGGGATCCAAACCACATAGTTGCATTCCATTGATTCTACACTATGACCTGAGTTCAACTGCTGAATCGACTTCTGATAAAGAGGCGTATTTGGGCCGCATTTCTTGTGGAGAGCTTCATAATTTCTTAGCTTCTGTAAAAGGTATGAAGATGGCATATACGGTGATGATTTGCGAAACAATGGCCACTCGAATCGGCTCAAACATGATTCGTTGTCAAAGTTTGAGGGGATGAGTACATGGAGATAGTTATTGTTCGATGGTGTAGAAGTTTGATTTGAACCATAATTCAACCCTGGATATCAAAACGTTGTGAGCTACGAGGACTTGTATAAATGAACAAATTAACTACATAATAGGACAAAATAAAAATAAAAAAAAAACATTTTTTTTATTATTTACTTCAAGAAAAAAAATTCATGTATATTCTTATGAAACCTTCAAAATTACATACTTTTTTTCTTGTAAAAATTAGTTGCATGATGACATTTGATAGTAAGCATTTTTATAATGTTTGGGTTCATATTTAAAAGATAATGGACTAACGAAATTATAATTAGTTTGCACCACTGAAACAATCCATATGAAATTATTTCATTCTATTAATATTTCTTAATTTAGAGGTAGCTAGCTAGTATTAGATGGCTTGATCAACATTAATTGCATTCTTAGATGATAATTCCATTAAAGAAAAACAAGACCAAACGTTGATCCATTAAACATATATATAATTCCTTTAAAGTGCATTACATTAAAGCATAATTTAATTTAAAGCAAAAAAAAGGAAAACAATTAGGGGGGGATTATAAGTGGTATTAAGGGGGAAAAAGTTTATTTCTACATAGAATATTCAAAATTAAATGCTCAAAATAAACTATAATATTGAAACTAAATTAAATTAAAATTTAAACATAACATAACATTACATAACATTAATATTGAAAAAGTTTATTTTCTTTAGTGGTTTTTTATTGTTCGAATTAAATTAAAACATAACATTATATCTAAATAATATTGATTTTTTCCCATAGACTATAAATGATAAAATAGAGATGGCTATATATAGTACGTGTAAAAAAATGATAATTTGACTAATATGTAGGATTTAAGATTTTAAAAATCGTTATCGTGCCCCATGCTAAATCACCCCCTGCCCAACTTGATAGTGCAACAAATAATGTTACTAAGACGTGTGCTTCTAATGTGAAAAAAAATCATATCGTTGTCTTGGTATCTTGTAGAAAACTGCGTTTGGTTGGAACAATAATAGAGCTAACTAAAGAAAAACTCTATTATTCTCAAAAAGTGGTGATACAAACACAAATTTGAAAAAAAAAATTAGCTCAAGTATAGATCTATTCTAACTTATAAAGATTGTGAGTTATCAAATTTGCAAGTTAGTGGAGTTAGTAATATTAATAATAAAAAAAGGATACATTTTTTTTATTCATTCCTCTCAACTACGATATTAGAGTTATTTTAAATATTAGATTAATTAGTATTAAATATAATGTTAGTTTAAATATTAAATGTAATATAATACTGATTTAAATATTAGATTAGTATTAAATAAAATGTTAGATTAAATATAATATAATAATAGTTTAAATATTAAATGTAATATAATATTAATTTACATATAATATTGTAACATTATGCAAAATAGGTACATAAAATTAAGAACTGTAAATAAAATACAAAACATATGAGCAAATCTTTCAAGTAAAACATAAATTGTTCTCTAAATAAATATCATATTTTCTGAAAATATTCATAGGATAATTAATTTGTTTTTCCGTTAATCGCTATTAAATAAGGATACGTTTAACTCAAAATTTAATATAAATCAATCCAATTATAATAAAAAAAATTATATAAAAAAAAATTATATATAATTATATATTTTTTAATTATAACTTATAGAATAACGGGTGCAAAATAGCTCTTATCCATACCCTTACCCAGTAAGCTAACAAAAAAGGTTTCTTACCCATATCCATACCCGATGGATAAGCTAATGAAAAAAAAAATTGAACTTTGTCTAACATAAAACTCTTTATTAAACAAATTTGGATAACATATTGTAATGGGTACGTAGGTAATCTGCTAATTAATTAAGTAACATTTCTAAATTAAGAAGAAATGAAAATGAACCTTAGATTTTTACGTACCTTTGTAAAGAGTACTTATGTTTACATCAGTACTGATCAGCCAGAGAAAGAAAAGAAGAGGCAAAAAGATGAACACTGCTCCAGGAACTCCCCACTTGTTGCTTTTCTCATTCCTTGCCATTTCATGTCCCATACTACTATACTATACTAGCTCTATCGATCGATTTCACAATTTTAATTCTAGTTAGCTCCCATGCATGTTGAGAACTACGTACGTACCTTGTATTTATATATATATGGATTCTGCAATTTGTATAGTATTTAATGTGCTGGATATATTGGGATGCGATCTTAATTAGTTGCAAATTAAGCTAGCTAGCTAGTGCCATTATTATCTTAGCACATGAGAAAAATACTAGTATATCATTCATTGTTTACTTTTAATTCTAGTATATCATCATCATATATACGTACATTGTTTAATGACCTTGGTTAAATTAATTAAATGAACCCCACATGGCCCCTTTGAGTGAAAGATCATCTGAAGCAATCTATTACATGTGAGCAAGTTGGAAAGTAGCCTCTATCTCCCTTGAAAATCCCAATTTCACTTTGAGTTCAAATGACGGTTAAACTAGTGATCTAAAACAAAAGTTTCTTGGAAGATCGACAATCCAAGTCCTCAATTTTTTTTTCTTTTTATTTGATTTTTGTATTTTGCATTATTTTAATTATAGGCTCTGTGTGTGTGCAGAAAATATGAAATCTGCATTCAAACAAATCAAATACAAAATTTGTGGCCAAGCCCAACTAATTGAAAATCAGATCCAAATCCATAATTAACCGCATTAAGCCCAATCCTTAGATCCAAATCCATAACTGCATCGCAAGGTAGCATAGAAATACTGCGTAATTAAATGAGAAGGAGAACGCTCCACATGTATCAGACGGCTGTGATTTCACAGATATCTTTCATTTAACAGTCCAGAATTGTTTTGGACAGATTTAATTTGGAATGTCTTTAATTTACAAACTTCTTTATTAAAAGTAAGGATAGTTAAGGAAATGAAGAGGGTAAGTATTGTGCACAATTTGATTGTGAATATTAAGTCGATCTGAACCCATTTCATCTAACATTTTAAAATAGAAATTAATTGTACAGAAAAAAAAATTGAAAAACTAATATATCATGATAACTCATCTTTTAAAGAAAAAAGTTAATTCCATGTTCCAAATTTAATGTGTAAAATTAATGATAACCACTTACAAAATTCTTTCAATCAATCAAACATATCTATAATAAATAAAAAATCTTTAGTACTTTGCATCGCATCTGAAGCAAATCCGAATTCAGATCCTCCCCGATACCGTAATAGGGAATCTTTTACAATTATTAGATCTGGACCGTTCTTTTTAACTTGGCACGAATCTCAAAGTCCAATAATACTGCCCCCTACGCTAGCCCGAATCTCAAAGAGGCTGAGAGTTAGTCTCAAACCGTAAAGTGAAGGGAATCTTTTACAGTATTGGAGAGGATACTTGTCCAAGCAAATCCTATATCAAAAATCACCCATCTAGTAAAAATAACTTGATCTTCTCATTAAAACCATTACATAAAAATTACTCATCTAGTCAAACAACTTGATTCCATTATCAAAATCTGGACATCGTTTTACATATTGTTGCAATTTTTCTTTATCGACTGTGTTTCCCTTGCAACTTGATTTTGGCGGAGTAAGATAACATGGTTCCCTTGAAGCTTCTCTAACACATGGCATATCGGGTATATTTTTATCCCAAATTGTAATTAAAATTACCGGCTTGATCCCGGCGAGGCCGTAACTGACATATCCAAAAGTGGACCAACCACTCGTCATAAGCACATCACAAAGACTAAGCAAATATATCTCTGCAAGTGCTTTTTGATTGTGTGATTGGTTCTCTGTATGTTGCTCTTCTTCATGGCTTGGTTGGTAAACACTCACCAACTCTCCGGTTTTAACCGAGTGCTCGTAGTACATGGATTTGAGCTTCTCGTAGTAATATGCATACAATGATACTACTAAAATTGCTTTTGAAGGCTTTTGTTCATCGGTTTTGAAGGCATTTGTTTCATTCAAATCAAGTTCCGGAAGTACGCTTTCCAATTTAGAGCATTTTTGAATCTGTTGGAATATAACATCAGAAGAAACTTTTGTAAACCAAAAGACGCGTACTTGTATACCGATTTTCTCATCTGCCTTGGCAAGATAAGACATGTAGTATCTCTTCACCAATACCCAGACATTGTTACTTGGATGAATTAAATAGTGAGCTATTAAGTAGAACACACTCTCTTTTGCTGGAAATAACCGGCCGAGTTCTTCTTCAAACAGAGGCATCGAGTAAAGAGATGGGACAAAGTATAGATCGGATTTTAGTAACAACCAATTAACCTTTTCAAGGACAATTTGATCATCATTGCAAAAAAACATCATGTCTGAAGTACGATAATCATCAACTAGATGGACATACACATAAGATGGCAACGACTCGCCCTCGGAATTAATTGAATGATTGCTTGTTATAACATGATTATCTACCATGTTACCATATGTCACATTAGAGTTAACATCAAACTCATTTAGGTTTTTGATAGGATAATCAGGAGGCAAAATCCATGAGGTATCAGGAAATGGTTCACAAAAGAGATCAACCAATTCATCAGTCAATTGAATTAGCATAACTCTATTGGTGAGAATAGCATAGAGAAAGGTACTTGTAAGGGATAGTATTCGGTTGCCTAACCCGTTATGAGGGATCCAAACCACATAGTTGCAATCCATCGGTTCTATACTTTGACCTGACTTCAACTGCTCGATCGACTTTCGATAAAGAGGCATATTTGGGCCACATTTTTTGTGGAGATCCTCATAATTTCTTAGCTTGTGCAAAAGGTATGAAGATGGCATGTATGGAAATGATTTGCGGCGCAATGGCCACTCGAATCGGCTCAGACATGATTCTTTGTCAAAGTTTGAGGGAATTAATCCATGGAGATAGTTCTTGTTGGATGGAGTAGAAGTCAGATTGGAACCATAATTCAACCCTGGATACAAAACTTTGTGAGCTATTAGGACTTGTATAAATGAAAAAATTAACTACACAATAGGACCAAAATAAAATAAAAATAAAACAGTTTTTTACCTTATTTAGTTCAACAAAAAAATTCATGTATATCCTTATGAAACCTTCAAAATTACATATTTTGTTTCTTATAAAAAATTAGTTGCATGATGACAATTTTATAATGTTTGAGTTCATAAAATAAATAATTGATTAACGAAATAATAATTAGTTTGCAACACTAAAACAATTAATCCATTTGAAATTATTTGCATGCTATCAATATTTCTTTTGAGGTAGCTAGCTAGTAGTAAAATTCTAGATCAACATTAATTGCATTCTTAGATGATAATTCCATTAATGAAGAAAAGACCAACTGCATGTTGTCCATTAAACATATAAAATTATATTTCTTTTAAAGCGCATTGCATTTAAGCATGATTTAACTTAAAGCTAAAAAATAAAGAATTTAATAAAGGCATAACTGGTATATATATGTATATATATTACGGGGAAAAAAATATTTCTAATTGAATATTCAAAATTAAATGCTCAAAATAGTCGAGCTCTTTTCCTTTTCTTTAGTTTTGAACTAAAAAAAAGGGTTTGTTTTTATTGTTCAAATTAATTTAAAAATAACATTATATCACAACAATATTGATTTTATTTCCTAAAGACTATGCTGATAAAATAGAGATGGCTAGTACATGTAAAAAAAATGTTAATTTGACTAATATATATATATGTATGATTAAGATTTTAAAAATAATGATCGTGCCCAACTTGATAGTGCAACAAATAATGTTACTAATTAAGACGTGTGCTTCTAATCATATCACTATCTCGGTATCTTGTATTTTTATCCGTATCTCATGCAACATATATACAACATAGCGAATATTTTTCATTTTTGTTTTTGTCAACTGCAGTTTAATTTGTCGCTTAATAAAAGAAAATAAAGTTAAATGGCCGGCAGTTCTGTCCTTTATCAATTTAATTTTTTATTTTACAATTTTTCTTTATACTGCAAAATATTTTTATCGTAACTTTGCTTTATGATGTTATATATTTTATTTTATTTTATTTTTTGAAGTTAGCCCGTAGGTACGCACACAGCACTCCAATCCTGCCCCCATGCAGGATCGAACCCCTGTCCTCTCATAGGAGAACTAGTGTCTATATTAGCTGCCCCATGCATGTAGCAGTGGCTATGATGTTATTTGTTGATAATTACTTTTGAGTGAGGCTATGGTGCTATGCATAGCACCAATGGCTAGTGTACTACGGCTCAATATGGTACTTTTTAAAATCCTAACGGTCGATCCGACCGTTCAATGTGATATCCATATGAATATGTACTTGCAAACTAAATTTTATATTTTTTTGAATTTTTTTACTATTTTTTCAGATAGGTAGAAAAATCAGTGTTTTTTGAAAATTCTGGACCATCAAAATTCTACCTATCTGAAAAAATAGTAAAAAAATTCGAAAAAATATAAAATTTAGTTTGCAAGTACATATTCATATGGTTATCACATTGAACGGTCGGATCGACCGTTAGGATTTTAAAAAGTATCATATTGAGCCGTAGTACACTAGCCATCCGTGCTATGCATAGCACCATAGCCTCACTCATTACTTTTTAATAATAGATTTTATAAAAATTGCTATCTTAACTGATTAGGTGAAATAAATATTTTTAATCCAACATTTGTATGTTTTAATGCGTAATGATATATATATAGGGATGGGCTCTGGTGAGCTATGGAGTAAAACAAGTTTTTACTCCACGCCTCATTATTTGCATTTTGAAAATCCAAACAACCGATCCGAACCGTTCAACATGCATGATCTCCATATTGAAATTTGCTTGGAGACCAAATTTTACATTTTTTGGAATTTTTTTACTATTTATTAAGCCACTTTGAAAATCGCTGATCCATTGGTCCAGAATTTTTTACTGTTTTGCTACTGTTCACCCGGATCAGCGATTTTCAAAGTGGCTTAATAAATAGTAAAAAAATTCCAAAAAATGTAAAATTTGGTCTCCAAGCACATTTCAATATGGAGAACAACTTGAACGGTTCGGATTGGTTGTTTGGATTTTCAAGATGAAAATATGGCGTGAAGTACAAACTCGTTTTACTCCATAGCTCACCATAGCCCATCCCATATATATATATATATATATAAAGAGAGAGAGAGAGACTAATATGCTTTCGGTAGCACTTTGGCCGAAGTGCTACCGATTCAAAATCAGATTTTCAAAGTCCAAATGGCCGATCCGAACCGTTCAAGTTGTTCTCCATATTGAAATCTGCTTGGAGACCAAATTTTACATTTTTTGGAATTTTTTTACTATTTATTAAGCCACTTTGAAAATTGCTGATCTGGGTGAACAGTAAAAACAGTGTTTTCAAATTCTGGACCACCGGATCAGTAATTTTCAAAGTGGCTTAATAAATAGTAAAAAAATTCCAAAAAATGTAAAATTTGGTCTCCAAGCAGATTTCAATATGGAGAACAACTTGAACGGTTCGGATCAGCCATTTGGACTTTGAAAATCCGATTTTGAATCGGTAGCACTTCGGCCGAAGTGCTACCGAAAGCACATTAGTCTATCTCTATATATATATATATATATATATATATATATATATATATATATATATATATTATTTGTTGTGATGTTATGTTAAATATAAATGTAAGATAACAAAAGACGAATCATGGAAAGCTTATCCAAATTATAACTCATTTAACTCATATAAACTAGAAAACTTTTATGTAAAATATTATTCTTACTCATATCCTACCCTTACCCATTAAATATATATTAAATTACTCATACCTACCCTTACCCATTAAAATAACGGATAACGAAATAAATAATGGTAATTAGCATATAATTTGATCAAAATATAACACACACACCATGTACCTAATATAAAAAATATAAAAAATATAATTTTCTATCCCATTATTTTAGGATATATAAATTATTAATTTAATGAAATAATAAAATATTGTATAAATCAATTTTGTCAAAAATTACTAATTAAAAACTATATAAAATATTGGATAAATTAATTTAATCATAAATTACTAAATAAAATAATATATGAAATGTAATATAAATCAATATAATTATAATAAAAAAATTATAATATATAATTTTATATTTATTATTTATTCGATCTGTAGGGTAGCATACATCAAATTTTATCTTTATGTACGGTGAAACATACATCAAATTTTATCATATTTTGGAATTTAAAATATGAATAATATATATCTTACTTATAATGTTGAATTTTAATTTTAAAAAATTATATTACTTGTCTATAGGTAGCATGTACGAAATAGCTCTACCCATATCCTTATCCAATAAGCTAAGAAAAAAAAAATTATCCAATAAACTAACAAAAAAAATTCTTAACCATACTCATATCCGATAACCTAATGAAAAAAAAAAAAAAAAAACTTTACTCATGCTCATCTAATCGAATACGGTACAAGTTGGGTAAATGGTTAAAAAGATATCATTGACACCCCCTATATACATCCTTAGAGAAAGGAATGTGGGATACATTTTTAGAAAATCATAAAAGTTATATTACAACAAACGGGTATATATTTACTTGAACTTTGTTTAACACAAAACTCTTTATTAAACAAATTTGGTTACAGATTGTTGGTAGGTATTAATCTGCTAAGTAACAATATTTCAAAATTAAGAAGAAATGAAAATGAAATCTCAAATTTTTACGTACCTAATTTGTGAAGAGTACTAATGTTTACAACAGTACAGATCAGCCAGAAAAAGAAAAGAAGAGGCAAAAAGATGAGCACTGCTCCAGGAACTCCCCACTTATTGTTCCTCTTCATCTTTTTCTTACACAAACGCTTAATTTCTTCTACTGCACCAATACCATCCTCTCTTTCCATCTTCTCATAATTCCTTGCCATTTCATGTCTCATACTACCTCTATCCATTTCACAATTTTAATTCTAGCTCCCATGTTCAGAACTAAGTACCTTCTATTTATTTATATGGATATGCAATTTGATGCCAAATAATTAAGCTTATTGAGGAAGTGGAAGCGGATTGTCCAATCATTATAAAAATATTTCTGAGTTATTATTATATGTTGGGATTTTTTAGGCCCAAAATGGCCTTGGTCCATCTCCCTTTTCCTATATCTTTTTCTTGGTAACCTAAATCTAATGTGTTGCTGTTTTTCTCTTCTTGCGCCAAAACAGAAAGAGAGAAAGAGAGAGAGAGTGATTGTTTGTGCTAACAATTGGAACACTCTTGTAATCTCTTGTTTAATAGTGAAGTTTGCCGGTCGTTTGCCTCTCGGTGGAGTAGGCTTGACCGAACCACCTAATCTCTATGTTTGCTTTCTCTTGTATGTTCTTTGGACTCGATCTATCCTGCAGTAACATCTTTTCTCTATTATTGGTGTTTTTGGTTGTATGCAAGGTTGCATTTGTCTCTAACTTCTCGGTTCTAACCCAATAATCCATACACCAACATTATAATCAATTGTATAATAATAAAAAAGAAAATATGATCCTAGATTGTCTGAAAACATTAATATCAAATTTAGACCGATACATACACCGATACATTAATATCAAATTTATCAAATTGAGATTTTAATAAAGGGATCAAGTTGTTTGACTAGATTAGTGATTATTGAAAAGTACAAAATGAAAGAAAGATCAAATATAATACATATGACCTAAATTTTGTTTGCGATTATCAGAGATATGATTAATTCAAAGAATTTTTAAGTGGCTATATGTGAACAGTTTAATTGTAAACGTTGAATTTGGAACATTAGATTAAAATATTTTTGGCTATAAAAGGTAAGTGAGTTATTATGATTACATGCATTTTCGATTTTTTGTTTGAACTGATAATTAACTTCAATTTTAAAAGAGTGAGGTTATGGTACTATGCATAGCACACATTAGTCCGTACTTTAAATTAATATTTTCATTTTAATAATATCGGTGTATGTTGCATATGAATTATTATCGGTGTATGTTGCTTATGTGTAGCATTATATTGCTTAGTTGAAATTGTTTGAATTGAATTGTTGATCCGTTAGATGAAAGGCCTCATCTAGATGGAAATTATATAATTTTGATATTCACTCGACCAAACTAAGTATTTGAGATAGGTTTGTGAACCGAGAGATGAAACCAAGTAGTAGCCGAGAGGTGAATTTTTCCTCGTATCGAGAGATCGAGGATATCTTTAGTAAATCAACAAGTAACTTAGGATAATTAAGCCAACAAGCGAAACTTGAGGTTTAAGAACCCAAGGAGGGAAGAAATTGAATCCCGTACCAAGTAATTAAGCCAACATGCGAGAGTTGAGGTCTAGGTACTTTGGTTCGGCCAATAGAACCCTGCACAGGAAACTGTTGGGTTTTGAGGCTACCCAAAGCCATTAGGCTTAAGCTGCGGAAAGACCATAAATTTTTTTTTTTACTTCTAACTTAAGCCAAAAGGATTGAAGTGGTATGTCGGATAATCTACCGAGAGTTACATACATGTTCAATCATTTTCTTTGATTAAAAGCCGTAAATAAAACTTTACTCATTCAGATCATAGATTAAGTAGTATGTCGGATAATAACCGAGAGTTACATACCAGATTAATCCTGTATAGACCCAAAGTAGTAAAACCGTATTTACTTGTATTTTAATCAGTTTATAGATCTACTTCTTTGATTGATTTCTAAAACTTTAATCTACTTACCAATTAAATAGATTAATATAACATGTTTATACCTTGTTTCCAAATTCAAATTGGAATGCAGTCTGACTTGGTTAAGCAAGCACAAAAAATATAGTGCCTCTATCGGTTATCCACCAGGAATTACTAGAGAGTTGGTATTTCTTTTGCCAGAAATACTATACCAACGGTATTCGAAAAGTCACGGTTTTCGGTAAATCACTATTCACCGAAAGTACGAAATTTCTGACAAAACACTATTCACAAGAATAGAAATTGATTATAATTGCATATGAATTTGATACTATGCATAGCACACATTAGTCCGTACTTTAAATCTAATGTTCCAAATTCATATGCAGTTTAATAATAATTCATATGCAACATACACCGATACACGTATCATAGCCATTCATTGGAAATTTTTTATTGGTAGAAATTAATAGAAAAGAAGAGAGAGAAATAGAAAGAGTACATCAGTTCTTATATTGGTAGAAAGATCGGTAAAATTCTTACCGATCTAAAAAATCAAAAAGTTTGGATCAGTAGGAATTTTACCGATCCAAACTTAATTTTTCTTTTTTTTTAAATATGATGTCTAGATGGAGAAAATTCTTAGAGTGAGGCTATGGTGCTATGCATAGCACCAATGGCTAATGTACTACGGCTCAATATGGTACTTTTTAAAATCCTAACGGTCGATCTGACCGTTCAATGTGATATCCATATGAATATGTACTTGCAAACTAAATTTTATATTTTTTCGAATTTTTTTACTATTTTTTTAGATAGGTAGAAAAATCAGTGTTTTTTGACAATTATGGACCATCAAAATTCTACCTATCTGAAAAAATAGTAAAAAAATTCGAAAAAATATAAAATTTAGTTTGCAAGTACATATTCATATGGTTATCACATTGAACGGTCGGATCGACCGTTAGAATTTTAAAAAGTACCATATTGAGCCGTAGTACACTAGCCATCCGTGCTATGCATAGCACCATAGCCTCACTCAAATTCTTATATTAAATCTAGTAAAATATGAAAAGTTTTTCAAAAAATAGATAGAATGTTTCTATTATATTTGAATTTTAAGATACTCCATCTATTTTTGTAAAAAAAATTATATTTTACTAGAAAAAATGAAAGAAAAAAAACAAACTGGTTTTTGGATCGGTAAGAATTTTACCGATCTTTCTACCAATAGAAGAACTGATGTACTCTTTCTATTTCTCTCTCTTCTTTTCTATTAATTTCTACCAATAAAAAATATCGCCTCTCTTTTTTTATCAACTGCAGCTTATTGGATTGGATTAACCGATCGATTAACCCTTTTCTCATTATCATTCTATTGTTTTTTTTTTTTATATATACTGGAAAATAGGAAAGAAGATGTTTTATGTCTTTTTGCGGCCTATAAATTGATTTGAATTCAGATCCTCCCCGTATCTTAATAGGGAATCTTTTACAATTATTGGATCTGGACCGTTCTTTTTAACTTGGCACGAATCTCAAAGCCCAACAATACTGCTCCTGCGCTCGCCCGAATCTCAAAGCGGCTAAGAGTTAATCTCAAACTGTAAAATGAAGAGAATCTTTTACATGCAGTATTAGAGAGGATACTTGTCCTATTAAAATATGGTCATTGCTTCACATATTGTTGCAATTTTTTCTTATCAATTAAAGATTACATGTAATTGGGTTTTGTTAGAATAAGATGACGTGGTATATAATTTTAGTACTATAAAAAGTTGGAAAGTAAATTTATGTTACTTTAATAGGCATATAGATAGTCTTTCATTAAATTTCATATAATTTAAGTATTATTTGATGATGCATTAAGGACATTTAATTTTGAATTATTGAAATTTTAAGTCACTTTTAAGTACGGCTATACATGCATCAAATTTTATCATATTTTATGAATAAACTATGAATGACATATCATATTTATAATATTGAATTTTAAGTTTAAACTTTATTTTATAAAATTATATTACTTGTCAAAATAAAAAATTGTTACATATATGTGAAGTGGTCATATATATTCTTAAACTACATGTATCCATATGTACGTCGTGCGGTTAACTAATTAATTACAACATATATAGTTAATTCACGAGTCATGGTATAGAATGACAAAAAAAAATAGAAAAACCCTCCAAATATTAGTACTTAATTTTAAGACGTTGGTTAAGGTCAAATTAAATATCCTCATGAATAATTAACAGTTGGAAATAAAGAAAGATACATAATTGCTAAGGACCTGAAACTTAAACTAAAGTTTTGAGGTCCTCAACAACGTATTTTTTATTTTTATTGAGATGGAATTATGGAATTGGAATAATAAAAGAAAGAAAGAATGATGGAAAGTGGAATGGATTAGTATGAGCGAAAAGACACAAAGAAAGAAAGTGTTGGAATAATAACTAACAGCTGCCAATGCAAGTCACCTCAATTAACTCTAATTTTGATTTTAGATCCGGACCGTTCGATTTTCTTTAGCACGAATATTAAAGGGCCTGGGTTCTGATTGGACGGCTCGGATCTAAATGCAAAATTCGAATTAATACATAGAATGCGGGCTCAACTGCTGCTGCCTAGTGTCTCGGGTAAAGTATTTAACACAGCAATTACAGCTTCATGCAACGCGTGAACCATAATCGACGTTGTTTTGATTCTATAGTCCGTGCTCTGTATTATGCTAAAACTGCCCTGTTAGAATATTCACCCCCAAGTGCCTTGTTAGAATAGGAGCGCTGGTTTTGATGTGTGCCGTATTGTGCCATAAAACGGTCATCATGTTAGTTACGCCGTCAACAAATCACGTGACTAAATGTGACATATTTGATCACACTTGATTGCATTAGTCACATTTGGTTACATGTTACATTTAACTAGTTTTTTTTATTATTATTTTAGGTTTGTTTAAGGAAAAAAAATGTGAAAAAATATGGTACAGAATAAAAATAAATGTTTGGTTTGTGGTCACGTGACGTGATCAAATGCCGTGCCGTGCCGTGTCTCGTATCATTTTTTTCAAATAGTAATCACGGCATTGCATTTGCACACGACAAAACATGCAAATCATGTTTTATTAGATCTAGTTTTAGGGTTTTGAATTGATTAGATTATGGATTGGTTTGTATTTGGGCCGCCTGCGTTGGTCCAGTCCACAGGCCGACTTCCAGAGTCAGTCCAGAAATAGGCCCCATGGCCTGCTGCCCATAGCAGGCCACCTCCAAAATAAAAATAAAAACTATATAATACTCAAAAAAAAATTTAGAAAAGAACATATTAACAGGTTTCTTATGTTACCCTACAGAGATTTTTGAGGAGAAACAAATTGTGAATTGTATGTTTCATTCTACTTCGGTGTATTTAACAGTTCAATCATAGCCATGCATAACGGTGAAATGCACAAAACCAAGAATGAAGAAACAAAAGTTAACTTACAAAAGCTGCCTTTTAGCATCTACTCATGATATCAGTTCTCCCCCTAGCTAGTAAGAGTATGACTATTATCAACCAACCAGTTACCAGTTACCAGCTCTGAGTTTTGATGCTTCAGAGCTGCAAAATACAACCACCAACAGTGTATCAGCATATCTATATATCACAAGTACTTGATCTATCTAAAGCAAAATAAAAGTCTTCTACTAGAACAACTCCTCCAGGCTGTCTTGCTACTGTCATAGCTTCTACCTGCCAGCAATTAACCGTTTAAAAAAAAAATGCTGAAACAAAAATACTACAACATGTGAAATATAAAACCTGGATACTACCAACTGGTACAGGCCTGGTATTGCCATGCTATACATGGGACACTACTTCGTTTATATTTAGAATCACATTTTTTTGGCACATGCCCTTGCTATCTCTGTAAATAGCAATTTGCCAACGAATATAATCAACAATTGATTTGGTGCTTAATTAAATTGCCACAACAAAATGATTGCATATGTTGACAATAAAGCATCCCTACCATGGGTAACATTACAGAGAACAACAAAATGATTTCCCCAGTAAATTAAAGACCTATATATGTCATTTATTCCCTACAACCACGATAGGATATAAGCAAACAATTAAATTGGTAAAAGTACGAGATCACCTTTTAGTAAGTCTCCAGCCCACCACCTTGCACTGATTGACTGATCCCCAACACCGAAATGCATTCAAAAAGCAAGAAAGTTAAGAGAAATCAAATAAAAAAATTGCAAAATAATCAGACAAATGATGAAATATATAAATGACTAGTTCTTTGTATTTGAGATTTACAAGTGGAGAAGCGATATGAAAGGAGATGGAAGTTATTTATCTGTAAAGGTTAATATAAATAGACTGCACCTAAAATTTTGCAAGTTTCCAGATGTATATCTACTAAATTTCAGATTTGTAAACATAAACCTTGGGAAAGTACTTCACGTTTCAATAACAACTAAGAGTCTGAGACCCAGTACAACTCTTTTTTTGTCTCCTCTTTGTCACTGCTCTTAGCCTTTGGGACAAACAAACCTGAGAAAAGAGAGGGAGATGATTACCAAAGCGGCGATGATGCTTGTTTTATTTTTTTACAGGCTCTGTCGTGGCTAAGTCGTGGAGACATCTCCTCTTGCCATGGCCAGTTACTTGGGACGGAAGAAGTGGATCTAGGCCCGCGAGCTCCCGCAGTCTCATAAAAGTTTCCTTTGCAAAAAACCAAATGGCACTTTTCCTCACTTGTTCATATTTTGATTTAAGCGCCACGTATAAATCTGAACCCTTCTTTGCTCTAAATCTGTCTCTTCGACATGCAAGGAATAGGCAAAAGAGGCACGTGTGACCAACAACACCAGCAATGCAGCTCTCATGGATAAGCACCGGACATCCGTTCTGATCACACTGAAAGAAGAAGCCCCTACCCGTTTGTTTGCACTTCATGCATGTAACTTTGTTCCTTTGGGCTGTGTCTTGGACTTGGGATTGAGGAGGAGGTTCCAATGGAGCAGTAGCATCAGTACTATCATGCACATGTAGTGGAGCAGTAGCAGTGTTAGTTTAGCATGGCCGCAAAAGGGGGGGTTGAAGATGCAAAGAAGCCATTTCTCTGACAATGAATCCTAGGTGACGGGTGTCTATGTCATTGATGACCTTGATGGCATTGTGGTGGTATGGATTGGAGGGCTCCAGTTGTAGAGAGACAGGGCAGCCCGGCGGAGGATTGGGCAGGCGCTGCCCGTTACTGCTCTTGTAGTGGTGTTGCATTCCCACGATATTCACTTCTGCATACTATTTTAGCCTCTGCATTATTTCTTCCACGCTGAATTGCCAAATAAATTTAATTATTTTCATCAGTTTTTTACCATAAATTTTTTTATTTCGATTCAGAAGAGATAATATATATAAAGAATAATCTTCCTTACATTAATCTGTATTAATCTTAAAAATAGAAAACAACTTGGAGTCCTAATTTTATTTTGAACACTTCCAGCTGATATAATAACCTTAAATTGAAGAAGTTGAGAAAATAAAATTGATTTTCAAATGGAAGGTCCACTAAAGAGCAAAAATGAAAGAAAACCCAAAACCCAAAACCTCAATGGTGACAAAAATTTGCATGAATTTCCCACAGTGTCATCAGCTCAGTTCATCTCAAAAAAGGGAACATGGCAACGTAATTTGGTAAAAGACCTTAAAAATTAAACCAAAACAGAACTAAGGAAGATTGATTTCTCTTCGCAAAGAACCCAATTGCTAGCAGAAGCAAACAGAAGTGGGTAACATTACCAAAGAAGAAGGAAATCAACAACAGGGATCTGCTCCCTAGTTGTACGCGACACAGCACCGTTCGATCCGACGCGTTTTCGACCTTCTCTTCTCTTCTCTTCTCTCTAGTTGTACGCGACACGACACAGACACAGACACGGTAGTAGAAAGAGAGAAAGGGAAATGGAAAGGAAGAAAAGAGAGATGCGTGTTTTTGTGTGAATCAGTCGCAGAAAATCAACCCACCACTGTGACACATTTTTTTACTTTTGATCCGGACCGTCCGATCTGCTCTAACACTAATATATATGGTCAATACAACCAGATGCAGTACATAAAGTCTCATTTGTAGCAATGTTAATTCTTCTTGGCCATGTTTGGTTGTGGAGTAAGAGGTGGAGTAAACCCCTTACTCCACACTTAGGTAGCCAAACGAGAAGTAAAAGAAGAGGAGTAAGGTGGAGTAAGCGGTGAGTTAATCCGGAGTAAGTTACTCCACCACTTCAGGTGGATTAACTTACTCCACACTTACTCCACCTGTAGGGCCCACTATCATAGGAAGAGGCTCAGTTTCCAACACTTTACTCCTCTAGACGGATTAATTTAAGCTATGAGTTATACTACCAAACAAGGTGTAAAATATGTGGAGTAAGATGGAGTAAGTCATTTAATCCTCATTAACTTTACTCCACAACCAAACATGACCCTTGTGATTAGTTATAGTCATGTGTTCAGGGCGGATCCATAAAGGCCCAGGGGCAGGTACTTGAATATATTTTTTTAAACCCAACACAATTTCGGTCATGTGTCTACTCTGATTCAATATGTTGCCTGCTCCTGCCCAGAAAAACTTAAATAACACGCCCGTCAAAAAAAGAAAGTAATTTAAATAACACGGCCCAATAAACACTGCCTCCGTACCCGCTGTTTCGGCGAAAGAAAAAGAAGAGATTTCGCTATTTTTTTTTTTTTTCACGGCCCATTAGACTAGTTTTTTTTTAAAACCCGGCCGGTCCAGGACCGGACCGGACCAAACCAGGGTTAGGCAAGGGTTGGTCCTGGCATAGGCTGGTTTTTGTTTTTTCCCAAACCCGCCTAAACCCAAACTATGTAGGCCCGTGGACGCGTCCCTGACCGGACCGGACCTAGATCCGCCTAACTCGTGACTAAACCCGCCCGGACTAGACCCAAACCCGCCTAACCCTACCAACCCGCCCGCTAACCGGATGGCAAAAATTTTTTTTTAGCGGCACCCAAGAATCGAATCAAGGATCTCTTGCATAAGCGCCATATCACTTATCCACTACACTATCTAACATTTGTTGTCTAAAACTACTAGATTTTACATTTAACTTATACTTGAATTGATTTTTTATATTTAATTTATATAATACAAGTTTAAATAATCATCGAAATGTTTAAATAATCAAATTGAATTTTTATAGATTTAAATCTTTATTTTTAAAGTTTAAATAATCATATCGAAATGTTCAACATGATTTTTATATGAAAATACATTTAGTGATCAAATTTTATATATTGTTTTATTTTTATTTTTATTTTTTTAGATAGATAAAAAATCATATGATGATATAAATATTCTGAATCATCGGATATTAGTGATTTTGTATCTATAAAAATAGTAAAAATTATTAAAAAATTAAACAAAATGTTTTTCAAGTAAATTTTCATATGAATTACTTGAAATTATAAAAGTGTTTAAATATAACACAAGTTATAAATTACTTGAAATTATGTTAATTTACGTTAAATTACGCTAAAAACGACGACGAAACTTCAAACGGCCATAAAACGGCGCTCGAGTGCCGATTTCAGTAAATGACCACTTTTCAGAAAACTTGCGAAAATGCGCATGCGTCAATGCTAGCAATGCTGGATTTCAAAATTCAGAATCGCCAAAAAAAAGAGAAGAGCCTCAAAACTTCAGTTCAAGTTTCCGATTAAGATTTTCATTTCTATTGTTCAATCTACGCAGCTCAGTAAATTAGTTATATAATAAACTTGTAGAATACCAATTTTTTTTTTTTAGAATTTTTATACTATTTTTTATGATTGATGAAAGATGGCACAAAATCGGCCCATTCATATGTAATTTACCGTATTTTAGCATAATTTTACATAATTATTGTAATTTAGCATAATTTAATGTAATTCAGCGTAATTTAATGTAATTCAACGTAATTTAACATAATTTCAAGTAATTTAGCGTTTTTTAGATATCAAGTACTTGGTTCATGTTATTCCAATCTCAACTGTTAGTCTTTATTCGTGTATGAATAACTTAGTTGAGATTCGCGTATGACATAGTTTAAACAGTTGAAATAGAAGAAAATTATTTTTTTGTGTGATTGATACTTTTGAAATTGACAATATAGAACATATTTTTATTACTCTCTGAGTTATTATTAAATTGTATTTGTTCCACTATTTTCTATTTCATTATTATTAAATTGTATCCAGATGGTCCCTATTTATTTTTGACACGTATTCCATATTTTTTCATCCAATTTCACTTTATTCCGTTATCTTTTGAAAATGACAAGTAACACACATGATGTTATAATAATAGTATTGAGCATATGATATCAACAAAATATATTTTACCATAAAGTCTATATAAAAGGAATATATGATTGTGTTACATCTAGCATAAAAGGAATATATACTCAACAAAATATATTCACACAAAATATATTTTACCATAAAAAAATCACAGCGGTAAAAAAAAGAAAAAAAAAAAGGACCCAAACCGGACTGGACCGTGGACCGTGCGAACCACGGGTTGAGCACAAGTTTGGGTTGGCCGCAGAAAATCAGACCCGTGGAACCTGACCCGTTGAATCTGGCTTACCTGTCCAACCAGTGGACCGGGCGGGTTTGGACCTAACCGGACCGGACCGGCCCGTCTCCAATACACTACTTTAGACGATAAAGGTGAAATTGAGAAATGTAGAAAGGGGCAGGGTCTATGTTGCATGGATGCGGATACGGGTATCGTATTGGATACGATACGGATACGGTGATACGGCAATTTTAAAAATCTTATTATTTTTTATTATTTTAATTATAATTTAAATATTTATTTTTGTTGAATAATAAACTTGCTATGCCGAGGAGAGAGAGAGAGAGAGAGTAGGTGAGTAGGAACTAGGAAAGCTCCGATTTCTCTCGGCTCAAGCGGGGCGATATACAACGAGACCATGCCGGGTCCAGGAGCTCACATGATGTACACATTGGCGGTGGGGTCAGCGCTGGCGAAGGTGACACGTGGTAGGTTCAGTCCCCACCACTGCCTGGTCTACGCATTAAATGCCTTCCTTGGTCCCGACCTCGGTTCCTTCGCTGAGTGGCTCTCCTCCGTGCTGGGCGTCGGTCGAGACCTCGGCTCTACCTTCATGCACCTGGTCCACGATCCGTTTTGGTACACCGTTCTCCTCGGTTTTCCCCTTTGTGTATTATATTCCTGGGTTTCTGGTATGCTGCTTCGTTCGGGCTTTCTCGATTCTCTCTCTGCGGTAAAAATTATTAAACCCACCTTCAAATTATGATATTGTTACCTTCACAAAATAATTACTCGCTGATAATAGAAAGTTGCAAGTTGGAACAGATCCAGTGTTTTGATACACAACTAAACAATTCTGATGAATAATTAATATAATTTTCTAATTTGGGAAAGACTGTTTGGTTGAATTTTTTTTTTTTTTGTCAGGTTCCATTGAACAGGAAGCAGTGCTTGTTTCTGGTATCAGCTGGATCTCTCTCCCATTTCTTCTTGGATCACTTATTTGAGGTTTTGCATTATCTTTTTTTTTTCCTCTCAGAAAACAGGAAATTAAGCAATTTGCTTCAATTTTAGTACCCTAAATCTGGTAATAAATGAATCCCAGATTCGCTCTTATTCCCCAGTTGTATTGTTGTGTAAATAAGTGAATTAGGGGTGTCAACAGGTACAAAATGGGTTGGGTGGAAGCATTTTTATATCCATACCCGTTAAGTTAACGGAAAAAAATTTGACCCTTACTCATACCAGATAAGCTAACCAAAAAAACATATCCATACTCGTGTTATAGAATATGGGACATGTAGAATAAATGGTTAAAGGGATGCCATGGAATAAATATATGTGTCATGAATAAAACTATATCATATTATATATGCATCATTCCCATATAAATATATATCTATATATATAATTTTGTAATTTTTATTTTTAATAGTATAGGGTAAAGGGTATGAAATAGTCTATACCGAAAAAAATCTTTACCCTTACCCGTACCCAATAATTTAACAAAAGAAAGCCTTACCGTACCCGTCTTATCAAGTACAATATGGATCGGGTTAAATGGATAAAAGAGTACCATTGACATCCCTTAGTGTGAATCTCTACTGGTACTGGCTGTGTACCAATATATATATACCTTTTTCTTTGTTCTCTGGAAGCTCTCTCCTCTTCTTAAACAGGATTGATTTTGTTGCCAAATAATTATTGTAATGAATGGTGCTAGGATGACTCTAAGAAGTTGTGTGAGATGAACAAACCGGCACTATATTATCAGTGTCTTTGTTTCTTTTATCTAATTATAAAAAGTAGTTATTAATTATATATAATCTGATGATTCAAACCGGCAGGAAAATGGGAATTCAAAAATGTACAAGTGGATTTTGAGTACCGGTTGGTGGAAGGGATCTGCACCGATTGATACTGATTCGGTATTTGTTATCGGGTTACTTTGCACCTCTCTCTTGGCTGGTTTTGTCTACATAAACCGGTACGTAACGCTCCCTTACTTAATATTGATGCTTTACAAATGCTGATAATTTATTTGTGAATTTTTTTTATGTGCAAATTATGTTATGCAGTGTTAAGAACGGGAAATCTCTGAATTCAAAATCAAACCAATCATTGCTCCTAATTTCTGTGGTAGCAACTCTATACTGCTTGTGGTGCGCTTTTCAAATTTACTTGCGGAACCCACCTCGGCCGGCCATAGGAGAAGAGGCTGATCTCGGTGTAATCATTTTTCTGACTATTTATTTCTTCCTCCCGCACGGTCTTTGTATTTTGTCAATGAACCAAAAAGAACTCGTCCAAGCATCAAATCAGCTACCGCTTTAATTAGAACAATTTTCGGATAAAATTGTAGAGTGATTAGTGGTTGATTGTTGTGCCTTTGCTTAATTGATGTCAAGTTCTGAACAAGTAAAAATTACAAACAATAAATAAAAAGAAAGGTGGTGTTATCTGTTATGTACTTGGGGAACAGGTGAAAGAAAACAAAACTGAGTACATTCAAAAGGAATACTGTACCGTACCGTATTGCAAACTGGCACGAACTTTTTAAATTATACAATTGCAAATTGTATAATTTTTAAATTGGAAGAAGAATCCACACAGCCCACAACAAAAAGAGATCTGAATTAAGAAGATCATATATCCCCATGATTATGATTCCAAATTAAAGCACATAAAAATCAATGAATGTGATAACACCAAGACAACATATATATATAGTTTAATAGATAAAGAATTGGTAAAGGCAAAAGTAAAATATCTTGCCTTGATATTCAGTGCGTAAGTGGGTATACCAAACCATGGCTGAGGATTTAAGATGGCACATTGTTTGTATATATAACAAACACGCTAGCTGTTAGCAGTGTTCAAAAGATCTATCTTGATTTTAAACAACTAATTAAAGTGAGACAGCTAATTAATTGCACTAATTAAACTAACATTACTGGAAAAGGCCTTCTTGATCTCTTGTGGTTTACATTTGAGCCGCTGTCAAGTTGTTTCTGTTGTCGGACTTGCTTTGTATACATATATAGTGGTTGGCTACTCTACTTATATAAGCATATGAGGGCATATGCTTATAAGTTATTTTTGCATTTTTAAAGTCTATATAATTAATCTGAAGCGCTTAACATGTTCTCCATATTAAAAATGTGCTTGATGACCAAAATTTACATTTTTTTTAAATTTTTTACTATTTTTTTTAGAATTATTCAAAACCACTATTTTTCAGGATTTTTTTATTATTTTACATAATTTTTATAGCATTTTGAAATACCATTTTGAAAATTTCTAAAAAAATAGTAAAAAATTTCCAAAAAAATGTAAAATTTGGTCTCCAATCACATTTTAATATGGAGAACATGTCGAGCGTTTCAGATCGACTATTTGGATTTTGAAAACGCAAAAATGACTTATAAGCATATGCTCTCATATGCTTATATAAGTAGAATAGCCAGCCACCATCTCTCTCTCTATGTAGAGAGAGAGAGAGATTGGCTAATATCAAAACGTTTGTTCCTAGGCTGTGGAACAAACGTTTCGGTTTTAAATTTTTAAAGTTCAAACAGTCGATCCAAGCCGTTCAACATTCAATCTATATTAAAATGTGTTTGGAGACCAAATTTTATATTTTTTTGAAATTTTTTTACTATTTACTAAGCCAGTTTTAAAATCGTTGTTTTCAATGATCCAGAAATTATTCACTGTTTATTAAAATCAGCAATTTTAAAACTAGCTTAATAAATAGTAAAAAAAGTCCAAAAAATGAAAATTTTGGTCTCCAAGCACATTTTAATATAGAGATCACATTTAACGGTTTAGATTGCCTATTTGGACTTTGAAAATTAGAAACCAATTAGTTGCATCACGGCTCTGGAACAAACATTTTGAGAGAGGGGAGGGGGTTGACTAATATGTTTTCAGTAGTATTTCAGTCGAAACGTCATAGGGCCAAATTTAAAATTTCATATTCGAAACACTGACCTAAGTAGCCAGTAAATTGGTTATATATTGAACTTGTAGAATACTAATTTTTACGATTTTTGAAATTTTTTTACTATTTTTTATGATTTATGAAAGATGGCAAAAAATAGCTTGAAAATAAAAGAAACATGCCCAATATTTTAGACCATTTTTTATCATCTTTCATAAATCATACAAAATAGTAATCAAATTTAAAAAATTGTAAAAATTTATATTCTACAAATACAATGTATAACCAATTTATTGAGCTATTTATTTAGAATTTTTTTCAATTATTATTTTTTAATGGTCCAGAATTGTCTAAAAAAATTCTAAAAATATATAAATTTTGGTCTCGAAGCACATTTTAATATGGAGACCATGTTGAACAGTTTGGATCGACTATTTGGACTTTGAAATTGCAAAAATGACTTATAAACATATGGTGTTAAGATGTGTTATCATAAAATAGTGTAATTAAATCCCTCCTTATGTATTAATTAGGTATGGAAGGAATGATTGACAAGTGTATTTATTTTGATCGCCATGGCAAAGGGCAGAATAATTATCAAAATCCAAAAAGAAAAAGTATTATAGAGATATCACATTATCACTGTAAGTTTGATAGCTTGTGTATCAATACAATTAGGTTGTGATAAAAATGAATTATTAATTTTTCAAATCGCTTGATGGATGGTTTTCATATTGTACAAAAAAAATGTAAACAATTAATATAATCATAAAAAAAAGTGTAATTTTTTTAAATTTTGATAATGTTTTTTAGTAAAAGTTGAAAGTTAAGCTACCTAACTATTTAATATCTACAAATTAAGAGATTTTTCATCTGGATTTTGAACCAACATCATCTCACTCTCACACAGAGAGTATTAATTTTGCCACATTTGAGGCTGTTTACACCATTCAGACTAAATATATTACCTTGTGCAAAAATCTTGTATATATTGAATAAAGATATTCAATAACAATCAATATAATATATCTACGTTAAACATGTTTAAAAAAAATCATTAACATATTAATGTTTAAAAAAAAAGCAGCACTAACATGAAGTAGAAAAAATATTTTAAATGAGTCAATACTCAATAATTTTAATAAATTTAAAAACAGAAATGGCAACTTAATTCAAATCAACTGACCTAAAACTGATAAAATAAAATAAAGCGGTGAGAAAGGCATTATTCAATGCCTTAGTAGTGGAAGCATCATTATCATTCTCATAGTTTGGCATGCATGCCAAACCAACTATACTGCTAGCTAATCTCTCTCTCTAGATCTCTCTCTTCCCCAAATCCAGAGAGAGAAAGAGAGAGAGAGAGAGAAGGGGTGTTGATCATCAATCATTGGTTGAAGCTCTAAATTAAAGAAAGTTGAGGGCTGTAAACCACTTAGGCTATGCAATGCCCTTTAATTAATCAAAGAGAAAGAGGATTCTCCTTGAGCCTTACTATTTATCATGTCATCAAATCTGAGCCGTTAGTTCCTCTAGCCGCATTTATTTCTTAATTTATCCTTGCATGGCATCTTCTGCTAGGGTTAATTTAGCACTTGAGGTGCTCATGCATGCACTCTATAAATCAACACCCCTTCTCTGCCTCTCTCTCCAAATTAGAACCACAGTAAGGGAAGACACCCAATTGCACAAGTAGTGAACAGGAGAAGAGAGCTAGTCTCTCTCTCTCTCTCTCTCTCTCTCTCTATATATATATATATATATATAATTAATTACATCGATCACTTCAGTACAACAATGGGAAGAAAGTCTCTCTTCTCCCTTTGTTTTAGCTTTTCAAAGAAGTCGAGTTACTATGAGGATGATTACTCTCCACGGTATGTTAACAGAAAGATACGGCCGAGTGATGAAGATCGAGGCTATTATGTCGGTGAACCAGATGTTGATCGAAGGGCTTCCGCTTTCATTGCGCGTTTCTACGAATCCCGGTGAATGGTTTAGATGGATCAATATATATATCACACGCATGAAGCTAGCTTGCAGTCCTAGTACTCTTGTCTAATTACTTTGGTATTATTATCTATATATTCATCAAATTGTATTTGCATGCTTCAATGCTCTTTTGATATATATGTATGTGTATTAATAATTTGTTCTTAATTTTTATGGGGAGGGAATTAATTGGAATTATTAAAGTGTTTTATTTTGAGAGGGGAGTATATATATATTTTATGAAGCATATATATGTTTTTTAACGATCGATCAGGACACTATATATTGGATTAAAATTAAATTGCTGTAATGAAATGAAATTGTTGCAAATAATAATGCTATTTCATTTGTTAATTTCTTTGATTGTATGATCGATATTAATTGTCATACAATGCGCGCTACGTTTGAGATGACATTTTATGGATGCACTTCGTCTCGTTAGTTAATTAATTAATTTGCTTCAAGGATCGATCCATGACGCCAAAGAATTACATATAAGTTTGTACAAGACATTCTGATTAATATATATGCATTAATTAATTCATGATCTGTGCAAGAAGAGAATGCTTTAAATATTAGAGAAATTTAGATATATATATGTAGCATGCAATATAAGCTTGACTTGACTATATATATACATATATGTACACACTTGTTCGGTTGCAAGTGAAGCAATGTATTACATCAAGCATTTATTTACCTTACAGTCTAGTCTTATTAATTATGCCTGAATAGTTTAGTTACAATATTATTATAAATTAACATCAAATGGCGAAGTTATGAAAAGCAAAAAGATCAAACTAGGTCTAAAATAAACAAATTATAAGCCAAATTATACATATGCGGTAACATTTTTCGACACCAATTAATTTCCCACTATGCAAGTCTTTACTATAATTTTAAAAACATTCCTTCAACCCAGACATGTAATATGGCCAGGGAAAATTAATTTCAAGCTTGCTTCTTTGCGTAAATATATATATATATATATATATAGTGCTGGGCTTAGCTAAGCCATGGTGTAAAACGGCTTGGTGCTCCACGCCTCATTATTTCCATTTTGAAAATCCAAACGACCGATCCGAACCGCTCAAGTTGTTCTCCATATTGATATGTGCTTGGAGACCAAATTTTACATTTTTTGGAATTTTTTTACTATTTATTAAGCCACTTTGAAAATCACTGATCCGGCGGTCCAGAAATTTTTACTGTTTTTTACTGTTCATAAGGATTTTCATATTTTCAAAGTGGCATAATAAATAGTAAAAAAATTCCAAAAAATGTAAAATTTGGTCTCCAAGCACATTTCAATATGGAGAACATGTTGGAAGGTTCGAATCGACTATTTGAACTTTGAAAATGAAGATATGACGTGGAGTACCAAGTCGTTTTACTCTATGGAGTAGCCTAGTCGGACTCATATATATATATATATATCTATATACATAGAGTTGGGCTACGGTACTTAATTCGCTTCGCGAAGTGAGTGTTTTACTTCACATCTATATCTTTAATTTCAAAGTTCAAAACGTCGATCCGAACCGTTGATCTCCATATTAAATTGTGCTTTGAGACCAAATTTTACAATTTTTGAAAATTTATTACTAGTTTTTCTGAATTTTTAAAAATCACCGATTTTTTATGGTCCACGATTTTCTAAAAATCAGTGATTTTTAAAAATTACTAAAAACTAGTAATAAATTTTCAAATATTGTAAAATTTGGTATCCAAGCACAATTTAATATGGAGATCAACTTGAACAATTCGGATCGACGTTTTGAACTTTGAAATTGAAGATATAGATATGTGAAGTAAAACACTCGCTTTACTTCGCAAAGTACCATAGCCCAACTCTCTCTCTCTCTCTCTCTCTCTCTCTCTCTCTCTCTCTCTCTCTCTCTCTGTCTCTGTGTGTATATATATAGAGAGATGGGCTATTGTGCTTTGCAAAGTAAAGTCATCGTTTTACTTCGGCTTACTTTTTGGATTTTCAAAGTCCAAAACGTCAATCCGACCGTTCAAGTTGATCTATATATTGAAATGTGCTTGCAGCCCAAATTTTACATTTTTTGGAATTTTTTTACTATTTATTAAGCCACTTTGAAAATTACTGATCACATGGTCCAGAAAAAACAGTGCAACAAAATTCTGGACCATGTGATCAGTAATTTTCAAAGTGGCTTAATAAATAGTAAAAAAATTCCAAAAAATATAAAATTTGGTCTGCAAGCACATTTCAATATGTAGATCAACTTGAACGGTCGGATCGACGTTTTGGACTTTGAAAATCCAAAAAGTAAGCCGAAGTAAAACGATGGCTTTACTTTGCAAAGCACAATAGCCCATCTCTATATATATATAGTGCTGGGCTTAGCTAAGCCATGGTGTAAAACGACTTGGTGCTCCACGTCTCATTATTTCTATTTTGAAAATCCAAACTACCGATCCGAACCGCTCAAGTTGTTCTCCATATTGAAATGTGCTTGGAGACCAAATTTTACATTTTTTGGAATTTTTTTACTATTTATTAAGCCACTTTGAAAATCACTGATCCGGCGGTCCAGAAATTTTTACTGTTTTTTACTGCTCACCCGGATTTTCAGATTTTCAAAGTGGCTTAATAAATAGTAAAAAAATTCCAAAAAATGTAAAATTTGGTCTCCAAGTACATTTCAATATGGAGAACATGTTGGAAGGTTCGAATCAACTATTTGAACTTTGAAAATGAAGATATGGCGTGGAGTACCAAGTCGTTTTACACCATGGCTTAGCCTAGTCCATCTCTCTCTATATATATATAACAAGATTTCCGACAAACCCGTATTATTTGCGAATAATTTGTCCAATTTATATCCAATTTACGACTAATAACCAATTTATATCCACATTCAAACTTGCTTCTTTGCGTAATACATAACAAGATTTCCGAGCAATATATATATAACCGTATTATTTGCGAATAATAATTCGTCGAGTATTTAGACTAATAACCAATTTATATCCATATTATTTGTGGGTAACGAACCTTTTATGTATTTAATTTGTTTTTGAGAAATATCTCTCTTAGGTGTAAGGTTTGCAATATATAATTAGAATCCATATTAATCCATATTTATCCAAAATCGAGGGGGAATTTCATGTATACCCCTCAAAAACTTCGAAATTACGTATTTCTCCCTCAAAATTTCGTAATATCATATTTACCATTCTAAATTTCAAAAACTCACAAATATATCCGTTTTATTGTCTTTTCTATTAAAACCCTTTTTAGATTCATAAAATACCCAAACCATCGATCCGAACCGCTCAACATGATCTCCATATTGAAATGTGCTTGGAGACCAAATTTTACATTTTTTGGAACTTTTTACTATTTATTAAGCCACTTTGAAAATCGCAGATCTGGATGAACAGTAAAAAATTATGAATCATTCGATCAGCGATTTTCAAAGTGGCTTAATAAATAGTAAAAAAATTCTAAAAAATGTAAAATTTGGTGTCCAAGCACATTTCAATATAGAGATCATGTTGAGCGGTTCGGATCGGTTGTTTAGATTTTCAAAATAAGAATATGAGCGTGAAGTAAAAATGACTTCTTACTTCGCAACTCACCATAGCCCAGCTCTATATATATATATGTAGCGTGTTTCACAAAAATTCCACTCTTCTAAATGGACGGTTTCCAAGGGCAAATGAGTAATTTCTATACTTCTAATGCGTACACAGTGATATCTAAATATATGCTTGTGTAAGCGTCAGAGGTAGAGAAATTACCTATTTGTCCTCGGAAACCGACCAATTAGAAGACTGACATTTTTCCTAAACATGCTATGTATTTTTTTGTAAAGGGTAAAATGGGTATTTTATGAATTTAAAATAGATTTTAATAGAAAAGACAATAAAATGGAGAAAGTTGTGAGTTCTTGAAATTTAGAAGGGTAAAGATGATATTATGAACTTTTGAGGGGGAAATATGTAATTTTTTACCATGCCCTTTGTTGTTTAATTAATCTTTAGTTATGCTACATTTTAGACGCATTATCTAATTTAGTCCCTACTAGGCTACTACATATCTGTTTTCTTTCTTCTTTTACCTCTCAGAGTATTTTCCTTGATTTTTCTCTTTTACCAAAAGAAGTCGGAACCAACAAGGAAACTGGGTAGGTGACCTTCTTTTTGGTGACCAAAATAAAAAAAAAAATGTCTTCTTTTAAGGGGGGGCATTTATTTAATTTAATCCTTGTACTTTTCAGCGTACGTACGTACACAATTCTTAGTCTCTAAGCTACGTACAACACTTAATTCTTTCTACAAATAAAATCTATACTCTTCCTTTTATTTATTATCTCTTTTTGTTAGCACTTTCCAGCCTTTATAATCATTTGACGTCTTATCTCTTTTCCTTAATTTGTTTTATATAGTATTGTTTCACATTGTACAAATAAACAATTCTGGCATTAATAATTCCAGTCAACCAGAACTTTCTGAAGATATCTATGAATCATATAACTTTCCAGTTGGCAAATGAACTACATAGGCAAAAATAACTAAACCATTTAAAACAAAATACTTGAGTTGGCTTTAATTGGCTTGTACCAAGTGCCATGAGTTTGATAATGTACCTGAGCCTGAGGTCTTATAATGGATGGGAACTGTGTAGTGCATCCATTTCAGAACTAAAAGATTCATTATGCGAGTGTGGGGACCACACTGATTCTAGAGTGCAAATGGGCCACTGTCTGGGCCGGGATGGGCCGTATCTTAACCAGGCCATTAAACTAGTAGTTTGGTAGGGGCGGCAACATGCATCAAGAGAAAGGAATTCCAACTGAGAAGAACAAGGGGTCAAATTTTTTTAACAGAGCAGTTTTGACTTTATGCAGCGCACAAACCATATACAGTGCTGTTTTGATTTTACAGTCCGTGCGCTGCATGAAGCCAAAACTGCTCTGTTAAAATATTTACCCAGAGGCCTTGACAAAACCAGCACTATGTACATACAACTCAATGATAGTGGTGCAAAAGCTTTCCTTTAATTTAAGAAATCAGTGATCCTAATATGTTTTTCCTTCACAAAAAAAAATAACAAAAAATTACTATAAACTATGTATCTATTTTCAATTGGTGAAAACTCTGCGGCTACGAATTGCATTTCTGTCTCTGTTTTTGTATTTCACAGAGCCACCTGGTTGTGTCAACGAAGGTAGCCACCTAAAAAGTTTTCCGAGATCTTTGTTTCTAGTAATTGCATTTCCTTTGTTTTCATTTATCCCGAATTTCTCCCTCTCAATTGCCTCCATAATATCCTCCCGTGTCACTATCCTGCCACCTGGACACATCATCAATTAATATGAATACTTTCAAGGGCATTTCATAATCTATAATTAAAGTAAACCGATATAATAAGTCGAGAAATACCTCTTCTGACAGCAAGTAAAGCGGCCTCATTGGCAATGTTTGCCAGTTCAGCACCGACAAAACCCTCGGTTAAACTGGCAACTAAATCACATACCATCTCTGTCTCCTCCTCCAAGGGAACTCCTCTTAGATGAACGGCCATGATTCTTTTTCTCCCTTCGAGATCGGGTTCTCCTACAAACACCTTTCTAGAGAACCTGCCTGGTCGCAGCAATGCCGGATCCAATGTGGCTGCTCGGTTTGTGGCCGCCATTACGATCACTTGCTTGTCAGAGTCAGAGTCGAACCCATTCATCTCCGTCAGTAGCTAAATTGCAGGAATGCACAATGCATGGAAACGACATTTATATATGCTTTTATATGTTTCTCTTAAACTATAGAAACATCCAAAATCCACACAGAAAATTTACCTGATTTAGAGTCTGATCTCTCTCGGAGTTAAAACCATCCCTCTCAGTACCAACAGCATCCAGCTCATCAATGAACACAACAGCTGGCGCCTCTTGTCTCACCTCTTTAAACAAATCCCTAACCCTAGCTGCACCTCTGCCAACATACATCTCTACAAACTCGCTAGCTGATACAGAGAAAAATGGCACACCAGCTTCACCGGCTACGGCACGGGCCAACAATGTCTTGCCCGTACCAGGTGGGCCCACAAGTAAGATACCTGTCGGTAGTTTTGCACCGAGTTTTTTGTAATCCAAAGTGCCTTGCAGACAATTCACCACCTAGCAGAAATGATACAGCAAATTACACGAAATTACAGAATCAGTTCAGTGCTATCTCATGACCAAATTTAAACATGTGCAAACTTTTTATTCCTTTTGGTAAACATATAGAAGAGCTTAATTTTAATTAGGTATATTGATTTTTTTTATGTTTTAAGGATTCTTCTGTTTATTCTAAAGTAAGAGACATGCTTTGCACCTCACAGTACAAAATCGGTACTGAAACCAAATTCAACTTTC
Source organism: Carex kokanica (assembly GCA_025461125.1). Classification (NCBI taxonomy): domain Eukaryota; kingdom Viridiplantae; phylum Streptophyta; class Magnoliopsida; order Poales; family Cyperaceae; genus Carex; species Carex kokanica. The sequence continues at coordinate 302,068 of JAJGRX010000991.1, read as the reverse complement.
CTTCATGCATAGCAAAAGGCTCAGGCTATGTCCTAATTACACCTGCTTAAATTAATGGTCCAAAATTTTATTTAATTTTACGAAAAAAAAACCAGGTTAAAAAAAATAAAAAATAAATAATAGACAAGAGCAATAGCTGCAATTCTAGAAATCACCTCAATTAGTTCTTCTTTAGCTGAATCTACACCTTGCACATCATCAAAAGAAACCATTTGTCCTGTACCAGTACGGTTTTTCTTTCTTTTATTACCATTAAGCCTCCTCTCTAAAATCCAAATGAAAGGAATAATCCCGATCCATACTCCAGCAATTGTGCCTGTACAGGAAAACAGCAAACTAGGCCTAGGGACCGAACGGTAAATTACCCCTTTATTGCGTAACAATCCAAGAAGAAATTTCTCAGTCTCCGTCGATCTTTCTTGTACAATACCTGCAAGATAGTTGCTTCTCAAACCAATTTGATCTCATTTTGGACCTAATTAGCCTCATTTCAGCTTCAGTCTGTGCAATTAACCTCAACAGTTGAGGAAATACATGACATACTGGTTTTTTGTTATGATTGTTAGCAATTATGAAAGGAACTGTTGTACCAGTAAGACCCATTTACATTTTGCAACTTGAATAAGCATGTTGCTCTTCCTCCTGGGCTTGTTCATTAGAAATCTTATCGAAAGATATGCACCTAGAGCCTTCTTCGAAAACAACGGCTGATACATGGCCGAGCTTAACACCATTTACAAGCTCTGAATAAGGCACCTCCTTTAAAATGTAACCATTGGGAGGAAGCCGAGACAGCATGAGAGGTAGACCCAACATAAGTAAAAAAAGTAATGCCAAGTCCTTGGGAGAATTCATCCTTTCACTGATCCACTGAGCTGCTGAGGTAAATTTGTGTTTTAAGAAGTCTCTTAGTTGGTGAAGAAAGAGAATTATTTGATTCATCCATGGTGGTTTTTGCTCTGTGTTATTTCCGAGTGCATTTGGGTTTTGGGTCAGTCTGGGTACACAACGGGAGATGCGAAGCGCGTTTGATTTGTGCAACCAATACCAGTACCAGTACCAGTAGCAGTGCATGTGTAAGTGCTGGGGTTTAGTTAGTCTTAGTCTTAGAGAGATGAAACCAAGACTGGGCCGTGGTAGAAGAGAGAGAGAGAGAGGAGGAGAGTTGGATTGGAGAGGAATGGAGAAGAGCGCCATTTCGGATTCGGGTTTTGGGTATGCGAGCTCTGTCACTTAGTTTTAGTTTACGCCATGAGAATTTTTTAGTTCCCTTCCTTTGTTTCTAGTTTCAATTCATTGAATAAAGGCCCGTATATACCTATGCCAGGCCCATATATATGTAGTTCGTAATTTATTTTGTTGATATTACAGATTTGAGAAAAAACTAACCGAAACATCCATTGAACTAGCTATGCTAATTGCTAACAAGTAATTTTCATCAGATGATAGGGATTAGGGAAGCCATGCTGCACAATATTATAAATTATTTCAGATTTATCTCCAAAATAAATAAATAAAAACCTCTTTAAAAAGCATTTTCACACTACAACGAACTCCACTTGCTAATCTCAGGAATGATGCCAAAATAATGTAGAAATTAACCTTTATAAGTTCGACCCGCTAGCTTTGTAGAAATTAACAGGTATCAAAAACATTTTTTTTGGAAAAACTAAAATCCTTATTGGGTTCTTCAAACCCGGTTTTGGACTTGGATTCCCTACGAGACCCGTTCACTGTGACTGAGGTTGAGTTGGCAATTAAGCAACTTGCGAAGAACAAAGCCTCGGGCCCGGATGGGATTCCGAATGAGTTTCTCCAAGTGTATTGGCTAGAGTTAAAGGAGGAGATTATGCTTATAATGAGAGGATTCTATCATAACCAGATTCGACTCGAAGAAGTGAATCAAGCAAATGTCATAATGATTCCAAAGAAGGAATCCCCAACTTCGGTGAATGATTATAGGCCGATTAGCTTGAATAACCCAAAGTTCTATCGAATAGGTGATAATGAGGATCGACAAGGTGAGACGGCAATTATTATGGGGTAAACCGATTGATTTAAAACAGGGAATCTCCTCACAAATTGGATGGTCGCATGCACTCCAAAAGTTTGGGGTGGGCTCGGTCTCTCCAATTTAAATTTGGTTAACATAGCACTACTATTAAGATGGTGGTGGAAAGCGTATCATGAACCAATGTGCCTTTGGTCAATGACTGTTGAGATGTTGCGAAGGAAGGGAACCACAGCAGAGGGCCCTAAGTTCTAGTTAATTACGGGTTCTTTTTTTGGGGGCAACTACGAAAACTGAAACCCATCTTTGATTGGATCACATCCTGGAACCTCAATCTCCTACTGGTTTGATCCATGGCATTGGCAAGGCAGGCCGTGCGTGAGAGAATTAGTGAAGTCTGGCATGCATGCCTCATGGTCGCAAGCAAAAACAAGTTCTACCATCTCAAAACAGGAATGGCATGGCAGATTTGGAAGTTGCGCAACTCGATAATTTTCAGAGAAGAGAGTAAACCTACTCGAGTCGTTGCTGATTTTTCTGTGCATGAGATGAAATTGTGGTTGAAATGTTGTTAATAGTTGTTGCTGGGTTGTATTCATCTCTTGCTCTCAGAACTACATGGCTACAGGGCATTGTGTTTTGCATGAGCGTGTATATGGCTTTTTTTTCCTTGAATTGAACGTTGTAAGCTCGAATTTTATTTAATCAAACACTGGCAGCTTCTGTCAGCTTATCAAAAAAAAAAAAAAAATTCTCTCTCACTCTTCCTTTTTCGTAAATGAATAAGAAACATTTCAAATTTGTTAAAATGAGTTGTGAGGGTAGTTTCTGCATTTCTCACTTGCATGGGTATAATTGAAGGCAAAGAACTTTGTAACCTATCAACCTATTGAAAAACAAAAGAAACAAATTTTACAAATAAACAATTCTAGCATTATAAATTTGATATTCATGGTTTAATTCAACCAGACCTTTCTGAAACGAAAAACGGCCAAATAATACCTTGGATTTGAACCTTTTTTTTTTCAGAAAATATCTATGAATCATATAATTTTCCAGTTGCCAAATGAACTACATAGGCAAAATAACTAAACCGTTTAAAAACAAAATAACAAAATACATAATTTTCTAGTTGCCAAAGAAGAAGAAGACGAATACAGTTCTTGAACAAATATACGATCGTGATCTAAGAAGAAGAAGAAATCAGTGATCGTGAACAAATATTCGATCGCGATATTATGTACATACAACTACATCATAGTGGTGCAAAAATTTTCAGAAATCAGTGATCCTAATATTATATTTCTTCTTACAAAAAATTAATATATAAGACTATCTATCTATTTTTTTCAAGTACTCAAAACTCGGCGGCTACCAATTGCATTTCTGTCTCTGTGTTTGTATTTCACAGAGCCTTGTGCCAACGATGGTAGCCACGGAAAAAGTTTTCCGAGAGCTTTGCTTCCACTAATTGCATTTGCTTTGTTATCATTTATACCGAATTTCTCCCTCTCAATTGCCTCCATTATATCTTCCCGTGTCACTATCCTGCCACCTGGACACATCATCAATTAATACTTTCATTATTTATACTTTCTGACAGCAAGTAAACCGATATAACAAGTCGAGAAATACCTCTTCTGACAGCAAGTAAAGCAGCCTCATTGGCAATGTTTGCCAGGTCAGCACCGACAAAGCCGTCAGTTAAACTCGCGATTAAATCACACACCACCTCTGTGTCCTCCTCCAAGGGAACTCCTCTTAGATGGACGGCCATGATCCTTTTCCTCCCTTCGAGATCGGGTTCTCCTACAAACACCTTTCTAGAGAACCTGCCTGGTCGCAGCAATGCCGGATCCAATGCGGCTGCTCGGTTTGTGGCCGCCAGTACAATCACTTGCTTGTCAGAGTCAAACCCATCCATCTCCGTCAGTAGCTAAATTGCAGTAATTCACAATGCATGGAAACAAACATTTATGCTTGTTTTCATATCTGATATGTTTCTCTTAAAATATAGAAGAAATAACATTTATGCATGTACCTGGTTTAGAGTCTGATCTCTCTCATGGCTAAAACCATCCCTCTCAGTACCAACAGCATCCAGCTCATCAATAAACACAACAGCTGGCGCCTCTCGTCTGGCCTCTTTAAACAAATCCCTAACCCTAGCTGCGCCTCTGCCAACATACATCTCTACAAACTCACTAGCAGATACAGAGAAAAATGGCACACCAGCTTCACCGGCTACAGCACGGGCTAACAATGTCTTGCCCGTACCAGGTGGGCCCACAAGTAAGACACCTGTCGGTAGTTTAGCACCAAGTTTTTTGTAATCCAAAGTGCCTTGCAGACAATTCACCACCTAGCAGAAATGATGCACCAATTTAGACGAAATTACAAAATCAGTTCAGTGCCATTTTGCTACATCTCATGACCAAATTTAAACATGTGCCAACTTTTTTTTTTTCTTACCTTTTTGGTAAACATATGGAAGAGCTTTTTAATTAGGTATATTGATTTTTTTATGTCTCAAGGATTCTTATGTATATTCTAAAGTAAGAGTGTTTGCAGTTGCACCTCACAGTACAAAATCGTGACAGAAACTAAATTCAATTTTCCTTCGTGCACAGCAAAAGGCTCAGGCTATGTTCCTAATTAAATGGTCCAAAACATTTTATTTAATTTTACGAAAGAAAGCAGGTTTAAAAAATATTAACAAATAAATAAATAAGCAAACAAAGACAAGAGCAATAGCTGCAATTCTAGAAATCACCTCAAGTAGTTCTTCTTTAGCTGAATCTACACCTTGCACATCATCAAAAGAAACCATTTGTCTGGTACCAGTACGGTTTTTCTTTCTATTATTACCGTGAAGCCTCCTCTCTAAAAGCCAAATTACAGGAACAATCCCGACCCATACTCCAGCAATTGTGCCTATACAGGAAACCAGCAATCTAGACACAGGCGGAGGGACCGAACGGTAAATTACCCCTTTCTCACGTAACAATCCAAGAAGAAATTTCTCATCTCGGTCCATCTTTCTTGTACGGTACCTGCAAGATACTTGCTTCTCAAACCAATTTGATCTTATTTTGGACCTAATTAGCCTCATTTGAGCTTCAGTCTGTGCAATTATGATAGGTAGAGTACAGATATACTGAAAGGAAGTGTTGTACCAGTAAGACCCATTATAAAATAAAATCAGTGAGTGAGGTGGAGGTACCTTTTGGTAGTTGAAGAAGCATGTTCCTCCTGAGCTTGTTCATTAGAAATTCTATCGAAATATATGCACCTAGAGCCTTCTTCGAAATCAACGGCAGATACATGGCCGAGGTTAATGCCATTTACAAGTTGTGAATAAGGCACCTCCTTTAAAGTGTGAACACTGGTTTGAATCCTAGAGAGCATGAGAAATAGACCCAACACAAGTAATGCTATGTCCTTGGGAGAATTCATCCTTTCTCTGATCCACTGAGCTGCGGCCGTCAAATTCAATTTGTGTTTTAAAAACTCTCCCAGTCGGTGAAGATATAGAATTATTAGCTTTATCCACTGAGCTGGTGGCTTCTGCTCTGTGTTTCCGGTGGTCAGTCTGTGTACACAACGGGAGGTGCAAAGCGTGTTTGATTTGTGCAACCAGTACCAGTACTGCATGTGTAAGTGCTGGGGTTTAGTTAGTCTCAGTCTTAGTCTGAGAGAGATGAAACCAAGACTGGGCCGTGGAAGAAGAGAAAGAGGAGGAGAGTTGTTGAATTGGAGAGGAACGGAGAAGAGCGCCATTTCGGATTCGGGTTTCGGGTTTCGGGTTTGCGTGCTCTGTCACTTAGTTTTTGTTTACGCCATTAGGTTTTTTTAGTTCCCTTTCTTTCTGGTTTCATTGAATGATAGAAGATAGAACCCCACCGTTCATTCATTCATAATTCATAAATTAACAAAGTAGAAACTTAACTGGCACCGCAGCACCGGCCCTTTAAATGGGCTCCAAATTAAAGGCCCGTAGACCCAGGCCCATATATACATCACATATATAATCCACATCAAAACGATCAATGGAGCCTGTTAATTAATTTGATCCCAAATTAGTCCCTAAAGTGATTAATTAATTAAAGTCCATCAAACAGCAGTGCACAGTTAGTTCTCTTTTATCACCAGATTAATTAATTTTTGGATGTTTTAGTTGAGATGCCAAGAGTATGTTCCAAAAAGAGAGAGCGACAAGTAGTTGGTGTATTAAAATTGCTAAAAGCATAATTAACTAAACACAATTAAGTTAACACAAAACAACTTCAGTTCCCTGCCTGCCTGCATATATATAATATACTTAAAAAGCATACAAAGTACAACATAAGATGAGAGAGGCCTCCTAATCCTAGTTCACCAAAAAATACACCAGAAGAAAGTGAAAGTGACACAACTGCCACATATAATCCCAAGTTTTAATAAAGGATCGAGTTGAGTCGAATCGAGTCAATACCCGAACCACCACCATTGCTCTGTGCTAAGCACCATGGTCATGGTCATGGTCATGCCATGCCATGATTTGCTTACCACCTAGCAAAGGTTATTCGCGCGGTTCGTTCTTGACTCGACCCGTTGCATACGTCAACTCTACCCCTGCCTCTCTTCTCTCTCTGTTTTTTCTTTTTTTTAATTCAATTCAGTTAAATTCATCATACATCGCAGTTCAATGCCGCCTTTATCTTCTGTATGGTACAGGAGATGAGGTTGTTCACCGTCTCAACTGATTCAACCGTAAGCTTTGCCGTCGGTTGGCTATTCACCAAGATTTGAAATGCAACTGTTAAGAGAGATCCAGATCCACCTACTTTGCTCTCTCCATCTCGTCCAGTACTACTCCCCCCACATGCACCGACTCCGGGCCCATCTGGCAGGATTGCAAAACCCGAAGGGAGAAGTGCCACATAGGTAGAGTCCCCACCACTCATTACCAAGTGCATTGCTGGTATATCAACCGGTGCATAGACCACCATTGACCCAGACGGGTCAGTGCAAGTCTCCTGCAGTATTAGCATGCTGCTCTGATTTGAACTCACAGCCTGCATTGCATGGTAACTTGGTAAGTAAGAGATTATTATATTGATTACAATTAATTAATAATAATATCTGTTGATTATATTATTTTATTGTGTAACATGCAAAGGTAGCTAGCTAGTAGAATAGAATAAATTATTAATCTATCAATGTAAGTAATGTATGTATGAGAGAGAAAGTGATGGATGAGGATTGATTGATTGACCCAGTTAAGAGCTTGATGAGAGAGGGGCCCAGCTAGAGTGACTCTAAAGGAGAGAAGTCGAGGTTTTGAACTCTAAAATGGCTGGCTAGACCTAGAAAAGTAGGAAGTAGAAAGTAGAAAGTAGAAAGTAGAAAGTAGAAAGTAGAGAGAGAGAGAGAGAGAGACAACTTTTTGATATCTGTCCCTTTCTGCAACGGGTCATAGACGTCAACTCCTATACATTGTCATTGATTCATATATAAATACAAATAATAGTGTGGGCTTTTACAGATGTACCCCTCCAAGTCCAGGACCACACTTTGCCTGGTCCCCCACTTGAGCTTACTTTTTGGATCTAATCTTTCTCTGGAGTCTGGCCCAACGCAACGCAATGCAATGCAATGCAGTACGTATGCACTATTCCTACTTGTCTCCTTTTGTCCTATTTATTATCAATTTCTCATCCATCTCTCTATGTACACTCTGTGCTGTGGGACAGGTACACGGGACACCCCATAAGAAATTATGAACACTTCATTTAAGGAGTGACTACTGAGTACAACTCTTCTCTTTTATATATTGCACCATTATGGCCTCTGAACTAATATTAAGGCGCAATCAATACAATACTCTCTTCCTTTACACTGGATACATATACACCTCCATAAATAGTCTAGTCTCATCATGTCATGTGCTAATGTTACCTCAACTGTAGTGTGCATGTAAGTAAACACAAAAGCACTTTCCAAAATTCACAACTAATCAATCAATCAACACATGCATGTAAAAAAAGTTTTTTTTTTTTTTTTAAATGAAGAGAAAAATGTAACTCACACTAGCACGAAGAAGGGAAACGGAGTTGCCGTGATGCTGTCCCTTAGCAATATGTGCCATCTCCTGCATTGGCCCACCATTTGAAAGAATATCCCACTCGCTACGCAGACGCTCATCACGCAAGAAATCAAAGAGGCGTTGCGGTGCCACCGGAACCCAAACTGAGGTGGCGGCACTGAGCACAACGCCAGGTGGCTCCCCAGGTTCATCCACGCTCTGACGTGTCATCACCTTCACATCCTCACCCACATTGCCGGCCCCCACTAACTTGCTCCATTTGTGTGCCGATGATGCACACACTCCCGCACAAAAGTTGTCTGTCATTCTTTGCGCCAGCTTCAGCATGCTTCTCCTTCCACTTGCAGTGATTGCTACAAAATTATTACATTTACATTTTTATTTCAGTCAGTATTTCTTCTCTTTTCTTCAGAACTCAACTGCACTGCCATTACATTTTATGCTATATATAATATATATATACATGTGCAATGCAAGAAATTATCTGCCTTTAACTTTTAGGTAATTCAATTATTTTTAGAATATGACCATACTCAATTTTCTTTTTTTCATTTCAATATTAATTCATCCTACAGATGATACAATAAATATGAAAAGAAAAGCATGTTACTTGTGTTGTCAGTAGAAGGGGCAGAGGATGACATGAGAATAGCAAGGCATTCGCACTGGCGCTGGAGTGTGGCGAGCCAGCGGTGCGCACCAAGGGCAAGACCAGAGCGGAGTATGGGGCGGTAAAGCTGGTGCACAGCCGCTTCCTCATACTCTGCATGCTCAACCCACGTGACCTGTTACACCAATACAAATGCAAAAAAAAAAAAAAAACAAGTCGTCTGTTAGCTCATTAATGCACTCACATGCCTCTGCTCCTTTCCAGTGTTTTTAGTGTTCTCCCCCCTGTAACCTTTAGGTCTGTACCAAACACAATACAGGCTAGATAGACTATACCATACATTTAATTGTACAGAGTTCCCGCTGGTCCACTGTAGTAGATACCTTGTGCCCCAGCATATCGTACCCAGTTACAACCAGCCAAAACTATTTACCACATGGTGGGTTTGATTACTGATTATGCACCAAGTACTTGCTATAGTGTAAATATTGTAAATTATCTTAGCATAACGGGCAAGAGATTAGACCAAGTTAATGTGTATTTGGGACAACTTCAATCAGTTTTTCAAAAAAAAATGCTAAACAAATGCAAGTGGGGAAGGTGAGGTATGGAGATCTCAACGAATTTTTAGACAGATTAATTAAGTGGTATAGACAAGGAGCTAGCTCCCTAGGGGAGAGTAGAAGAAGCATCTAATACCCATTTTCCAATTAAACAAAGCAATTAAAAAACACTTTGGAATATGTGTGGATCTACACAAATCATAGAAAAATACATAGCATATCTCTTCTCTCTATGAATAGATGAGACCATGTGATTCTGACAGGATCGTGGCCTCATGACCCGTAATTAACTTGTTAGAAAACACTGGTTTAGCCTTTGACTTATGTACGTGCGCCATTACGTTGCATGGTTATCATTATAATAAACTAATTAACAACATAAATAATTACCCAATAAAATAGAGTTTCACAGTCTTAGTTAGTGGGAAGAGAGTGGTGTGAGTGAATGAATACCTTGCAATAGCCATTTGGCAAGTCTTGCACCAAACAGCCAGAAGGAAGCCTACGGCATTTCATATTGTCAGCTAATGCCGATGAATTCTCTCTGATTCCATCAATAGAAGCATCTACAATAGCCCAGCATCCCTCTGCTAATTGCTTGCAAAAGCGCAGAAAGTTCACATCCCGAATCGGAACTAGCGGAGATAGCACTTGTAATTCAGCATGCATCTGACATTAATTAATTGCAAAACAAAAAAATGATGATGATGATGATGATGATCAAAAGAATTAAACAAGAAAAGTGATCAATCAGTTGTAAACTTACAAGTTGCAATGCACCATTTCTGCTCCCTCCCATGCCGCTAGAAAGAACATCAGTAGTTGTAGCACTTGCAATCACGCAAGAGAACATTTCAGACCATCGAGCCTACACTTCAAATTAATCATATGCATGTTAATTACTTGTAACTAAAAATTAATCTAAGCATTGATCAATACAAGTAGCTAGAAATTAAGAATATAATATAATGTGATAAGAGAGAACAATTAACGCACCGAGTCCATGAGCGTCTCAACAAGCGCCATGCTATTGATGATCACAACACCAGTTTCCCTTGTAGCCTCAGACACGAACCCAACCGGTTTAACTCCAATACACCTGTTGAAACCGCGTAGATACTCCTCATAGTTGAGTGTTTCCTTGCCGCCTTCCAAGCAAGGAATCCACAATGGCTCCTCCATTTGTGCCATCTTGACCAACTCGTCAGTGGCCGCAAGTGCTAGTTCCAAAAGCATAGATCTCTCCAACGACTTATCCACGCCACCTCTAGCTGGGGTAATAACAGTACCAAGAGGACTTGACACATTGTTCGGGAAATCATTTAAACCCGATAGAGAGGTTGCAAAGCCGTTTGTACCGACAGCTAGATCCAAAGAAGAGTTTGGCATGGGGAGGGCAAGAGGAGCACCGGACATTGAAGAAATGGGTTTGCCGAGTAGTTTACCAGCTAAGGCACAGACACGTGTAAGCTCTTCTTTTAACCTAGCATTCTCCATTCTCAGATGTTGCTCTTCTAGAGAGACTTCGCCGAGCATAGCAGGCCCACCGCAGTGATTGCATAAAGGATTTCTCATAGCCTCCCTGATCGACATGTTCTCAGCGCGCAACTTGTCGTTGTCTTGCCTCAGTAGAGTATTTTCATGCCGCTCCATCTGTGTCTGTTCGTTGAAATTAATTTATTAATTATTAATTAATAATAGTTCATTGAGTAAGTAATCACTGAATGTATGAATAAATGTAATGGTTAATTTACCTTCATCTGAGTGCGGCGGTTCTGAAACCAGAACTTGACCTGGCGGTTCTCTAAGCAAAGGCGTTTGCTGAGCTCAGCGCGCTGCTTCTCGTCTGGATGCGGGCACTCCTTGAACAATCTGAATTCAGTGAGAGAATGGAATGGATTAATTGATTGATTGATTGATTGATTGAATATGAGAGTGTAGGTATTACGTACGCTTCGAGTTCTTGGATCTGGTGGGGAGTGTGGCGGTGGTATCTCTTCTTCCTTTTGCGAGGGTTTCCAGAAGGGGGCTCAAGGTCGTCAGCAGACAAACCATCCAAGTGATCACTCCCGGATCTACTGTCGTTCTCATCTAATTCTTTAGTTGCTCCGCTTCCCACACTGCTTGCTACTACTCCGGGAACATTTCCATCCCTTTGCGCCTCCAGGTTTGTTTGCTAAACCAACAAAACAAGTATAAGATATGAATAAAAAGGGCAAGGGAGGAAGGGAAGAGAATGAAGAGATTGAATAGATTTAGAGTTAGTTAGTTAGTTACCAAGGCGAGAGAAAGGGCAGGAGAGGTGAAGAGAGGTTTGCCACCGCCACCGTAAGGGAGCATGGCGCCGTCGAATAGGCTCCCAAAACTCATCCTCCCCAAAGCGGAGCAGGAGCAGCGGAGAGAGAGAAGGCTCCCCTCTGTTAATTAGTGGAGAATAGAATTTCAGTCACTACCTCTACCGCCATGCATTATATATCCAAGACTGAATCTTTCTTCACCATCTATCTCCTCTATTTATGTATCTATGACTCTATGTATGATGTATTCAGGGGTCGAAGGAAAGTTGGGTTGGAGAGTTGGAGCTGCTCTCTCCTCTCTCTCTCTCTCTCTCTTGTGTCTTGTCTTCTCTCTTCTCTCTCTTTTTCTCTTCTCCCTTCTCTCTTCTCTCTTCTCTCTCGTGTTGTGTTGTGTGTAGTTGTGTAACCCTGCCTTGTGCCTAGGTAAAGGTTAAAAAGGTCAGATAAGTAACAAAAAGGATCGCGCCACACTTGGGATAAAGTAATAATATTAAAATAATAAATGTAGTGTGGCAGGGTTTTGACTTTTGCCCCCCACCCCCCCCCCCCTAAACTTTTTATTTGGGTTACCTATCCAATATCCAATATCCAATATCCAATATCCAATATCCATCCCATTCCCCTCGAAGGCTCGAACCCTCGATCCGGTAAAAACTTTTGGATTCTTCACATTTTGACCGGCGCAATTTCATCTGCCTCGAGATTCGCGTTTTTCCTCTGTTCAAAAAGCCTGTGGGGTCCACTACCCCTACCCCGAGTGCGTTTCCTCTGAGATATCTCAACTTTTGCGTGACCGACGTGTCCAGTGCCTATTTGGGAATAGAGCAGGGGCCAGTATTATTTGTGCTTCGAGATTTGTGCAGAACGTATTTGAATGGTCGCGATTTTCCATAAAGTCACGCAAAGTTTGGGATATCTCAGAGGATGCGAATTTCCCTACCCCTACCCCTTGATTAGAAATTGATCAACTATTTTAAGTAATTGTAAATTGTGTTTGCACAAAAGGCAAGGGATTATTTATATTTATATTTATATCGACCAAATTAATGTGCTGGATATGTACTATTATGTAAGCCCTCTTCCTCTTTTACTCTTACTAGGGTTTCTAAAATCATCCGTCACATTCACATCACTGCTGACTGCTCCATGCTTACTCTTCACTACTCTAATTTTAATTAATATCGTAATAATATTTCTAATTAATGTCCAAATTAATACTAAGGTTCTGTAATTACTTTTATTACTTTAATATATTATTTATTCACCTTCGTAACAAAAATAGTCGGACCTAGACTTTCAAGCTATTTGAATCAAACACCTATAAAGAGTCAATTATATAAAATGTAAAATTTGATCTCCAAGCACATTTTAATATGGAGATTGTGTTGAACGGTTCGGATCAACTATTTGAATTTTGAAATCGCAAAAATAACTTATAAAAATATGGTGTCAAGATGTGTTATCATAAATCAGTGTAATTGAGTCCCTCCTCATTATTTATTCACCTTCATATAAAATTAGGCCAAGACCAAAAAAGCTAGGAATACTAGGAGTAGAACTAGGGTGCTCCTGAGCTCACCAAGCCCTTCCGTGAGCGCGACTCTAAAACCTATCGAATTGACTTCAAACGACATTTTCAAACCGTTAGATGTTCAATCTATATTAAAATGTGCTTGGAGACCAAATTTTACATTTTTTGGAATTTTTTTACTATTTATTCAGATGGTTTGAAAATCACTGTTTTCCAATGGTGCAGAATTTTAATAAAAACAGCGATTTTCAAACCATCTTAATAAATAGTAAAAAAAATCCCAAAAATGTAAAATTTGGTCTCCAAGCACATTTTAATATAGATTGAACATCTAACGGTTTGAAAATGTCGTTTGAAGTCAATTCGATAGGTTTTAGAGTCGCGCTCACGGAAGGGCTTGGTGAGCTTAGGAGCACCCTAGTTCTACTCGGAATACTAGCGCTCACATTTTCAAATAAAAACGAGTTAAACTTTCAAGCTACGAATCAAACATCTTTTGAAAGTCAATTATATAAAATATCTTTTGAATTATATTAAAACTAATGCACCACTAATTTAAAAAAAACAACATGTTGGTAATTTTTTTTTCTATTTTTTTGAATAAAAGTTAGAGATCAAGCTACCTGACTATTTAATATCTATAAAGAATTTTTTTATTTGAGCTTCGAATCTGCCACTTCTCGTACGAGCCTTTGCCACTAGAACAAAATCTGTTTTTTTCTTCCTATTTTTAAAACGACATTTTTGAAAAAGCATAGCTAAATATGTCAAAATTAGACATTGTCGAGGAATCATCATCGTTATCTCATTTAGTAGGTGTTATTGTCAACAATGCAACGTTGAACAATAAAAGACAAGTGTCTAAGAAGTTAAAATTAAATTATATTTTAACATTCGTAATACTGTCTCTTTTTCATAGAGAATGACAGTTTTTAATACTATAAAAATAGAGAAGTCCAAATGTCTCTTTTTTTTCTACCTTCATTGTACCTCCACATTTAAATTTTTCATAACAAAAATTTTAAAATTTATATCTAAAAAGAAAACAGTGAGATTTAATATATATAAAGAGAGATGGGCTATGATGAGTTATGAAGTAAGGATCTTGTTTTACTTCATACTTATATCTCTGTTTTCAAAGATCAAATAATCGATCTAAACCGTTCAACATGATATCCATATTGAAATTTGCTTGGAAACCAAATTTTATATTTTTCAAAATTTTTGACTATTTATTTAGAAAGGTAGAAAACTGTTATTTTTGGATAAATTTTGGACCATAAAAAACAGTAATTTTGAAATATTCTAAAAAAAATTAGTAAACAATTTTAAAAATATGTAAAATTTGGTCTCCTAGCATATTTCAATATAGAGATCATGTTGAGTGGCTTGGATCATCTCTTTGAAGTTTCAAATATAGAAAATATGAGCGTGAAGTAAAACAAGGCTCTTACTTCACAACTCACCATAGCTCAACTATATATATATATATATATATATATATATATATATAGGGTCCGGCTAATTTGCTGCCGGCAGCATTTTAGCCGGAGGTGCTGCCGCCCAAACCGCTGTTTTGTGATGTCCAAACAACAAATTCAAACCGTTAGATGTTTAATCTATATTATAATCTACTTGGAGACCAAATTTTACATTTTTTGGAATTTTTTTACTATTTTTAAAGCTGGTTTGAAAACCGCTGTTTTCAGTAAATTTCTGCAGCGTTAAAAACAGCGGTTTTCAAACCAGCTTTAAAAATAGTAAAAAAATTCCAAAAAATGTAAAATTTGGTCTCCAAGTAGATTATAATATAGATTAAACATCTAACGGTTTGAATTTGTTGTTTGGACATCACAAAACAGCGGTTTGGGCGGCAGCACCTCCGGCTAAAATGCTGCCGGCAGCAAATTAGCCGGACCCTATATATATATATATATATATATAGAGAATGGCTAATATCAAAACGTTTGTTCCTGGGCTCAGGAACAAACGATTCCGTTCTCCCATTTCCAAAGTTCAAACAACAAATCCAAACCGTTAGATGTTCAATCTATATTAAAATGTGCTTGGAGACCAAATTTTACATTTTTTGGAATTTTTTTACTATTTATTAAGCTAGTTTGAAAATCGCTGTTTTTATGAAATTTCTGTAGCATTGAAAAACAGCAGTTTTCAAACCGGCTTAATAAATAGTAAAAAAATTCCAAAAAATGTAAAATTTGGTCTCCAAGCACATTTTAATATAGATTGAACATCTAACGGTTTGGATTTGTTGTTTGAACTTTGGAAATGGGAGAACGGAATCGTTTGTTCCTGAGCCCAGGAACAAACGTTTTGATATTAGCCATTCTCTATATATATATATATATATATATATATCTATTATTTCTCTATATTCACTTAAAAAAATCTCACTTTTTTAATTTATTTTATTTGAATCAATAACATTCATAAATTTTTCACATTAGTGTATTTTTCCAAACTCTTGATACAAATTAAAACAAAGTTGAAACGTAGTAATATTTACACGTGCATTGACAAAAATGATATGGATTATATCTAACGGTTTTATTTTAATATTTAAATTTAATTCTTAAATCACTAAATTTTTCAAAATGAAAACATAATAAAGAAATATACGATGAATTTTTTTTAACCCTCCTCTAAAAATATAAGGTTTCAAAACTTTAAATTTTACTCATGCTTTAAAAAGAGTACTTTTTAACTATTTTTCATTTATATAGTATGTATTGTATAAGTTTTTTCTTAAAATATTTTAAACGATATTTGTTAAAGTAACAACTCTTGTTTAAAATTCAGGGTGAGGCTATTGTATGTTGCAAAGCCGATTGGTCCGTACTATGAATTTATATTTCTATTTTTGAAGTCCAAACATTCAATTCCAACTAGGTGTGATGATGGATCAAATACGATCTAAATAGTGGTAAAATTATATCAGTATCAGTATCAGTTTTTATTTTTTAAATACGAATATAGATTGGATATTAAAAGAATATGGATACAGATCGAATATTAAATAGATATGAATACAAATCGAATATTACACGGATATGAATAAGGATACAGATACAATTCAAATACCTAATTTAAATACTGTAGCAAAATTAACATATTAATCAATAAATTATTTTTTCATTAGAAAATAAAGTAACATAAAATACATATGATTTGGCCATTTAATAATTATGGCAAACTAAAAAAAATCTTATGTTCACAAAAATATATATTTCATTAACAACAATTAATCACCAATATTTTTTATTGAAAGATACCAATAAAAAAACACATTCCTCTCTAAACATATATATATATATATATATAGAGAGAATGGCTAATATCAAAACCTTTGTTCCTGAGCTCAGGAACAAACGATTCCGTTCTCCAATTTTCGAAGTTCAAACAACAAATCTAAACCGTTAGATGTTAAATCTATATTAAAATGTGCTTGGAGACCAAATTTTACATTTTTTGGAATTTTTTTACTATTTATTAAGCTGGTTTGAAAACCGCTGTTTTTATGAAATTTCTGTAGCATTGAAAAACAGCGGTTTTCAAACCAGCTTAATAAATAGTAAAAAAATTCCAAAAAATGTAAAATTTGGTCTCCAAGCACATTTTAATATAGATTGAACATCTAACGGTTTAGATTTGTTGTTTGAACTTCGAAAATTGGAGAACGGAATCGTTTGTTCCTGAGCTCAGGAACAAACGTTTTGATATTAGCCATTCTCTCTCTCTCTCTCTATATATATATATATATATATATATATATATATAGGCTGTGGCTAATTTGCTGCTGGCAGCAGTTCAGCGGAGGTGCTGCCGGGGCTATATTTAGCCGTGTGATGTCCAAACAACAAATTCAAACCGTTAGATGTTTAATCTATACTATAATCTACTTGGAGACCAAATTTTACATTTTTTGGAATTTTTTTACTATATATTAAGATGGTTTGAAAACCGCTGTTTTTAACGTTGTAGAAATTTACTAAAAACAGCGGTTTTCAAACCAGCTTAATATATAGTAAAAAAATTCCAAAAAATGTAAAATTTGGTCTCCAAGTAGATTATAGTATAGATTAAACATCTAACGGTTTGAATTTGTTGTTTGGACATCACACGGCTAAATATAGCCCCGGCAGCACTTGGCCGAACTGCTGCCGGCAGCAAATTAGACAGACCCTATTATATATATGATTCCAAAACAAATATATAAGGAAATACAGATAATTATCCGTATCCGCATCTACACAAACGGGTATCTGAAAAATAAAAAAAATGAATATTTATTTGTATTTGTATTTGTATCCATTTTGGAAATCAAAATTGTATCCGTATTCGTATTCGCAAGCTATCCATATCCGAATATCTGAATCAACAAAATTTTGAATACATATTCGGATATGAAAAGATAACATCCGACCCATTTTCCGTCCTAATTCTATAGTTCAATATAATCTCCAAACAAAAATATACTTGGAGATCAAATTTTATATTTATTTATAATTATTTTATATGTTTTAAAATAAGTAAAAAATCCACTATATTCGGAAGGTTCAAAATTCTTAAATAAGATGATTTTCTACATATTTTAAAAAAAAATTGCCAATTTTTTTGAATGAATGTGAAATTTGATCTCTAAGTACATTTTTCTATGAAAATTATGTTGAACGGTTTGTATCAAATATTTAGACTCTATAAACGAAAATATATATCAATAAGACATGGTGTTTTGCACTTGACAAAGTAGCATAAAGTAGCATAGCATGAGTCTAAAATGAATTTAAGAAATAGAAATGTAACGGAAAACAAGGCATGGGCGTCCGCTTAAATGCAGCTGAATTTTTGACTAACCAAACCAATCTCTCAAATTTGAAGCAATGTTTGAAAAAGAAAGGTATTTAGTGGTCAACTCAAGGTGTGGAGATCTCAAGAAAGTTTTAATCAATCAATCAATTAATTAATTAAATGGAGAGAATAGAGGAGGAGAGAGTAGAGACAAGGAGGTGCCCAGAGGTGCTTGTTCCAAAGAGTAGAAGAAGCATCTAATTCTAAATTCTAATACCCATTTCCCAATTAATTAAAATAATAATAATAGTACATACATACATACTTTGGAATATGTGTGGATCTATCTTTGTGAATTAATCATGTAAAAAAGTGGCATGTGACCCTGACAGGATCATGGCCTCGTGACGCGTTACAAAACACTGGTATTAGATTCCGAAATTTTTATTAATAACCTCAAACAAATGAAAAATGTCAAATCTAACCTCCATCTGAAAAAAATTTCAAAAGTAACCTAACCGCTCCATCACTGGGCGGTTCACCCTACCCACCAAACCGCCCAGTGATTGGGCGGTTTACACGGCCAAGAAAACCGCCCCCCAATTGGGCGGTTAGGCATTTTTTGTTTTTTTTGTTTTTTTTTTTTACAGATATGTTAGGATATTTATTTTAGTAAGATATATTTTTTTTTTTAAGATATATTAAGACATGTTTGTTTTTGTAAATATATTTTCATTAAGATATATTTATAAGATATATATATTTTTTATAGATATATTAAATATATATTTGTTTTGTAGATATATTTTTATTAAGATATATTTACAACATATATGAAGATATATTTTTTCTATTGTAATTTTTATATGAAAATGATTTATTTTTTTTATTGTAATTTTAAATAAAAATTGGTTGAATGTGGATGAGTCGTTTGACGTTAGAACTGTCGATTCTTTTATAATAATTGTCGATTTGGATAACGTGATAAACAGTGGAAAATATGTAATATAAATGGTAAGTCCACCAAAAAAAAATCCAAACTACGTAATCTAAATGTCCGCAACATAAGATAAAACACTCCAAACTGAATATACAATAGTAGAAAAGCTATCAGACTATAAGAACAAAAAACCTAACGACGAGGACGAGGGCGACGACCGGAGAGATCCAACCTACGGGGTGGATGGCGGTCCCTATGCGGCTGTACACGCCTCACGTGAGCCTCCTCCTCCTGTGCGGCTGTATCCGCCTCGGCCCATGGATCCTCCACCAGTGGGGGGATGGGCGGCATGGTAGGCACCTCCCATGGCTCCCAAGTAGATGGATACGTAGGCGGAGGAGGCGGTGTGCCAAATATAGCAGATGCATAGGCATCTGCATGCTGTGCTCCACTCCCACTGGCCTCGTCATCGTGCTGTCTGGCCTCCGGATATCGTGGTATGTGGAGGCTCCGTCTCTCATCCCCGGCATAATCTCCGGTAAAGTCATCCATAGTGAACTCCGGAGTGGAATGTCGTGGGGGAGCTCCACCCTTAATGGAAACAATGTTAGTTTTGCTACATACAAATAAGTAGTAAGTTGAATAAATAATAAATTTTTGCTACCTGTCCAACCTGCACCGGAACTCCATACTCATTGTAGTAAGCGCTCCACGCATTATTATTCAACACCCATTCGTGGAAGCCCCAACCTGATTCATCCACTGCATAATTGAAGAAAAATTAGTGAGAATAGTTTTTGTACCGAGAAATGACTGTGTACGACAAAATCAAATTACCTGGAGGAGGTGGCGGCATCTCATCACCGTATATAGCGACTCTGGGCTGATCCGGATCTAGTGATGTGGGCTCTATCTCGCGCCAGTTTATGTTCTCCCCACTGTCATGCAACATGCCAACGAGGCGGCCGTCAAAGCCGGAGTCCTCCACCATAGGAGCAGTGTGCTGGAGCATTGTACATCCCACTGCTCGCCAACCTTCTCGTGCCATGCACACCAAGCTGTGTGCCACTCCTCTGATACCGGTAAAAATCTGCACAAAGTGTATTTATTAATTTTTTAGGAAAAACTAAATAAACATTTAA
This sequence comes from Carex kokanica, assembly GCA_025461125.1. NCBI lineage: Eukaryota > Viridiplantae > Streptophyta > Magnoliopsida > Poales > Cyperaceae > Carex > Carex kokanica. Next base: position 282,077 of record JAJGRX010000991.1, on the reverse strand, counting down.
TGCTTTAAATATGTTAGTTTCGTAAGTAATTACCTGGCGAGCCTGCATCGGTCCGAAAGACATATAACCACTCGACCCTGCACGAGAAAGCCTCCGTCGAAGGGTCTCACCCCAATGGCCCGTGAGGTATACCGAGGGCATGCCCCACCTCTGGTACCAGACTAAGTACCTCAATCCTCCAGGCCCTGCGCCCAGTGTGACATCATCGGCCGTAGGAGGCTGCCACATGTGGAACTGTGGAGACTGTGCTTGGAGGAAATGCTCTGCGTGGCGCGTGCTCCAGTCGACGTTGGGCTTATTGTGTTTAGTCCTGCAGTACATTTAAATTAAAAAAAGAATGTTAATCAAGTGCAGAACTGAACAAGTAACGGTAGGAGAGCAATTAAGTAATTGTAACTTACTTGTGCAACTTGGTGGTCTCAGCCTCTCCAAGGTCTGGGAACTGCGGGACAAATGCGTCCAGACCAAACTGTCGGGTCACGCGATCTGGATACGTGTACTCAACAATCCAGTAACATACACACGGCCCCCGATAAAACCAGAGATGCCTCTGCTCCAATGTCAGTCGACAAAATGCGTTCCTTTCGTAGAACTCCCGGTAGGGGAACCAGTCGACGCTGCTCTCGTGAAGCATCTGGAGCTGACTCCGGACATATGAAATCCCCACAGTTCTCCCCCTGCCCGTGTTCTCGTACGTGTGTCGATCGCCCCATATGGCACCGTACGCGGGACACCTCTCGGCATCCTGTCTCCTCAAGTAAGGGACAAGAGACGGACGAACTGGCCGACATACCGGCAAATGAGACCACGACCATTGCTGGAGTAGAAGAAGCGATCCGTGGATCTGCTTGTTCTTCACCTATATTTTGGACATGAGGTGAATGTGTTGGTGATTATTGAACCCTAGTTATTGTAATTTAAATTCCGAAATATTTGTGAAAACTTACCAAGCAAGCATGGCACAGGCTACGGTATAAGTAGGCGATCACAGCTCCGCCCCAGTTCCAGTTCGATGGCTTCTCAATTTCTGTCAGCAGAGAGAGGAACATAATCGGAACCGCGTCACCGCTGGAGTCCACGAACATGACGCTGCCACAGAGATCCAGCACAAAGGCCCTCACATACCTAAAAATATAAATTAGTAAAGATAAATTTAATGATTTTCACGGATGAGTTCGTAACATATTTTAATTTCAAGATTCTCAATTATTACCTCCTGACGGCCTCCAGATCAGTGGTCTCGGCTGTGATCCGATGCAGGAAAAAGTGATCACGGAGCGCCGCTAGGCTAATGCAGTACCCCGAATACCGGAACTCCTCATCATCCTTCTTCTTCTTCTTCTTCTGTAGCGTCTTTGGATCCGCTACCCCAAGAAGCCGCCGTATCATCCCCACATGAAGTGGGCTGTCGGAGACACTGCTGATAGGATCCCCATCGATCCGTAGACCCCAAAGAGCGCTCACATCTGCTAAGGTCACGGTCATCTCCCCAAAGGGTAAGTGGAACGAATGAGTCTCCGGTCGCCATCTCTCCGCGAGCCTGCTTATCAGAGCCTGGTCGATCTGACCCTGTGGCATGGTAGCAAGCTGGTACAATCCGAGAATCATAATGCACTGCTCCATCAGAGGATGACCGACGTACGGTATCCCGGAGGTGCGATGTCTCACGGTCAACATCGTCTCGTCCTGTATTTAACAATAATTTCAGTCTGAGCGACTTAATATATGCCATATTAAAAATCTGTAATTTGAACTGAATTGCTTAAAAAACAACTTACCTCCGTAGATGCGAGCGCGACCCTGTGCTGAATGTGTGGAATCCACAGAAGAGGGCTGAATGTATCAGCTGCATGTGTAGCGTGGTCTGCACCGAAAGGCTCTGCACCGGATGCACTGGGAGCCTCTGTACTGGACGAACTACCGCCCCTCTCCATAGTATCTGCAGTGCACAATTTGCAAATAACTTAAATTTCACAATTTTAGATATAAAAATGTATAATGTAGGGATTTTAAATCGAAACACTAATTTTGTACCCTAAATTCTAATTTAATTCGCTAAAACCTAAAACCCTAATTTAATTTTGTACCCTAATTTATAAACCCTAACACTAATTTATAAACCCCAATTTAATTTATAAACCCCAATTTAATTTATAAAACCTAAACCCTAATTTAATTTATAAACCCTACTTTATAAACTCTAATTTAATTTATAAACCTAAACCTAATTTAATTTATAAACCCTAATTTAATTTATAAAGCATAAACCCTAATTTAATTTTGTACCCTAAATCCTAATTTAATTCGCTAAAACATAAACCCTAATTTAATTTGGTACCCTAAATCCTAATTTATTTCGCTAAACCCTAATTTAATTTTGTACCCTAATTTATAAACCCTAACTCCTAATTTTGTTCAATTCTATCTCGTCGGAAAAATCAACAACCCGCACAATTTAACAATTAAAATTTTAAACTAAAGTCTAAACCCTAATTAAACCCTAATTTAATTTGGTACCCTAAATCCTAATTTATTTCGCTAAACCCTAATTTAATTTTGTACCCTAATTTATAAACCCTAACTCCTAATTTTGTTCAATTCTATCTCGTCGGGAAAATCAACAACCCGCACAATTTAACAATTAAAATTTTAAACTAAAGTCTAAACCCTAATTAAACCGTAATTTAATTTCTAACCTAAACCGCACAATTTAATCGCGTCGGGAAAATCAACAACCCGCACACGGTTAACACCTCAATTCCTACCAAAAATAAAATAATGAGTTACGATAACTTACCCGAAGACGATCGATCGAGAGGAAGAGATGGCCGAGAGAGAGAGAGAGAGGGAGAGAGAGAGGGTGGCCGAGAGAGAAAGTGCGGCCAAGAGAGAGAGAGGGGGGGGTGGTGGTGGCCGGCCGGGTAGAGGGAGGAGGTGGTGGCCGGCCAAGGGGAGGGGAGGGGAGGGGAGGGGAGGGCCGGGGGAGGGTCGGGGAGGGCGGGGCTGGGCGGCAGGGGGCGGGGCTGGGCGGCTGGGGGCTGGGGGCTGGGCGGGGGTGTGGGGAAGAGGCAGGGGGCGGGGCTGGGCGGGTTTTATTAAAAAAAAAAAAATTCCTACTAAACCGCCCCATGGGGGGGCGGTTAGAGGGGGGGTAGACCGCCCAATGATGGGGCGGTTAGGGGGGGTGCGGACCGCCCAATGATGGGGCGGTTGGGTCATTTTTGAAAAAAATTTGGACTTGGGGTTAGATTTGATATTTTTCTTTTGTTTGGGGTTATTAATAAAAATTTCGGTATTAGATTTAGCCCTTGACTTGTGAACGCTATCTTATTATTTGCTTGCCTATAATTCGTAATTGATTTAGATTAATAATTTACTTTATTTTCCGTTAAAAATGTAATAAGGCCCTGTTAGGCTGCCATATTCCTGCTGGAAATTTGTTGGGTTTCAATTGGATAGGATCAAAATCTCGTGGAGCTGTTCGGCAGCCTTTTGTTTTTTTCAAATATTTTAATGGAAAAATTCCTATCAATTCTCATTTGCAGTGCAATTTGTTGGTTTAAAAATCCGGAGCCTGGAGTGCATTTTTTCTTCCCATTTCTTCTCTCCTAACTGGGCCCACACTACAAACTGAAAAGAAAACATATTTCTTCTCTCTCACCCACGTGAACAACCTTTCTTCTTCTTTCTGACTTTGTCCACTAACACTCTCACTATAATCTATATATAAGGCCCTTTTTTTTTTCTTTTTTTCTATTGTGGGATTAATATTATGGTTCGATCCGGACAAACGTTTTTTTTTTTAATCACATATTTGAATCTGCCCCCACATGTTAGTTGCTATATTAAATACCCTAGCACAAATTTTCAAAGTTAGTTGCCACTTATATTTATAAATGTTTATAAATAAATATATTATAAAATAATAATTAATAAGTAATGTTTATATATATTTTTTAATTACATATTTTTAAATGTTTGTTTGTTTATAAATATTTTTAAATGTTTATTTTTTTAATGTTTTTAATTGTTGTTTTCTTATTTTTTTTAATTACATATTTTAAATGTTTATTTATTTTCTTTATTATTGTAATTACATATTTTAAATATTTATTTGTTTGTAAATGTTTTTTTATTTATAAATAATTTCTTATTTTTTTTGTACCCATTTTAGTAATAATTTTTATTAGAAATGTTTCATCTATTTAATATTATTATTTAATCAATTTTATTTAATTGCATTATTATAATTTTATTAATAAAAATAATTGTATAATTTTAAATAATATTAAGTAAAATAGAAATATTGTATTGATCACCACAATGATTATTAATGTAGAAAGAAAATAGAATTTCCCATAACTATTCCCACGGTACAACCGAACACTCATTCAGTACATTCCCATAATTATTCCCGTGCATACTTATGAGTATGGGTTCCCGCAAATAAAAAAGTTAGTTTCCGAAACCGTTAAATCCCATGTCACACACTCCCGTGACAAACGAACAGGTCCTGATATTGTTCAATAAGAAGCTAGAAGAGCCAAAGCAAAACAAAAAAGGTTGTTTTACTTTTGTGTCATTCCTTATCTAGTAAAATTGAGACAGTGACACGCCATTTCATCATTACAACTTTACAAAGAGGAAGAGATAAAACGGAGAAAAGAACAAAAAGGAGACAGAGAAAGAAAGAAAAGGAATGAAAGGAAAATGAAGGGATGATTATTGCTTATTGCTTATGAATTTATGAAGAGTCAAACCTCAAACCTCAATCCCATATTCCCATTCCATTTCAAATGTGAATGGGGAACTAGAACTAGACATGCTTGACCACAACTGGACAGCGTGCATCTTGCTCATTCACCAAACAAATGTTTTTACTACATCATCATTTAATTCAACATCAATTTTACTTTTATAAAATTTAAATTATCAATTCATATTGGTATATATAATTAAGTGGGAATGTATTCGTGTCACACGCATTGTTGTGATTAACTCAAATTTTCACATACTGTTGTCTTGCCTTGATCAAAATTACGAAAAATGATCGTAGCACATTACATTTAACCATTTTTTCTTCGAATTTTAAGTTTGTTTAGTGAATAAAATAAGTAAAAATGTGGAAAATTATAAAATAAAGAAATAATGTTGTAAAAATATTTGCGGTAAAATAAATAAATTTATTATTCAAAATTTAAATTGTTTTTTTTAATATAATGACATAAATTAAATGTTGTATTGTCACGTCACATGACCACGCATCGTGAAATATCTCTTAATGACAACAATTAGGAAATACACAATTTCCTTTATATATATATATGACGAACACATATTTTCTGGTGCATCATATTCATGTATTTACGATGAATGTGACCAGAGAGGAAATTTGTATTTATTGGTTCATTGTCATATCTATTTTATTTATGAATTCAGTGCAACGAAAAGAAAAAGAAAAAGAAAAAGAAAGAGCAATTATATGGAAGAAAGCCACAACCGACATGTAGGACTTTGGAATGGAAACGCGCATATAATCCAAAATTTGCCTTTTGAAATTTGGGCTTTTGACAAATTCAACAAAATTGTGAAACAGTTGAGTTGGTTTCAGATTATATATAGCATATACGATACGTGTCAATTGAAAAACAGTTCAGTTGGCTTCCTTTGACTCACTCCTTTGTTTAATTGTTTGTGTTGAGGAAGAGAAGAGAAGAGGTCAATCAATATCTACCATTCTACCATCTAGATTCTAGTGACAATTTTGATAAGAAAACAATTCAATTCATGTGTCTACACTGCGGGAAACCAACCATTCATTCAACCAACCATTCTTACTTGATATCTGATAACAACATAGCGTGATGGGCCTTGAATTCGGCCCGGATGTGAATCACGTCATGGGCCTTCAATTGCCATCAACTCAACTCCATAGTCAAGTCAAGTCAATTCAAGTTGAGCATAATATAATATCAGCATTGCATGACAAATTTATTATGAGCAGCAGCCAGCAGGGAGGAGTGTATGTGTATCTCAAAATCCTACTAGAAAGCTATTAAAGGAGATTTTGTAAATCACCTCCAAAAATATGCACATCCCGGAATAGCAGCTATAGTAACCATTTTTTTTTGTTTCAACTTTTCATTTCCTTGTTCTAATTCTATAAAGTAACTTCATTGTTATTGGAAATATATAGTTGGAAATATATAGTAGTTTTGGATTGAATATACCAATACTCAGTAAATACCCTTCCTTGAGGACTTTAGTTAAAATTTCAAATTGTATATGGTGTCAAGAATTACTCAGTAAATACATGTAATTTGCATGCATGTATATAGGTTATCAAGCCAAGCCGAGTCGGTGGTTTTGAAAACACAGCACTGATTGCAAAGTGGGCTTTCCTACACAACAAAATGGCAATTGTTAGTAGTGCATAAGAAAGTAGCTTAAGTTTATCTATGGATGTTCAATTTTCATATTTTCTTCATATACAATATGAAAATGTATGCAAAACAAGAAATAAACGCTTTCATGATGGATTTGCTCATGGGCTGGGTACATATATATAAATGGATCAAGGAAGATATAATAGATCAAGGGTTGATAAATAATGTACTAAAAATTGGTGGAAAAATGAGGGCTTCAGTGAAAAATGCTGAAAATATAATTGACAGGTTTTCTTGGTTTGGCAAAAATGAAGAGATCGGGTGCTATTCTGTAAAAATTGATGAAGGTGGTTTGTCTTCCTGTTTTAGAGTTAAAGAAGCTGGCTTGCATACAAATGTAAGAAATTTTCTTATACCTTCTTTTTATGAAGTCACTTAATTACTGTTATACTGTCACGAGATATTCACTTAATTACTGTTGTACCCTCATTAATTTAAGATGAGTTGGTCAGTAATGTATCCAAGTGGCAAAATGTCGTTCAACTGTACCTCAATTTAAGACCCAGTATCCTAATATGCAGCTGTCAAGTGAAGTTGGTACTGAAACCCAGTATTTTCTTAATAAATTGTTTACAAATATCCAAGTAATTAAGCACTGGGCATATGCAGAAAAACATAGTCATATTTCTTCATGGATTTTTCAGGGTTGTTACTAAAATTGATCGATGAAATCTCTACTGAAGGACAAAGCCCAAAGGGTTGTTCTTGTTGGTTACTCAATGGGTGCGAGAATTGCATTGCACATGGCTCTAAACAGTGACAATTAAGGTATCTCAATTTAAAAAAAGAAGAAGAAGAAAGAAAGTGTTGACTTGCTCGCAACCTTTAAAATCCTTAAAATATGATATGCAGATCAAAGGAGCCGTTATAATATCAGGAAGCCCAGGGTTGAAACAAGAATCAAATAGAAAGATACGACGTCAGGCAATCGACAAATCAAGGGCTAAGTTACTTATATCACATGGTTTGCACAATTTAATTTATAGAAACTTGGTATTCAACCAAGTTATGGTCAAGGTACCACTACCACTCAAGCTGGAGATTTGTAAAAATTAACTTAATATATATCTTGGTGATTCTGAGTTGATGATGAGATAATTTATTAATTCCATTTAATTCCAGCCTAAGAGAGCACCCACATTTTGATAGAGTTCTCCAGAGTCGAATCTCTGGCAAAGGTTTTACACGATTCAAGACAAGTGTAGCAAAGCAAAGGTACACTATCTATACAGTTTCTATTTGAATGTTATGACTTGTATTACACTACCAGTATTTAAGTGAATGTGAACTGGTATATATTCAGGTCTCTTTGGGATGATTTGAATTGAATTGAATTGAATTGGATTGCAAATGGGTTCATGCACTTTGCAAAGAAAATAAGTTCATGTACTTTGAACCCATTAAATTAAATAAATACTGGAGAAGAGAGAGTTGAATCTCAAACCGGTTGATTTGAATTTTTTTTTTTTTTTTTTACTATGACAGACAGTGTAGTATTGCTTTTGCTGTAATTTTCTTTTTATTCATTTTTGTTTATTATAGTTAGGAGATACATTGAATTATTGGAGGTGGATTGTTGTGTATCTTCGGGCTCACACATGACTACATGAGCACTTGATCTTATCTTATCTTATATTATATTATATTTTGCTAGAAAACTTACAGATTTATACGGACTGGACACACTTCTCAAAAAGCATCCACTATTCCACCCATAACAAATAGAATTCATATCCTGTGAAGTAACCCAAAAATTGGGTTTTGGATCGGACCGTCCGATTCGAATCCGTGACCATCCAACTAAAGTGGAGCCCACGCATCCTGAGAGACAGGTTCGAATCCCGAAGCAATTTCGAACGACGGATTCGATTCGGACTGTCCCGATCCAAAACCCAAAAATTGGGTTACTTTAGGGGATCCGGACCCCAAAAAATAATCCTTAATGCTGTGGTTGACTGCCAAGTGGCCATTTTTTTTTTACCCTCTACTCCGGGTTTAGCACCCTCTAGCCCTCTAGGCTCTAGTCCTCTACTAAGGGCTTCAACTCAAAAATAAATAAATAAATGCACGCTGATATCTCCGTTTTAAAACTTGAGAGAAGATCATATTTTGTTTTTCGAATGTATGTGTTCAGTGTTCCTACAGGTTCTGATACGTACAAGTTTGTTTATTTCATTTAATACTTGACAAAAGAGTAAGCCCCTTGTACATCTTTTATAATTTTTTTAGATGAGTAGAAAATCGTATGATCTAAAAATTCTAGATCATTCAAAATAGTGATTTTTTATTTATTTAAAAAATGTCACATTGTTGAGAATCAGTTTTTGATCTAGTAATAATTAGCAAAGGCAATATTCTCTGCGTGGAATGTCGCAGGTTTGAAATCTAAATAGAGAAATTTCTTGTGGATATAATTAAATAGTTGGATGGCTTCATCTCTAACATTTATTAAAAAAAATGTTACACTGTTGTTGTGCTCCACTCATATCTCTATTTTCAAAAATACAAACACTCAATTCAAACAACTCAACATGATTTTCATATTAAAATATGCCTGGAGACTTAACATTTATATTTTTTGAAATTTTTTACTATCTTCTTTTAAATAGGTTAAAAAAAATTTAAATTTAATCTCCGAATATATTTTCATGTGCTATAGATCATACATACAAAATAATTCAGATTAACTGTTTAAAAAATAATATATAGTACATGCCAATCCACGTTATGCCTCACTCCTTAAAAAATAATAATCATATTCTGAAAGTATTACGCGTTCAATGAGAACTGTCGAGTGATGAGCTCACCTAATTAATTAATTAATTAATTTGCATCCGAACCGTACGATCACCTTTAAGATTTGTGTGAGCAGATCAAACAGTCCGGATTCAATCTAAAATAATTGGGTTACTCCAGAGAAGGGGGGACAGAGTCACAGAGCCAAAACAAATTACCATTTTGTTTCTGATTTTTGCACCTTTTGACCTTTGACTGAGTAACAGGAAGAAGCTGATTTAGGGACCTCTGTTCCTTTTATTTTATTTTTTATTTCATTCCTTTTGTACCAACCAATGAACCAACTCTAGCTCCAAATGTAATTATTATTTATTTATTTATAAAGAGTAAACTGTAAAGAGTAAAAGACGAAGCGCTTCTCCTTCTAGCCACCTTAATTAATATACTTCTCTTTCTCATTCTACTCATAAGTCATAACAACCTAAAACCTTTAAACCCCTTTCCTTTTTATTATTTCACAAAAGTTGATGTCATGCAAATTTACTCTACTACCTTACTGTTTTCCCTCTCTCTAGTTGTTCTTCTGGATTCTTCTCTTGCTCTGCTCAATCCTGGTACTTCCCTATTAATTCATTGAAATTATTTATTCATTACTCTTTAGTTGTTCTGTTATGTTAATTTTCTTTCTTTTAGATTTAGATGCAGCTAACAGTAATCAAGATACTGACAACAAATTGGTAAGTAAATTAATGCTTTTAATTAGACTTTGTCTGGATTCAAACATTGCCAACAGTAATCAACAGAAGATAGAAAAAGATGATCATATAATTTGCTTAATGTATGTATGATTTTATTTTACAGAAACCTCAGTACGAGATCATGTACGGCAGCACCACCATAGGGAGAAGATGGTTGAGAGAAATGAGCAGTGTAAAAAATGAAGGCATGGAAAAGGGGTCAAGAAATCATGAAGCAAACCCTCATTTATCCCGACCAACTGTTGTTCTGATTCCGATTCCGATTCACGCAAAAATACCACACAAGACGCCGCAAGATGCAGCCACAGAAATATTCACTCTGATCAACAAGGACTACAAACCGAGCGGACAACGCCGACAGCCAATTCACAATTAATTAGAGAACACTCATCAGTCATCAATAACCCAATTCACAATTAGTTACTGTTAGACCTCTCTTGCTCTCTCATCCTACAATATTTTATTTTGTAAATAATGTTGAAAGTTTCTTTAGTTCTAGTCTTCTAGACTTCTAGCTAGTGGAGTGGATCTAATAAGTTCATTTTTATTTTTCATGCAAGTAAATGTGGTTTAGATGGATAGCTGGTGGAATTAGTTATGCTTCATCGTATTGCAAGTGGGCTGGATTTATTTTGTCCTTTTAATTGATTTTGGGCCCAATAAATCAGGCCCATTTGAACTTAAGGAATCTCATTAATTTGAATGTACATGAGCAATTTGTATTAAACAAACAAAATCCAGTCAGTCCATTATACATTAAATGAAACAGCTCCATATCATTTTCTCTACAACCCTTGCACTTGCACAATCAAATAAAAATGCAAAACAACTATTTAGTATTTACCTTTAGCTAACATAACCTCTCTCTCTCTCTAACCTGCCCTTGCACCAAATAACAAAGCAGGATATTGAAACCAAAAAAAAAAAAAAAAGAATAATTCTAGACAGATTTCAACATAGCATTTTGAACATACGTATTGAATATATGATCTCACATGCAAGCAGCTGAATTTATTTCAAAAACTGCAACACAATAAATTAGATCTCCATCCACGGTGCTTCCTGTATCTCCTTCGGTCGGCCTTTGCCATTTTTATCGGACTGCTGTTCCACTCATTCTGCATTCTGCGCATTATTTAGCATGCAAATTCAGCAAAATAACATCAAAACAACAATTGAAAAACATACTGAAATTGGTATTTCAGGCATGATTACGTCATTTTCATGCTTTGTGGCGGCACATGATGCGGTATATATTTTCGTTGTTTTCTTACTGGTATCATGGTTGATATTTTTCAGGAATAGACAGCGATATGCCCTTATAGTATATTATTATATTTACAAAGAAATAAAATTCTTACATGGGGAAGGCAAAAGACCGAGCACTTGTTGTGCTACTATCAGAACGAATGGATAGGCTACCAGAATAAGCTATGCGTGCCGAGTTATTACCCGGTAACTCTATTTGCGGTATGTTCAATTCCCCGCAATGCTGGGAGAATGACATGCGAGAGGTGAGCTTTGGTCCACCAAAATTATGGCCATTCTCTGCTTCTGCGTGGCATGATGGCACGGATCTCGATGTGTCCAACAACTCTTCTGTACCATTCATTTCAGTGCCTGACATCACAGGCAGTGAAGCGGGATGTTCTTCAGTAATTTCATCAGAAGAGACATCAACTTTGCTGCTCTTAACGGGTTCACTGGCATCAGACCCGGTCGTCACTGTTGCTTCATGGGAATGCTTCTCTATACTCTGTATCTGTAATGATGAATTTTAAAACAAAACAATTAGTAAACAAATAAAGAACTTTTCTTTTTCTTTTTTTTTAAAATTTTATATTACATGTCAATATGGACATACCTGAACAGCCGATTTCTTTTCATCAATTTTTTTGAGTTGAAGGTCAGCTGATTTTTTATCTTCAGAAAAGAAAAGTTCTTTCAAGCTTATAGTTTTCTCATCTAAAATCTCTCCAATTACAACCTCCTTTTCATCTGGTACCGAACTATGATCCTGCACGGTCTTCAAAGCAATCTCCTCCCCTTCTTCTTCAATTTTATTTGGAGAAAGTTTTGCACCTTCATCTATGCAAACATCCTTAATTATGTTCTCGCTTATAACCACTTTGTCGGGGCATGTGATTTCGGTAATGGTTTTGTCATCATAAATGCCTTTATCTTCTTCAAGGTCATTTCCGTCATTTGTGGATGGAACTTGAATTTCATCTTCATACGATAATTTGGAGTCTCTCTTTAGATTTTCATCGGCTTTGCTCACGGCAACATTTATGTCTTCAAAGAAGTTATGGTTATATGACTTCTCACTATCTGTATCATTCATAATACATGTTATGTAAATAGTGAAATTTCATAACCAATAACCAATTAATTCTCATAAAAGTAACAACTAAATATAATACAAGTTTTTCTTCTTCAAAATTTGATGCTGATCAATTTTTGCAATTTGACTAATAAACTAACACATAAATTAAGTTGTTACACAGACAAAAATTAAAAACAAATGAATTTAACTGGACAGTTTCCACACCTATTTTCATGTTCTCAGCTGTACGCTAGCTCAAACGATTTGCATGGATTGGGCCAGATATTCTGAAAGTTTCCTGAAAAAGGACAAGGAAAGAAAGAAATGTCAAATTTACATACCAAAAATAGACTCATCAAATTAATTAGTAAGCAATAAGCATTAACTCAACAAATTAGTAAATATTAAAGAAAAGGCTTATAGCAATCAAAAGCAAGAATAAATCTTCCAAACATGTTAATGAAAACTTGCACCAAAAGTTTTAAGGTTGCCTGAATTAGAGGAGAAAAGAATAGATAAAATTTAACAATTGAATTGCCCCAATGTTCCCAAATGAAATGAAATGAATAGAATGATATTCTTTTCTGGATAAGTACCAAGTAGAATTGCCCCTATTCATTCCCCTATTCCAGCATTAATTAATACCAGGTAAAAAGTACTAGAAGGCAAGAATACAGATGCAACTTAAAAGAAACCATCAGAAATAATTAAAAGGCTTGTTGAATAGAGGCAGAATTAAATGCACCTAACAACTACTTGATAAAAAATCAAGAAAATGAAAGTTATATAGAAAGAGAAAATACACCCACTATACATGCATGGGACAAAGAAAGTGACCCAAAACAGAAGAAAATAAACTTCTGATTAAATCTCCAGCTACCAAAATTAAATGCCATTTCTCCTTTTCCAAAATCACCCTTTAGATATTGAGAAAGAAAGTTTTGCTTAGATCCACCTTCAAACCTTGAATGTTTATACTAACAAATGAAACACTAGCTAGTATATATGCAAATTTTGACTTGTTTTTAAATTTGGGCAAAAACGGACAAAATAAATTTAATTAGTTCAAGTAGGATGTCTCTATATAATATATATATGTGTGTGTCAAAGCACAAATCAAATTTGTACTACTAATTGACAGTGGTACTTGAAAAAGGATGGAAAAGCATAGAGTTGGGTGTTTTTGTTCATGGTTTGTTTCTAATTCTGTAGTTGCAAGTAAATCACAATCAAAATAAATTTGAGAATGAATTTCCTTGTTTTGTTTATTGGAAGTTGATGAAGGTAATTAATATATGACATTTACTTCATACCCACCAACTTAATAACTAGATATATGTCATAATCACACCTAATCGTAACCAAAACCTAACCTAACTTTTCTTTCTTTTTCTTTTCTTTTTCTTTTCTTTTTTTCTTTTAAAAGAGAGAGAGAGACAGAGAGAGCACATATAATGACAGTTTTGTTCGTTATTAACTAAAATAAGGTGAAAGCAAGGAAAAAATGAATAAGGAAAACTAACTATAAACCATCGATCAGAATCATAATCATAGTCAATCCCGTGCAAGGAAATTTAAATGTTTCTGATAAGAAGAGAAAATAGAACTAAAAATTATGTTTCAAAACATACTCTTTTCCTATTATTTTTGAGAAACAAAATACAAAGATTATTAAAAGAAACAGAGAAACATATAACCACACTTTGCGTGCGCTTATCAGGATTTCCTTTCAGCACAACAACAAAAAAAAAAAGAATAAAAATGATATGAGAGAAACAAACAGAGAGCTTGACATAATAAAAATAAAACAGTGCATATATATCTCTTCAGAAGAGAAAGTACAGTACCTTTTATCCTTCTATGAATCTCTCTATTTCTCTCTCTGTTATCTCCAGAAAGTGCCAAATTAAACTTGGAAGGAGAAGAAAGAATTCGAAAGAAAAGCAGGTAAAGTGGAAATTCAAATAAAACCCAACATTTGTATATTTTTGAAAAGGGGGTTAATTGAGAGTTGAGAGTTGAGAAGATCGAGACCTTGGATCTCTTTAAAGTTTAAAGAGAAGAGGCGACAACGCGCTAGAAAAGCCACTACATCTTGCCACACTCTTTTTTTATATTATGAGAGAAGAGATATGCAACTGATTTGTGATTATTATATTATCAAGGGGCTTCGCTGGCATAATATCAAGTCAAATGAGAGAGAAGCAGACACACACACTGCATTCAAATATATTAGCTGCACTTTCAACTTTCACAATTTCTAATCAAGCCCCTAACTATTTCAAATTCTTTATTTCTTTTATATAATATGTTGAGTAGAACTCCCGGTTTTACTTTTCTTCTTTATTTTATTTTGATTTTATGGTTTATATGTCATGTTTATTTTTTATGAGTGAGGCTATGGTGCTATGCATAGCACGGATGGCTAGTGTACTACGGCTCAATATGGTACTTTTGAAAATCCTAACGGTCGATCCGACCGTTCAATGTGATAACCATATGAATATGTACTTGCAAACTAAATTTTATATTTTTTCGAATTTTTTTACTATTTTTTCAGATAGGTCGAATTTTGATGGTCCAGAATTTTCAAAAAACACTGATTTTTCTACCTATCTGAAAAAATAGTAAAAAAATTCGAAAAAATATAAAATTTAGTTTGCAAGTACATATTCATATGGATATCACATTGAACGGTCGGATCGACCGTTAGGATTTTAAAAAGTACCATATTGAGCCGTAGTACACTAGCCATTGGTGCTATGCATAGCACCATAGCCTCACTCTATTTTTTATTCTCATTTAAAATGAATATTTGTTTAAGACAACACAACTCGTATGTATTTATATGTAAAGAAGGGTTCCCATACCTCATTATGCCTTACATTTTATATCTTTGTTTTGAAAATCTAAACTGTCAATCTTAACTGCTCAACATGATATCCATATTAAAATATGCTTGGAGATCAAATTTTATAATTTTTGGATTTTTTTTCCTACTTTTTTTTATAGATAAGTACAAAATCACTGTTTTTGAACAGCCCAGAAACAATGATAAAATTATAAAATTTGATCCCAAGCATATTTTAAAAATATTCTAAAAATTATAAAATTTCATCTCAAGCATATTTTAGTATGGATATCATGTTGAGCAATTCGGATTGACAGTTTGAATTTTAAAAATAAAGATATAAAATGTGAGGCATGATGAGATATGAAAGGCACGAGGTATTGGAACTCACCCTCTTATATGTATGTATGAATTATCACACTATTAATTGTATTTTTTTAGCACCATATATACACATCTTTACCGCTTAAAAAAAAATTATGTGTCAAAATTTGCTGAAATCCATAAAAGTACCTAATTTAAAATTTTTGTTTGTTCTTCAATAAATGCTTCTTTTTCAGAAGCGAAATAAAGTAGCAATTCTTAGTATAATAAATGCATGCTACTTGGTGTTGACATGCTATAATGTTTTAATGTGACGCATGTCAGAAACAATAACTATATATGCTTTTAATGAAAAATTCATGAGCACTCACATTTTATATATATTTGAGTTGTATTCTCTCTAATTGTAATTGTACGGATTTAATTAAGAATCAAAGGATATATATAATTGCTGAAAATGTCAAGTAATTGAATTATAGGATTTTTTTTTTAGTAAACAAATTAAACCATGATTGTTTGCAAAATGGAAACATAATTAAATAATGAAAAATGCATTGAAAATATATGGAAGATGCGACAAGGACATAATTAATTTATTTCCAATATGGAACTAGTCTTATATATTGACGCGCGTATGGCGTATAATAAATAATAAATGAAATAATAAAGGCTAAAAATATATATCCTTTCCAACTTCCAAGGGATATAAATAATTAATAGAAAAATATGCACATATATATTATTTTATTTTTTACCATATCATGAAACTTAAACCGTTCATTCTATATTTAAATAAGCTGAATAATTATATTATTAAACTGCATAATAATACGCGTATGCTAATTGATTCGGTCGGATCAGTTCGATGCATGAAGTTTTCTTTTATTTTTCTTTTTCTTTTTTTGTCCTCTCCACTATGAATTATTCCTGTTCAGGCTTGGTCAGATTATATTCAAATAAATTTTATAAATTGAATTATAATATTATTAATTAAAGTGAAAATTAAAGATGGTAGCGATGATTATAATAATTAAGAAACCTCATATGTATATATCATATGTCTGTTTTGTAAATGAAAAATTTGTAGCAAATTAATTAAGTTTTGTAGGCGATTATTAATTGAAACGACAAATTTGAACCGCATGCTACCGAGATTTTTATTAATACCCTAAAAAAAATAATAATAAAAATACCCTCAGTTTTAAAAAAAATTTAAAAATGCCCTAACCGCCCCATAATGGGGCGGTCCACTGATGGTAGAAAACTGCCCTATTTCTGGGCGGTCCACCTCCTCCAGAAAACCGCCCAGAGATAGGGCGGTTCAGTATTTTTTTTTTTTTTTTTTCAGATTTTATATATTTTTATAAGGACATTATATTGATGTATATATATTTTAAGATGTATATATTGTTTAGATATATTTTTCTTTTTTAAGATATATATATTGTTAAGATATATATTTTTCCTTCATGTTAAGATATATATATATTTTTTTAAGATATATATATTTATAAGGAAATAAATATTGGTATATTTTTTTTTAAGATGTATATATTGTTTAAGATATATTTTGGTTTACTAAGATATATATTATTGTAAGGAAATATATATTGATATATATTTTTTTATTGTAGATTTTATATAAAAATGAAGGAAAGTGCTTAATTTTTTTTATTGTAATTTTCAATAAAAGTGAGTTGAGTTTTGATGCGGTTATACGGCTGTTGTACTGATTGTCGATTTGGCTAACGTGATAAACAGTGAAAAATATGTAATCTAAATCGGAAGTCAAAAAAAAAAAATCCAAACTACGTAAAATAAATGTCCACAACTCATGCAAAACAGTCCAGACCGAATACATAATAGTAGAAACCTATCAAACTACAAAACATAAAAAAACCTAACGTCGAGGGCGAGGGCGACGACCAGAGAGATCCAACCTACGAGGTGGATGACGGTCCCTGGGCGGCTGTACATGCCTGACGTGAACCTCCTCCTCCTGTGCGGCTGTATCCGCCTCGGCCCACGGATCCTCCACCAGTGGGGGGATAGGCGGCATAGTAGGCACCTCCCATGGCTCCCAGGTCGATGGATACGTAGGCGGAGGAGGCGGTGTGCCAAATATAGCAGATGCATAGGCATCTGCATGCTGTGCTCCACTCCCACTGGCCTCGTCATCGTGCTGTCTGGCCTCCGGATATCGTGGCATGTGGAGGCTCCGTCTCTCATCCCCGGCATAATCTCCCATAAAGTCATCCATAGTGAACTCCGGAGTGGAATGTCGTGGGGGAGCTCCACCCTTAATGGAAACAATGTTCGTTTTGCTACATACAAATAAGTAGTAAGTTGAATAAATAATAAATTTTTGCTACCTGTCCAACCTGCACCGGAACTCCATACTCATTGTAGTAAGCGCTCCACGCATTGTTATTCAACACCCATTCGTGGAAGCCCCAACCTGATTCATCCACTGCATAATTGAAGACAAATTAATTAGAATAGTTTTTGTACCGAGAAATGACTGTGTACGACAAAATCAAATTACCTGGAGGAGGTGGCGGCATCTCATCACCGTATATAGCGACTCTGGGCTGATCCGGATCTAGTGGTGTGGGCTGTATCTCGCGCCAGTTTATGTTCTCCCCACTGTCATGCAACATGCCAACGAGGCGGCCGTCAAAGCCGGAGTCCTCCACCATAGGAGCAGTGTGCTGGAGCATTGTACATCCCACTGCTCGCCAACCATCTCGTGCCATGCACACCAAGCTGTGTGCCACTCCTCTGATACCGGTAAGAATCTGCACAAAGTGTATTTATTAATTTTTTAGGAAAAACTAAATAAACATTTAATGCTTTAAATATGTTAGTTTCGTAAGTAATTACCTGGCGAGCCTGCATCGGTCCGAAAGACATATAACCACTCGACCCTGCACGAGAAAGCCTCCGTCGAAGGGTCTCACCCCAATGGCCCGTGAGGTATACCGAGGGCATGCCCCACCTCTGGTACCAGACTAAGTACCTCAATCCTCCAGGCCCTGCGCCCAGTGTGACATCATCGGCCGTAGGAGGCTGCCACATGTGAAACTGTGGAGACTGTGCTTGGAGGTAGTGCTCTGCGTGGCGCGTGCTCCAGTCGACGTTGGGCTTATTGTGTTTAGTCCTGCAGTACATTTAAATTAAAAAAAGAATGTTAATCAAGTGCAGAACTGAACAAGTAACGGTAGGAGAGCAATTAAGTAATTGTAACTTACTTGTGCAACTTGGTGGTCTCAGCCTCTCCAAGCTCTGGGAACAGCGGGACAAATGCGTCCAGACCAAACTGTCGGGACACGCGATCTGGATACGTGTACTCAACAATCCAGTAACATACACACGGCCCCCGATAAAACCAGAGATGCCTCTGCTCCAATGTCAGTCGACAAAATGCGTTCCTTTCGTAGAACTCCCGGTAGGGGAACCAGTCGACGCTGCTCTCGTGAAGCATCTGGAGCTGACTCCGGACATATGAAATCCCCACAGTTCTCCCCCTGCCCGTGTTCTCGTACGTGTGTCGATCGCCCCATATGGAACCGTACGCGGGACACCTCTCGACATCCTGTCTCCTCAAGTAAGGGACAAGAGACGGACGAACTGGCCGACATACCGGCAAATGAGACCACGACCAGTGCTGGAGTAGAAGCAGCGGTCCGTGGATCTGCTTGTTCTTCACCTATATTTTGGACATGAGCCCAGTGTGTTGGTGATTATTGAACCCTAATTATTGTAATTTAAATTCCGAAATATTTGTGAAAACTTACCAAGCAAGCATGGCACAGGCTCCGGTATAAGTGGGCGATCACAGCTCCGCCCCAGTTCCAGGTCGATGGCTTCTCAATTTCTGTCAGCAGAGAGAGGAACATAATCGGAACGGAGTCACCGCTGGAGTCCACGAACATGACGCTGCCACAGAGATCCAGCACAAAGGCCCTCACATACCTAAAAATATAAAATAGTAAAGATAAATTTAATGATTTTCACTGTTGAGTTCGTAACATATTTTAATTTCAAGATTCTCAATTATTACCTCCTGACGGCCTCCAGATTAGTGGTCTCGGCTGTGATCCGATGCAGGAAAAAGTGATCACGGAGCGCCGCTAGGCTAATGCAGTACCTCGAATACCGGAACTCCTCATCATCCTTCTTCTTCTTCTTCTTCTTCTTCTGTAGCGTTTTTGGATCCGCTACCCCAAGAAGCCGCCGTATCATCCCCACATGAAGTGGACTGTCGGAGACACCGCTGATAGGCTCCCCATCGATCCGTAGACCCCATAGAGCGCTCACATCTGCTAAGGTCACGGTCATCTCCCCAAAGGGTAAGTGGAACGAATGAGTCTCCGGTCGCCATCTCTCCGCGAGCCCGCTCATCAGAGCCTGGTCGATCTGACCCTGTGGCATGGTAGCAAGCTGGTACAATCCGAGATTCATAATGCACTGCTCCATCAGAGGATGACCGACGTACGGTATCCCGGAGGTGCGATGTCTCACGGTCAACATCGTCTCGTCCTGTATTTAACAATAATTTCAGTCTGAGCAACTTACTATATGCCATATTAAAAATCTGTAATTTGAACTGAATTGCTTAAAAAACAACTTACCTCCGTAGATGCGAGCGCGACCCTGTGCTGAACGTGTGGAATCCACAGAAGAGGGCTGAATGTATCAGCTGCATGTGTAGCGTGGTCTGCACCGAGAGGCTCTGCACCGGATGCACTGGGAGCCTCTGTACTGGACGAACTACCGCCCCTCTCCATAGTATCTGCAGTGCACAATTTGCAAATAACTTAAATTTATAAAACCTAAACCCTAATTTAATTTATAAAACCTAAACCCTAATTTAATTTATAAACCCTAATTTAATTTATAAATCCTAATTTAATTTATAAATCATAATTTAATTTATAAACCCTAATTTATAAACCCTAATTTAATTTATAAAACCTAAACCCTAATTTAATTTATAAATTTATAAACCCTAATTTATTTTATAAAACCTAAACCCTAATTTAATTTATAAATCCTAATTTAATTTATAAATCCTAATTTAATTTATAAATCCTAATTTAATTTATAAACCCTAATTTATAAACCCTAATTTAATTTATAAAACCTAAACCCTAATTTAATTTATAAACCATAATTTATAAACCCTAATTTAATTTATAAATCCTAACTCTAATTTATAAACCATAAACCCTAATTTAAAAACCTAAACCCTAATTTAATTTATAAACCCTAATTTAATTTATAAACCCTAATTTAATTTATAAAACCTAAACCCTAATTTAATTTATAAACCCTAATTTATAAACCCTAATTTAATTTATAAATCATAATTTAATTTATAAACCATAATTTAATTTATAAAACCTAAACCCTAATTTAATTTATAAATCCTAATTTAATTTATAAATCCTAATTTAATTTATAAAACCTAAACCCTAATTTAATTTATAAACCCTAATTTAACTTACTCGCGTCGAGAAAATCAACAACCCGCACACGGCAATTCAATTTCCAAACTGAACCATAAACTCTAATTTTTATCAACTTCATCGCGTCGGGAAAATCAACAACCCGCACACGGCAATTCAATTTCCAAACTAAATCCTCTTAATTCTACAAAAAAATAAATTAATAATTTACGTAAACGTACCAGAAAAAATCTGATCGAGAGAAAGTTGGCCGAGAAAGAGAGAGAGAGGGTGGCCGAGAGAGGGAGAGAGGGTGGCCGAGAGAGGTGGCCGAGAGAGGAAGAGACTTTGGCCGAGAGAGGGAGAGAGGGGCTGAGGTGGGGGGGGGGGGCTGGTTCGGGTGGCTGTCGGGTGGTGGTGCGGGGTGGGGGAGGGGATGGGCGGCCGGGTAGAGAGGAGGAGAGACCGGGTAGGGGGCGGGGAATGGGAGGCCGGGGGTAGGGTGGCCGGGGAGAGGGGAGGCCGGGGGTGGGCGGGGCTGGGCTGGGGGGGGCGGGGGGCGGGGGGGTGGCTGTCGGGTCGGGTAGGAGGAAGGGTGGGGGGGGGGGGGGCGGGTGGGTTAGAGGGAGGGGGGAAGGGACCAGAGGGGGGCTGAAGGGAAATAAAAATTTCGGGCTTGAACCGCCCCATCATCGGGCGGTTGGGTATGGGGGGTGAACCGCCCAGTGATGGGGCGGTTTGGTTGAGGGAGTGAACCGCCCCATTATGGGGCGGTTAGGGCATTTTTCAAATTTTTTTCAAAATGAGGGTATTTTTATTATTTTTTTTTTTTTTAGGGTATTAATAAAAATCTCGGCGCATGCTATTGCTATATATATATATTGTATTGATAAGAAAGCAAATTAAACGGCGAGAAATGGACAGACAACTTTTACCTGTAAAAGAGCATTAAATGCACTTATATATTATTATAATGTATATATAATAGGTGGCAAATGAATTTAACGCCGAGAAAGATGATTTCTCACCTGCCACCAGAGCATGAACATGAACATGTTTTTGTGAGCATGTATGTCACCAGAAAATGGGCACTTAATAAGTTACCGCTATTTTATCAGTTGCCAAACATATCATTATATCATATATAATAAAGATAGTTTGTTATGTTATGTTATGTTATAATATTTGAACGGCGCGGATCATGGCGTTTGACTTGGGAAACACGTGAACCGCTGTTACTGTTGCGGTGCGGTCATTTGTGTAGTGTACGCATGCAGTAGTAGTACTCTCCTGATGGCGGTGCAGTCATTTGTGTAACACCAATCGATCAGATGAGATGTGGCATGCCCATGAGTGAGGTGAATTTCATAACTTTCGGTGGCATGCATCGATCTTATGATATAATTTATTGGAAGCGTATAGTAGAGTCTAGAGTCTTAGAGTCTAGAGTTGACTGACAAACAAAATAACATATAATAATAATATATTATATAATATGTATATGGACGGAACCATGTCTTAGGATCCATATCTATCTATCTATCTATCTCATTAATTATCATTCCCAATTTCCCATCTAATCTTTTTTCACCAACTATTCAAGGCCTATGATGCAACGTTTCTACTTCTACTTATGACAAATTACAAACAAACCCAAATCTATAATTTATTTGCATGAAGTATACTAAAGATTTCTACAAATAACCAAACAAAATGTATTGTAATTAGATTGTAGAAATATTTAGAGATGGCAAGAAACATCTCTAACTCTAGATGTTTCCTTAGCCTTCTTAAGACAACTATAAATAGGCTAGCTGAGATGCAATATGGTAATTTCTCTTCTAACTAAAGAGTGGTAGGAACTATTGAGTCGTAGAGGTGTAGTTATAAAAATAGTTTGAATTGTGTAATAAAATTAGTTTCATTTAATCTGGTTTTGTGATATGAATAACTCACTCACTTACATGCACACTGTCAGTGAGAATATGATGGAATGATACACATGCCTTTGCTTTGGAAATTTTTTATTGGTAGAAATTAATAGAAAAGAAGAGAGAGAAATAGAAATAGTACATTATTTCTTATTTTGGTAGAAATATTAGTAACATTCTTACCGATTCAAAAACCAGTTTGGTTTTTTCCTTTCATTTTTTTCTAGTAAATTTTTTTTATGAAAATAGATAGAGTATCTTAAAATTTAGATATAATAGAAACATTTTATCTATTTTTTGAAAAAATTTTCATATTTTACTAGAAATCTAATATAAAAATTCTCTCCATCTATACATCAAATTTAGAAAAAAAGAAAAACTAAGTTTGGATCAGTATAATTCGTACCGATCCAAACTTTTAAATTTTTAAAATCAGTAGAAATTCTACCGATCTTTCTACTAATATAAGAACTGATGTACTATTTCTATTTCTCTCACTTCTTTTTCTATTAATTTCTACTAATAAAAAATTACCCTTTGCCTTTGTCTGACACATCATCATCATTCATCACAATCATCAATCACATCACATATTCACATCAGTCCAGTGGATCACTATGGTGTGGAGGTGACGCCATACAATACAAAACAAGGCATAGAAATAGATTTGATGGGATGGGATTTCTCTAGTCCGATTTTGTGAGAATTCATTCATGTTCAAGTTAAATTATTTAGGAGAATGGATGAATAAATACCCAAGTTTAATTCAGATGAAACTAATATAGGGATTAATTGTTCTAAACAACTTCTATATTTGAAATAAAAAAAATTAGTGAAAAAGTAAACAGTAGGTATATATTAAAATTAAATAGTAACTAATAAATATAGGACCAATTGTGAATGTCGGTAAATAAAAGGATCTTCTATATATTTGATTAACCTGCATAATCATAATCTAGCTATATTATTATTTATAAGGGGGAATTTCATGTATCCCCTCCAAAACCTTGAAATTACGTATTTTCTCCTCTAAAAAAATTCATAATATCATATTTACTCTTCTAAAGTTAAAAAACTCACAAATTTACCCAATTTATTGATTTTATTAATAAACTCATTTTAAATTTATAAATTACCTATTTTACCTTTTCTCCACCATTTCTTTTCCTCATCTCTCTTTGTTCCCAAAGAAAGGGGTTGGGAGATTGATTATCTTGTTTGCCTTGGATGTGATGCAGCTCTTCTCCTCTTGTTTGCTTTTTCTCAAGTCTAAGCTCAAATCATAACAAAATCAACATTTTTTTAAGTATAACTGGTATTATTTACATAGTTGATGATTCACAACAAAATACTCAAGATTGAAAATCTAATACGAAGGGGATGGATTATGCCAAGTATGTGTTACCTATGTGGTAAGGCAACCGAAACAACAGAGCATATGTTTGCTCAATGTCAAGGCCTGAAACTTCCAACTTGTCAGTACTTCGCAAGGAACGAATACAACTCTACAATTTTAAGATCTGAGCATATGATAATCAGGCAAACACAGGTGACAGTATGTTTCGTTATTTGGAGAGAGCGATACCAACGGATATTTGCAGAAAAGGAAAAAAACATTACAGCTGTTGGCCAGGGAAATAATGGAAGAGGTTCATAGTTGGTTTCAAACATAAAAAGAAGAAATAGAAAATGCTATAAAATGGGCAAGTAACAGTTTGGCATGAAACCATTTACCAGTAAACTATTGTTCTACTGGTGATACTTTTCTGACATTTTACTTTTCTAGGAACGAAGAGAGAAGAGGAAAAGAAAAGATTGAGAAAGGGTAAAATGGGTAATTTATAAATTTAAAATGAGTTTTATTAGAAAAATCAATAAATTGGGTAAATTTGTGAGTTTTTGAACTTTATAAGGGTAAATATGATATTATGAATTTTAGAGGGGGAAATATGTAATTTCAAGGTTTTGGAGGGGGATATATGAAATTCCCCCTATTTATAATTATACAATTCTGAATTTATAACTTATTACACGATAATTTAAGTTTTTTCAGGGTTAGACATGGAAATATACCTTTGAATTATCTACCATTAATTAATAGACAGATAAAGAGGGCTAGCTAAGTGTTAAACCTATATAAAGACCTAATCATACGTACCCTATTCAGGTACATTAATTGTCACATAACTTAAAATTTAATTACTTGAGTAATTAATGCGTCTCATTAATATTCCCGAATAACATTTAATTTTTTAATTTAATTTAATTTAATTTGTGTGAGTGTGATCTTGGGCTACTGCACAAGTGCAGATTACACCTACACCTATATAGTATTTGACAAGTGAAGTAAAAGTAAAGCAAAATAAATGCTATATCATTAATTTAAAACATTGGTGCTCCATAATAATGGATAAGTGATATTATATTAAATAACAACATCAAATTGTCCTCATGTACTTGCTATACCTGTTAACAAGTTATGTATATACAGTGAGGGTAGAGAGAATCAATTTAAAAGTTCAGAAATTTGATAATTAAACTTAATTTACTCCATTTAAGAATGTGCCTCAACTTTTATTTCACCTTAAATCGTTTTAAAACACTCCAGTCTTTTTTGTGCATTAAAACGTTTAAAGCATTTAAATTACCACTACTACACTTACCAAATGATCCTATATATATATCTACAATTTCGATGTCAATAGAAGCTACAATTATTTTATTTTATTTTATTTATATCAAGAACAAGTGCGTACGTAGCTTTAATTTGATCCTATATATTTTATTTATCATGACTACGTTTTTCTCCTCTAAAATTCATAATATCATATTTACCCTTTTAAATATTAAAACTCACAAATTTACTCAAATTATTGCGTTTTTTTATTAAATCTTATTTTAAATTTATAAAATTTTCATTTTACCCTTTATTAAAATATAAAAATATGTAATATGTGTAAAAAAAAATATTCAATCTTCTAATTGGTTGATTTTCAAAGGCAAATAACTCATTTTCTTGTGATATGACATAAACATATGCCTAAAGGCTACTATCTATGTGTCCCAACTAGAGAAATAAAGTTGTTTTCACTAAAAAACCGACAAATTAGAAGAATGGATATTTTTTTACACAAACTACATATTTTTTTTTTATTTTTTTTAATAAAGGATAAAATTAGACCTTTATAAATTTAAAATGAGTTTGAATAGTAAATACAATACATTGGGTAAATTTTTTTGAAGAATAAATATGATATTTTGAATTTTAGAGAGAAAATACGTAATTTCATTTTTTTTAAGAATATTCATGACATTTCCTCTTTAAGTTTTGTCCCACTGCCCATTTTCTTTGCTTTCTAAAGGGGCAATATATAATATAATACAATATATATGTCAATTTGACAAATAATAAAAAGCGGAATGCGGAATGCGTAATGGATGGGAGGGAGATGACATATTCACATGGCATGTGATGAGCATTCTTGTAAACATATTATTTGACATTTAATTTAATCATCTTAATTAATCTTATAGTTAATTAATAGTACGTAGACATTACTAAAAGTGAATTAATAATTAATTTGACCCAACTGAACGGAAGCTTGGGTGTTGGGTGTTGGGTGTTGAACAGTGAACACATCCCACCTATTCGATCTGCAATGAAAAAAATAATATGTTTTATTATGATGGAAGGTGAAGGCGAAGGCGAAGGTGAAGGTGATATATAGCTTTTTGTTAATTGGAGACAGCCAACTAGTGCCAGTGCCAGTGCCAGTGCCAGATGGATCGACTATCGACCATCGACTGGGTGGGACAGGGACTCCGTGGGACATCACAAGTGGAGACTGCTAAATTTGCTTTTTCTTTAGTCTTTAGTCTTTACCACTCCCCATCTCCCCATCTCCCCATCTCAGATCGATCCTCTATGGCCACAACAAAATATGTACTCATGTGGCGCCACTCCACTCCGCTCCACTCCGCTCCACTCCGCTCCACTCGTGTTACTTTAAGAGATGGAGATGGAGATTAAGAGATGGATCGATGGAGCATGAAAAAAAGTATATGATTGGATATGAGCCACAAAATGCACCGCCTTTCAATTTGATTGGCTTTATTTTTTCCCAAGTCAACCTTTCATTCATTCATTCATGTTCCCAAATGCACCGCCTTTAGTTACTTACTATATTTATATACATATAATAGTTCTTAAAGGTAGAAAATAATATAATATATAGTCAAGTCAACTGCTTTCGTTTCTTCAAGGAAGAAAATAATTGCTATATATATACATATGGGTTTTGGTGATTCAATATCCAATTATATATATATATATAGCTTGGATTGAACAAATTAATTTGGGCCAAGTGTAGGCCATCCATGCTTAGATTTGATTGGTGGCCCTGGCCCATGAAAATAAAAATGAGTATGGCGGTGTAACATCAATACATCATTGGATATGTGATGAGATGAGATGAGATCAGACACAAACCAACAAAAATTAAAGTCCTACAAATTTCTTAAAAATCTCAACTTGTACAAATTATATTATATACAACAAAAGTTGGTTTTCTAGGCACATCAATACATCATATTCAAAAGTAATTAAATCCCCTATTTAAGCTAATACATATTGTCAGTCAAATTAAGGCATCGTCCATGATTTCCTCCATTTTAGATCTCTCCTCTTCACTGCCAAATACTAGACCCTGTTTTTGTTTTTTAAGAAGGTAATTAATAAAAAGTTTAATGTACAAGTTGTCATAAAAGTATAATATATAGAGAAAATCATTAAGCGAAGGGAAAGGAAAAAAAAAATATATATATTTATATATAGTAATACCCTTAAATATTGAGCATTGCTGGCACCATACTCTGTACCATCTTTGAGAAGGCACTCTCTTCACTTGATAACAGACTCTCTGCTGTGTCCAACTCCACTACCTATATTATATACAAACAAACATATATATTAACTTAATTTCTGCTGCTTGTATTGTATGTGCTATATATATATCTCTCTCAAAAAAGGAAAATGAGAGAAATTCAACCATTAATTAATTGTACCTTGCCAGCACTGAGGAGAAGGAGACTGTCACAATCTATAACAGTGTTCAAACGGTGTGCAATAATTAACATAGTGCAACACTTGAACTCTTCTCTGATTGTCTTCTGAATCAAAGCATCGGTTCTGACATCAACAGCTGCGGTTGCTTCGTCAAGCACTAGTATCTTAGCTCGACGTAACAACGCACGTGCCAGACTCAGCAACTGCCTCTGACCCACGCTGAAATTCTCTCCCGCCTCTGAAACCTATATAAATGTTAATTGCACCATGTTATAATATTGTACTTGATCACACAATAATATATTTTCCTTTCATGTCATTAATTAAAATTGTTTTATTACATTAAAATGAATTAAGGACTACCTGAGCATCAAGGCCTAGAGGATTCCTGGTTATAGCATCCTTGAGATGTGCTCTCTCAAGAGACTCCCAAATATGTGCATCACTATACTCCCCAAATGGGTCCAAATTAAACCGCACCAATCCTGAAAACAGAACCGGAGATTGCGGTATGATACCCAACACATTCCTCACATCCCACAGCCCAAATTTGGAGATATCACAATCATCTATCAAAATTCTCCCCTTCTCCACCTCCACAATTCTGAAAAGTGCATTGAGCATGCTAGACTTTCCGGCACCGGTGCGCCCCACAATCCCTACCTTCTCACTCCCTTCAATTCTAAAACTAATGCCGTGCAAAACTGGAGGTAACTCTGGCCGGTACCTCAACCACACATCCTTAAACTCTATTAGCCCAGTTGATGGCCAACCTGATGGAGGCCTTTTGACTTCTATGACAGGTGGGGCCTCAGGTACCACATCAATGTAATTCCCAGCTCGCTCTACTGCATTGAAGCTGTTCTCAGCCATACTAGCCAACTGCAAAACTGCAGTGAGCAAGTTGGTAATATTCATGGCATATGTAAGTAGAAGGCCCATGGTAGAGGCAAATGCTTTTTGCTTTTCTGCATTTTGGGTTTGTATGATTGCAAATGTTGCGGTGAACCAGATGATGATTCCACCTAAGGTTTCAAGACGGATAGCCAGCCATTGATTTGCGCTCATATTAAGTAAGGTGAAACGAACATTGTTGTCCATTGATTGGGCATTGATGGAAGCCATGCGGTCATATGCCTTGTATGCACGAATTGTCGAGAGACCATTTAAGGCCTCCCCAAATTGAGCATACACTGGCGATCGAGTTATGGACTCCAGCTGTTTTACCTCCCGTGCAGTGCTCTGACAAACAATTAATGGTAGGTAGGCTACTATTTCAATAAATATTTTTGAGAACAGTAATATATATAAACAAAATCAAGTAACAAAAATTAAAGCATACGAAGTTGTCTTAATTAAAGAATAGGTAGAGATCGATACCTGGTAGTAGAGATAAGCAGCGTAAAACAAAATGAAGAGGGGCATAACGGCCCAGAGGGACATGGTGCTGACAATTCCAATAAGAACAAAAGTTGAGAGAAGCTGAGACACTTGTGCCAACAACGTGTTCACAGATAGTGCCACACTTCGGTCAATGTCACCTAGGTCTTTCGCAAACCTGTTTATTATCCTTCCTAGCGGGTTTGTTTGGAAAAATACCATTGGTGCCCTTAATATTGAACTTAGCATCGCATCATCTAACCTCTTAGCAGCTCGTAGACTTGAGATTATGATCCAGTATGAGTTTGAAAGAGTCACCATTATCTGTTACAAGAAAAATATATCATTACAATCAAGTGTGAATTGGTCAGTGCTTAATTTTTCCTAACAATAATATGATGCTTTCAAAAGAGTTTTAAGGAAATTGGGAAAAAGAATGAAACAAGGATGATTTTCCTTGTAAACAAGAAAGAAACAGCAAGTTGTGCAAAAACAAAATAATTTATTCTAATAATATATATATATATGCATAAAACAAATTAATTCTAGCTACCTGACATAATGAAAGGATTGCATAGATAAGATTGTAGTAGCCAGGACCGTGATCCTTTGGTCCACTTTGATCGGTCCAAATACTCAACCAAGTGCTACTTGAGATGCGGAATGTTTCAGTTAAAGCGTAACAGAAAAATAGTATTAGCACCACCCACAACCCTCCCAAGGCATTTTTGTACCTAAATATTAATTAAGCATGCATCAATAATTAAAATGTCATCAACAACCGCTCACCGACGCATCAACCACTACAAAGTAATTAAGATTTAATTTCAATCTGTGATTATAATTTTGGTTGCTTGCATTCCTTGTAATTTGCACTTAAAATTCTTAATTTAATTCGTCAGTAATAAAAAAAGGTAATAATAAAATTGAGAATAAGGTTCTCAATTCTTAATTTGTTGCAAAATGCAAACAAAATTATATATCCTTACCTTGAAAGAACCTTCACACTGACAACACCAGTTTCTCTCTCCTCCTGATTAATCAGCACTGATTTCCCTTTTTTACCCTTACCAGCCTTATCTTCAACAGTCCCATTCCCTATAGCAGCTACATCAATATATCTCCATTTAGTTTTGTTCTATCTTTACCGGTACCATTTTTCTCTCCCTTTTTACCATCATCATCTTGTAGTTCTTCCATTTTACCTGCACTTTCCATTAACCTTTTAAATAACTCACCGGTATCACTCAGCTCCTCAAATGTACCTTCTTCTTTCACCACGCCATCATGTACCAAAATTATTCTATCTACATATGGCAGAAAGTGAAGCTGGTTCGTCACTAGCACTCTGGTTTTGTTTCTAAGATGATCCTTGATGCACTTGTCAAAAACCTAATGTATATAAAAATTTGTATGAGGTTACACATTAGATTGCATATTCAATCTTACCATTTATAACTATCATATATTAGAAATTATTACCTGGCGACCAACATGAGCATCTAGAGCACTCAATGGGTCGTCAAAAACATACACATCTGAATCTGAATACACGGCTCTTGCAATAGAAACTCTCTGCTTCTGGCCCCCACTTATATTAACCCCTCTTTCCCCTATCTCTGTCAGATCACCTCCCTGCTCACCAACACAATACACAATTAATACACATACACATACACATACACAACACATTATATATATAGGAAGAATAACTTTGCCGGGTCACTTACAGGGAGTAGCTCCAGATCATGTTGCAGTGAGGTCACCTCAATAGCTTTCTCGTACCTTATGGGGTCAAATGAGGATCCGAACAAAATGTTGTCATGTACCTATGGGCAAACAAATATATACTAATCAGGATGCTAATTAATTTTGACAATATGAAACATAAAAGAAATAAGAAAAGACTAATAATATTAAAACAGTTCTTACAGTGGCGTTAAAGATCCAAGAAATCTGAGGAACATATGCAACAGTGCCATGAATAACGACTGACGTGTTGGAGCCAGGCACAGCTGGTAACTCGCCTAGCATTGCTGAAACAAGAGATGTCTTTCCTTCACCTGTACTTCCCACCACCGCCACTAGGCTACCGACTGCTATCTCCACATTCACATTTGACAGACTTGCTCTTTCCGCCTGTTAATTAATTTATAATATGCATCATTACACTTAATTTATTTGTTCATATATATTTGCTGCCCAACTTAATTATAACTTATAACTAAGTCTGCTAGTTTCAAAACGTACAATTGGTCAGATTTTGAATATGGAAAAACATTTCATATAATTACTTTGAATATGGAAAAACATTGCATATAATTAATTTGGACAAAAAGAAACAAATTAACATATAGTGTTAATTAATTATCAACTTAGCGTACGTTAGATTCCCATGAGAAGAAGCCATCTTTTATTGAGATAGCAGGAAGCAGTGGATCAAGAGGTGGACTGGGCAAAATCACTCTCTCTTCAGCCAAAAACAGCTCCTCTAGACGTTTCAATGACACATTCGCATTTACAACCTTCAAATTAAATAATAAGAGTAGGGTTAAAATGCCCCATTGTTTTTGTGCCCCAATCATGCCTCACATTCTTATCTCCGTTTTCAAATTTCAAATAGTCAATTCAAACTGCTCAACATGGCTTCCATATTAAAATGTGTTTGGAGACCAAATTTTATATATATTTTTTTAAATTACTTTTTTTAGATATGTACAAAATCACTATTTTTGGTTCAGAATATTATGAAAAATAGTGATTTTGTACCTATCTAAATAATAGTAAAAAATATCCAAAAAATATAAAATTTGGTGTCCAAACACATTTTAATATGGAGATCATGTTGAGCAGTTCGTTGGACGTTGAAAACAGAGATAAGCTAGCATGTGAGACATGATTGGGGCATGAAAACAATGGGGCACTTCAGTCTTGTATTATGTCGCAGCTTCCTAACGGGTTGTCAGATATTTTGCTTCCGCAACAGTTGTCGTGACTGGTGGAGAAGCAAAATTTATAATTTAGTTATAATTTAGGACAAAAGCTTTACATAATATAGTACAAAATGTCAATTCAAGTGGATCAGTTTTCTAACTTCCCTCATTGAAAGAACAGGCAATTTGTAACTCCATATCAAGACAGTATAGTATAGGAGGTAACATATTAATATTACCCATTTCAAATCTCAGCCTTTAACTTTGGATCCTAGCTAGGCTAGTTCCAAACTAAGCAAGTTACTACTTATCTTCTAATAGTTGTGTTTTACTGTGTCTTACTTATGGTTAATTATTTATTACATGCCATATAAATAGTTTCAAAAGATAATATTTACAACATTCAAAAGATGAGAGATTGTTTTTGTGGATGTGCTGCTCGCTTCTCCTTTCCTTTGCTGCTCTCGGTGCTGCAAATAATAATGTGAATTGTGTTAGTTATATGTGTGACAGCTCACAGTACTGTTACAGAGATTGCTGTGTAAGAAAGATTGAATTGACAGTAAATTTGTATTTGTAAATATTTATCATTTCTAAATAGAATGTATCTGTAGTCAAGCTAATATGATAAAATGTGCAAGTAATTAAAGTGATTTGCTCACAAATCAAAGAACTAAACTAAAATAAACTTACTGGTAAACTACATCACTTGTAACCGAAGCTTCCGTAGACGCACAATTTGAATACTCGTACAAACTCCACCTTACTCCATCCTGTCTATGTCTAAGATAAATGTTTTCATTTATAAAATTACAGATATGCCCTAGCTAACACAAATTTTTACAGATAAAAAAAGAAAAGAAATGTTACCATCACTGTTTTGGCCTACGCCTGTTCCTAACTTTCAAATCCACAACAACAACCGAAATATTGTCAGAACTCTGTTTCCTGTAAGCAAGATTGAGAAGGTAATCTGCAATTGCTTGCGCAGGAATTTGAGTTCCATCAGCAATTAAGCTACTGTTACGTCTAAATTTTCTGAGAATCCGGTATGCAACATCACAAGCCTCTTCATTGGATACTACATCCCATAAACCATCACTGGCTAATATCAAGCAATCATCATCTTCAGATCTTGTGTGGAATGTGACTTCTGGATTTGCTATAACCCATGGCCTCAAATATCGATCACCTGTATTGTATAAATAGAGAAAATATTTTTTATAAACTAAATATGAAAATTTACAAAAATGAGTCTTCAATTGAAGTTTGCGTAATAGATGCAAGTACAAACCTACTGCTCTTGACATTGCGAGAATACCTTGCACACGTGCCCCGCCCCAGTTTACAACTCTTCCACCGATGCTTTCAATTCTCGCCAGCTCATCCTCTCTATCTGGCTTATGATCAATTGTCAATGGCAGCGGTTGACCCCTCTGGCAAAGCACAGCTCTGGAATCACCACAATTGGCACATATAATCTGGCATCCTGAAACGACAGCCACAACGGCAGTGGAGCCTACCACATCTGGTGCCACACAATCTGAAATGAGCTCGTCATCAACTCTCGCAATTCCTCTTTCAAATGCAACCTCCCAACGCTTCTGCCATGATAATAATTCTTCATTATTCTCCCACTCCTCTTTCACTGCTTCATGCATCCTGCTCATACAGTATTGCGCAACCTATATACAAATTAATACTTTTTTTATGTGACGGACTACAAGACCAGGTCTACACAACCATTCCAGATCAGCAAGTACTAAATCGGAAACAGAAAACAGCGATCCTGGCCAATAATTAAGCGCCACAATTACCTGGGATCCGCCATGACCATCGTACACACCGAAGAACCTCAACTCAACTTCACACACTTGGCCGCCTTCAGCCGGTGCCGAGCATCCACCAGCGTCGCCGCAAGAGATGCTGAGAAAGTCCGGGGCTAGCGCATGGGCGTCCTCCATCTCCGCCATCCTGCCGGACGCCGCCGCCGCTCCCCACGTCAAGCGTCCTCGTCGCCCAGAGCATTTCCCTCTCGTTCCTCCTCCTCCTCCCTCGACCGAACTGGACGGTCCTGGATCGTCCACTTGGAGCGCATCTACCGGCGGCGAAGAATTGGGGTCCATTTAAGAGAGAAACCAGAAACGCGTCGTTAAGAAAAAGGATGAAGGAAAAAGTTGCAAAGGAGATGAATCAATATCAATATCAATTAGGTGATCTCGTCACGTGAACCAGATCAATTAAAGAAGAGAACCCAATTTTATGTATACTCATTAAATATTTAAAATTATCTACTTCTTCTTTTAAAATTCATAATATCATACCCTTTTTTCTTTTCTTTTTTTTACTCTCTTCATCTCAATTCTATAATTCTTACCAAAAAAAAAAGATAAATAAGAGAAGAATTATCACTTTTTTACTCCATTTATCTGCATCCAACTAAAAACAACAAAAAAAAAAAAAAATCTTTATTTTCTCTCTTCTCATATTCAATCTCTTTCACTTTCTTTTTCATCACATGTTCTTTTTGCTTTTTGCATTACAACCAAAATATTATTTTTGCAATTTTAATCTTCGTGATGTATTCTTTTACATTCCTAAAATTATACTAAACTATACAAGGAGATTAAAGAAAACTTGTGCCTTGTGGCGTTCAATCTATCCGTTTCAAGTACAACCGAAATATTTTGGCAAAATAAAAAAAAAATAACTAAACTAACACACCTTCTCACCTGCCTCTCAAACTAGCAATTGTATTTTTATAAAAAGCGTCTGATATATTTTCATCATCATCCAAAAACAATCTCTCTTCCTTTTCTCCCAAATCCACTTTGCATGCAACTCTGCTCGCATCAGCTTCATCTTTAAACAGAACCTTGCACGAATTACACGCAACTACATCCTTGTAGGTGTTATAATCACCAGCCTTTGTGTTGCCACCTTCAAAAATAACTGAAAGGGGGTGCAAAATTGAAATCGGGTCATCTTTTCGTCTCTCTAGAGTCTCTTTCAATATCAAAAAGTCTTTAACAAATTCCTCTTTCTTAAACTGTAATAAAACAGCACTGGAGTCGATGAAGAATATTGAAACCACTTTATCAGGACCAAAAACTTTTGCAATGCATCCCTTCAAATTTTTATAATTTAATCCTGAAGGGAAACCCCACAGAAGCACTATATTTTCTAAGACAACCTTTGGGTACTTGCGTTTGTACACCACATTTTCAGGCTTCTCAGTACCAGTGGCGAAATCCACTACTGTACCGCTGTTCCATGTCGGGTACAGATGGTTGAGGTATGGTTTCAGCTTTTCATTCGATTGGAGAGGATCTGAAATGGATGGACCCATTTGGTCGAATTTAATGCCCAAATGGACGCATAATTGAGCAAAGACACAACCGGTCATGAACGCATCATACCCAGCCTCATGTTTTGCACCAGAGTTGAACCGAGAGGACCTAAATGCAAAACAAAGAAATAAATACAACACTGTTATTCATAATTATGTAAGCTTAAAAGTTAGTTATTGTTAAATGCCCTTCAGTAGGAAACACTGGTTTTTCTTTACTCAAAAAAGGGATTGTTAAAATTTGTATTCAAAGGAATAGATGCAAAAGGTTTGAAAGAAAGGAACCATACATACCCATCATCATCATCTGCATGAACTTGGACATTGACATGTTGGTCAGAGGTTGATCTGTGGGACCAACCAGAGGAAATTGTGGGGCAGAGAGTGGAGAAAGATGAAGAGAGGGATGTACTCTTGCTTTTCATCAGATGCTGTACTGTTCCATTTGCATTCATGATGTGCTTTGTGTCGATTATATTTGGAAAGATTTTATGGACCTCTCTCATAAATTCCTCCATGCTTGAAGGAATTGGACCAATGAACTTATCGTACATGTGTGCTACATCTGTTCCATTGCATAAACAAAAAGGAAACAATATTTAATTAGTGCACTTCTATCTAAAAAATCAAACATACTTGAAAGTATCAAATGCGCTTGTAAAATTAAATTTAGCTATGAAATATACCTAAAATGCAATTGTGGCCAACAATAAGCTTATTCTGAGAAGAAAGGAGATCAATTACATGACGAAAACCGACTGCTGATGTCACACTTGATTCTCTGCTGCTCCTCAAATCCATTTGCAGTTCTTTCTAATAAATTGCAACACGTATTATTAATTCATCAGCTTTTCATGTTACAACAAGATTGAATCATAATTCTGAAACTTTATGATCTTAAGCAGCGTACCAGGAAAGATGCCTCATCCTTCTCACTGTGAGTATAGACTACTCTACTCTCCCATGTATTATTGTCAGCAGGAGTACGCACGAATACAAGTCCACTGAAGTGTTTTCTGACCACCTAACAGTAGAAACAAAATTAAATGAGGATACCAATTTTGATTTTAGCAGTACTGGTAAGTAAAAAGACCAGTTCAGTACAGGCTGGTATCAGTTGTTAGGCACAATAAGTAAGGTCTAGTTTCCATTGGAAAAGAATATAAGAGAGGGATTTGAGGAGATACCAGTCGAATCAACTTAAGTTGGTGGGAGGTGTACCCCTGAAGGAGCACAGCTGGCCGCATCTTATAAGAAGTGGTCTCAAAATTACCAAATTTGCAGCTCATTTTCTCACTCTGTATGAAATCATCTCTTCGGGTCATAATAATGAGTTGTTCTCTCCATTCATGAAGCCAAATCTGGATCCTTTGAGTAAAAAGGAGATCTGCCGTGTTGTGAGCGGTGATGTCGACATGGGCATTAATGTCTTCTTCATGTTGAGGTGAAGGTGCATTTGCAGAGGGTGATAACTGTTGAGCCTCCTCTTGTGCTCTGGAGAGATAAGATAGTCCTTGGGTAAAGCAAGTGTTAAAGTCGAAATGGTGGGTTGCGAGGAAATCGAGGGAAGAGATCTGACAGAGGAATTCAGGATGGTTTTTGGGGAAGAGGTAGAAGTTGTGGGGGTGAGCAAGCAAAGAGAAACCACTGTGAGAGGCAGAGGGGTGAATGGTGAAAGGGCAAACTCCGAATTGGAGGATGGCGAAGCGAGAGGCGGAGCCACGGAGCTTGAGGAAGCGCACAGCTGAGCTGTCCCATTCGAAGAAATTGCGCCAGGGTGTGCTGGAGATCCCCGTCATCTCCGCATCAACAGCTACAAAGACAGCCTGGCTGATGAGTGGGCGTAGGGCCTCCAGACAGGCAGCAAAGTTGTCCACCCTCACCTGCTTCACCTTATAAACCTTCTTTTTTACTTCTCCTTCTCCTCCTCCTCCTCCTCCTTTAGTCCTCCTATCAGTCGTCTTATTACTTAGTAGGGAACTGAAAGAAGAAGAAAAAGAGTACTTGGCGGAGGAGACGGCGCCGCTGCCTCGCTGGCGTAGCAGGAGGAGGCGGCGGCCCGCCATGGCCTGCCCGACACACCACGACTTCACTCTTTCTTTCTTTCTTTCTTTCTTTGCGGCGGTAGCCGGAGACGCGCAAGCAAAAATGAAAAATACATACAAAATAAAAATAAATATAAATACCATGGAATGGAATGGAATGGACTGGATTAAATTGGGCCGGGCTGGACTTCCGGCCTAATACTTTGAACAAATTAGCGTCCATTTCATTTCGTCTCTCTTTCCCCTCAATCAACTTTAATTAAGGTTTTTAATCTTTTAATAAATAGAATACTTTCATCAAAACAAAAGGAGCAAAATTCAACAACACATATTTCTCACTATAATAAACGACACCTCGTCATCCCAACTCAATATATACAGTTCAACTTCAAGTTCAAGTTCAACCATCGCTGGATCAATCACATGTGTACATGTCTTCATCAAACCTTCCTTCCTCTTTTCATATCGACTTCACAAAAACACGCACCAACAATCTACTCTCTCTCTCTCTCTCAAATTAATAAATACACAAAAGTATCAATCACCTACAAAACCAGTATATCTGTATATATGTCATTTGCATTAGATTATACAAGTACGAAACCAAGTATACAATAACAATAATTTAGCAGCAGAACGTATCTGCAAAAAATGCATGAAACATTTTATTTGCTGGATTTGTACATGAAGGACGCACTCAAGTAAGGTCGAGATTGAACAATCTGTTGACCGATTCGCATTACCGTGCCAACCTCAACTCAAATTGAATGCATTCAAATTTTATAATTGACCTTTTTACTCTTCTATATTTCTTTACTTGAATAAAATTACAAATACAAGTGTCATCTTACCCAATTTAAACCGCCCTTGAACATTCAAACAAATAAAAAGAAAAAGAAAAAAGACTCCAACACAATCACATACCTTGATCAAGTACGCAAAGAAATGTCTTTACCAAAAAGACCGGCAATTGCTTTCCCTGGATCCTCTTGTTTTATTAAAGATTCTCCAACCAGAACTGCTTTTACGCCTGAATTTTGAACAAAGGCAATGTCTTCTGGTGTAAATAGTCCTGATTCCCCTACCACCTATGTTCAAAACAAAATTATTAAATTAATAATATTTAAGTATTACAAGATAAATTGTCAAATTTAATTAAAAAAATGCAGGGTTATAACAGGTCATCAAGGCACCTAAATTACGCATTTACAGCTCCATTTTGATGATAAAAACGAACATATTTAGTTAGTTATTTGTAATAAATTGAGTAATTGATTTAAGTGGTTCATTGTACAAACTGTAGATTATAGAGTACATGTAGATCATATAATACGCACAAGTATATCTCTTTGAGCAATAATGCGACCTCTCTCCCCTTCGAGTAGACGTTTGGTGTTGGAAATGTCCACTTCAAATGTCTCTACAAGAAACAAAAATAATTTTTTAAATACCAAAGGAAATGAAAAAATATAGCAATGAAAAATGTTGGGTACAAAAACTACATCAGTTAAAGAGAGCTTACCAAGGTTTCGGTTATTGATACCAATTAGATTAACACCGTCAATAGCTAAAACACGATCCATCTCCCGTTCATCATGCACCTTTTTTGTTAGAAAATAAAAAAAATAGTGAAAATGAATTTTGCAGTGCTGACAAACAAGTTCGAAATGTTTAAGTGTCACATAAGGAGAAGTAAAATAATTACAAAAATTAATTAACTGACCTCTACTAAAGCAGCTAAACCAAGGATTTTGCATATTTTAATCATGTATTTTATATCAGAATCAGGTAACACAGCCGCAATTAATAAAATCGCATCTGCACCTTTGCTCCGGGCATAGTATATCTGCCACGCATCTATTATAAACTCCTTACACAAGAGAGGACACTGCAATATACCACCAAAATAAAAGCTAATAAAACAAAAGAAGGGCATGACAGCCTTAAACTGCAGCGAAGTTGAACAACAACTTTGTACTGTATAAAACTGTGAAGCCCTTAATTTCAGGTTACTGTAGCAACAACTGGATTTCTAAGCTTAATTTGGCAATCTTTCAAGCATGCGATTCAATGAAATAAGTAAATAAAATTTACAGTGATATTTAAATGACACCTAACTTGTATCTAGCATTGCATCTACAAGAGCTGACTGTACATGCTTCTTTGAGAAAAACTAGTACACAGTGGGTAAAGTAGAGGTACTAGACTAGTTAGCAAAACAAAAGATGAATAAGAAATAGAAAAATTTAAAACGACCTTTATGCCAGCACTCCGAATAGCATGTAGGTTCTCAAAACTCCCCTATATACCAAGAATAAACAAAATATATAAATAAAAAAATAGATGAAAGGACTTTGCAGTGATGCTAGACTGAGTAAATGAAAAAAAAAAAAAAATCAGACCTGAAAGTATTTTTCATCAGTAAGAACACTCAAGCATGCTGCTCCATTTTCCTCATAGCTTTGAGCTATAGCCACCTGTTGATTTGACCCATATAATATATTATATCAGCAAACAGTAAACATGCCCAGCATGTGTGATAAAAAGATGGTTGGGTTTTTAGAGTTTCAATGATCTTTTGGTTCCATTACCAGAATCTTGTTATGACAACTAAAACAACAAAACTTTCCTAGAAAAAAAAAAAAAAAAAAAAACTAATCTAACGCCAAGTAGATAGCATGATCTCACAAAATGAAGTGTAATAATCATTACTTATAAATGAGATTCAGTCTTTAGGTTATATCTCATATATCTTTTTGTTATGACAAGTTACACCTAAACCAGTAAGACAAAGGATAGTCCCACTGGCTACTAGTGTAACCAGGGGTATATAGTAGTGAAACTTCACTCACAGGGTCGAAATTTTCACGCAAAATGCCTCTGCTGGGAGAAGCCTTTTTGACCTCTGCTATTAAGGCGGGCATCCCTGTTGTGTTGCAAGATTCCTTCAATGCTCCTAGGAAGTCCCTGACAGGTGGGGCCTGCGGAAGTAATTTATGTAGGACAACTAATGGTTTTCTGTCCTTCATCTGGGAAAGGGAAGGAAAGGGAAGGAAAGGGAAGGAAAGGAAAGGAAGAAGACATTAGTTTGAATTAAAAATGAGAAAGCAAAGCCAGTGTGTTTGGTGAACTGGTACTTACCAGTGATAGTTGGGCATCTTTATCCCAAACAATCTTCTCGAGTATGTTCCTTGGGGTGTTGTCAGGAGTCTCCATTCTGAACTGGAATGGACCCACGTAGTGCACAGCCGCGGGAGAACGCCTCCTGATTGTGATTGGGTGCTGCTGTATCCCCTCTCCATCTCCATCTCCATCTCCATCTCCATCTCCATTATCCAGGGATTGAACAGTAGAGGTAGAAGCAGCAGCTGCAGCAGACTCCTCCTGTACAGTACAAAGGCAGAGTAGAGTTTAGTACAATTAGTCTATCTGTTCTCCTCTCACCTTGCTCGTGTCTGGCAATTGATTTGAAATGGTATACTAAAAGGGAATGAAGGGAATAGATAGAGAAAGAGTGAGTGAGAGAGAGAGAGAGAGAGAGAGAGAGACCATGTGAGGAGGAGTGGTGCAACGAAGAAAGCGAGGCTGAGGAGGACAATTAGGAGGTGCTCCAATTCCAAATCTAACAATGGCGCCGATGATTCCTAATGCCCCCACCTCCATACCAACTCTTAATTACTATCTATCTATCTATAATCTATCTATTTATCTATTTATCCCCCCATGATCCCCCTCCCCCTCCGCCTCATTCATTATTTCTTCATTTTATCTATTAATGGGCTCGTGGCCCGGCCCAGTTTTAATTATCTTCAAAGCCTGCTTTTACTATTACTATATTACAGCCCTGTTCTAATCCTCCTCTCGCTTTCTTTTTTACGTGTGACACATTCCTTTGTTTATATTTAATTCTTTCTTCTGTTCTGTACGAGTAATGACCAATGACTAATGACTAATGACTGTATTCCTCCATCATACAATTTAAGCAGCAATTTTAAGTGAGGGAAAAATGAGGTTACATAGAGATAAGATACATGTTCATTAACAAAGTGTCTACAAAATACTAACTCCCCCGCCACCATGGCTTTACACACAACCCATAAAACCCCCCAACAACTAACACATCTTCCCCCCCTCCCCACCAAAAAGGGATCACAAAATAAACAATATAAAAAAAAATTATTAAAAACAAAAAAAAAGATAAAATGGTAGTTTCAAAGGACTAGTACAACATAGCCTGGGTTGGGTCCACCTACAGCCAATTAGTCAGCATTGGTGCCATTTGTGGCCTCGATTTGAGACGCCTCAGTGTTATCTAACATGGCAACCTCAGACACATCAATTGAAGAAGGGTTCTTCTCACGTGACCCCAGTTTTACCACAATTTTGCGCTTGGCATTGGAAATAGGAGACCCTGATGATGGTATGACTGAGGCAGCCTCAGCCGTGTCAGCTGGAAGCGGGGTCATCACCACCGCAAGTGGGACTGAAGCCTCCTCAGGTGGTAAGCAAGATATGGGTTGCACTGTTATCATTCATTATAAGAGATCAAAGTCAGATTATGGTTTGTTTGTAACTTATAAGTTACAAAGAGAGGAAAAAGGAATGAATACAGACCATCTTGAGGCAGGACAGGGATATCTGGTACAGAGGTGATGCTTGGCAGAGGAGGAACAGCAGCAGCAGCAGCAGGTGGTGTTGTGTTGGGTGTCTTCTTCCTGACATAGTTGTCATGGAGGGGTCTTGGGATTTGGAAGGAGAAGCGATTCAACGTCACCCCTTGCGCCTCCAACTCCTTGTGCTCATCCAAGAACCTTTCATCATTTACAATTAATTAATTACCATTCTTAATCCAACTACTAAATCATCTATGAGTAACTAAAAAAGGAAGAAAAGAAAAGAGAAGAGAAGAGAAGAGAAAGAAGGTAGCAAGCAACCTCTGGACCTCCACAAGGGAGCGGAGCTTCTTGCCATTAGGAGCAGCATAGTACACATCAGCAAAGCGAGTGCACCCCTCACCACGGATGTGTATCAGCCGTTCCCAGCCTGGTGGCGGCAGAGGAATCTGCGGCTTGTCAATGGCCCACAGCCGGGACCCGTCTTGTGATATGTCCTCCTTGTCCTCACATGACACCTCAGGCCGCCACTCCCGGGCCCGCTCGCACACAAACGGCAACTCCAGGATCTTCTCCCGGATTTCCTCATACTTCTCCTTCGTTGGGATCAGCCGCCATTTAAAGCAC
Source organism: Carex kokanica (assembly GCA_025461125.1). Classification (NCBI taxonomy): domain Eukaryota; kingdom Viridiplantae; phylum Streptophyta; class Magnoliopsida; order Poales; family Cyperaceae; genus Carex; species Carex kokanica. The sequence goes on along the minus strand of JAJGRX010000991.1, from coordinate 239,243 downwards.
GCTGCACATTGCACCGTGAACGCCCCAATAGATGGCACCCCTCCTCTCTCTACAATCGGGCCCGGGCTCACGCCAGGCGCAGGGCTGTACAGAACCAGTTGCTGGCTGCCGTTCGGACTCTTCTCGGGAGATGTGTCTGTCACAGGTAGCGACCTCTTCACCTTCTTCTTTGGTGGCCTCTCAGGTTTTGGGTCTTCAGGCTGGGTCTCAGTTGGTGCCGGCTTCTCAGTGTTTAGTGCCTCTATTTTGGGTGTTGCTGGAGGTGCCTCAGGAATCGCTTCCATTAGATTATATTAGATGGCTGTTGTATTGAAGTGTTACCCTCTCTGCCTGCTTCCTTGATAGTAGCAAAGCAAAAGTAAAATAAGCATTGATTTCAGAATTGCTGTTCAGAATCAAAACACCAATTAAGGACAAACGAAAAGGCCATTGCTCACCTCTTCTATGTGTAGTTGTTTCGTACACACATACAATACAATAAAAGCACACAGAAAGTGTAAATCAAATTTGGTTTCTTACCAAATTGGTACACACATACAATAAAGTAGTTACAGTACTCCGTGCTGCCGACAGCGCATTGAAATCTCAAGTGAGAGAGTGTTGCGAACAGTGTAACCCGCAAGATTACTCTTTTCTTTAATTTTGTTGCCTTTTATAACCTATTATGTAGTTTTCCTTTGTGAATGACAAAGCCAATCTTAAATCTCAAGTTCATTTATTGATCCTCCTACTCTTGTCTCACGTTCTTCCTTCTAATTTTAACATAGAATTTATTACAACAAGGTTCAATCCACAAAACCAGCAATCACCCACCAACAAAATTTCAACAAAGGTGCGGTACTAGAGAAAAAGATCTGATTTTGTGTAGTGTTGGTACCGTACCTTTAATGGGGAGAAGGAGGGAGTGGCAGAGATAGATCGCAGTCGGATCGGAGCTCAGAGAGAGAGCAAGAGACGGAGAATCCGATGGTGGATACCAGGACAAGAATCCCGGCGATGGTCGGAGAAAGCGCGGCGAAGACGATGGAGATCTAGGCTTTTGGGCTTCCCATCGGTTCTTTCATTCTTACGCCAGAGAGAGAAGAAGAGAGAGAAAGAAATCGGTAATGTTAAAAGAACAAGGAAGTATCTCAACCGTTAGATTTAGATAGATTGTATTGGGCGGTTACGATACAACGTTGCTCCAAGGCCTAGTATCATGATTCATGACGTCAAAAGCACTTTCAGCCTGACGCATTCTCTATATTGAAAGCAAAACTAGTATAATTTACTTACCACAATTATTATTATTATTATAATTTGATATTACTATTAATTATCATAATATTACTAATAAGAGGGGTCTGTCTAATTTGCTGCCGGCAGCAGTTCGGCCAAGTGCTGCCGGGGCTATATTTAGCCGTGTGATGTCCAAACAACAAATTCAAACCGTTTGATGTTTAATCTATACTATAATCTACTTGGAGACCAAATTTTACATTTTTTGGAATTTTTTTACTATATATTAAGCTGGTTTGAAAACCGCTGTTTTTAGTAAATTTCTGCAACGTTAAAAACAGCGGTTTTTAAACCATCTTAATATATAGTAAAAAAATTCCAAAAAATGTAAAATTTGGTCTCCAAGTAGATTATAGTATAGATTAAACATCTAACGGTTTGAATTTGTTGTTTGGACATCACACGGCTAAATATAGCCCCGGCAGCACCTCGGCCGAACTGCTGCCAGCAGCAAATTAGCCACAGCCTAATAAGAGTTCAAGTATATAAAGAGCTATTTGTAAGTTGCAATTTTTTTATTTCTTTTCTTTTTCCGATTTCTTCGTGAAGAATATAATAGCATCTGTATTGGAATTTATTTTTATTTCTAAAATGAACGTTGGCATTTCCTATTTTACATTTTGAAATGTAGTGTGATTTCTGATTTACAAAGATCTCTTTTACAGAAATCATTTTCTAACTATTTTTATTGGCTCTCGTTTGTTTGTCGTTCTCTTTTCCTTTCCGTAATAATAATTGCTGACGTGGCTTCTAAAAGTAATTAAAAGTTAATTGTACGAGTATTATACAAGTTTAAAAATTAAATGAACTTAATAATTTCTATTTGATACTTGACAAACGTTGTATTATAATCTGACGTGACATGTAATAAAAAAAATTGTAAAGTTTTCAGAACGTGTTGTGAACAAGACATGATGTGACTATGAAAAGTGAATAAAGAGAAATTAATTATAGACTAAACATGATACCTTTGATAAAATTTTGATGCAGCTACTTAACCGCATGGGAGAAGTAAAAATCTCCACTCCTCTGACCTCTCCTTCGATGATAATAATAAGGGATGGACTATGGACTATGGTGTTATATAATTTCTATTTCCTACTTGTTAATTGTTGAAAATGGATTTAGTTACTTGGTATGATCTCAACAATAAGCTATGGAATTCTTTAGATATTAAATTATAACCCATAAAAGTTTAATAAAGAGGTAGAATGTGGAATTTTTTTTAAAACCATAATTAGAAAAAACAAAGTTAGGGAACCAACATGATTACTCTATTTTTTACAAAAATCATAAGAACCGAGATGCCAATTCGGTTCCAAATTTTTTTTTCCTTGGAACCGAATTGCAATTTCAGTTCCACCCCATTTTCATAGTTTTTCCGCAGCGCAGGAACCGTGTAGCATTTGGTGTAATGCCTTGGACCCGAATTGGAATTTCGGTTCCATTATTATTATTATTATTATTATTTTTAGAAACAAATAACTAAAATGATGAAATATAATACTAAAAAATTGAAAAAAAATTTCCCTTTGTCAAATTACTTTTTTTATAGCATATTTATACTAAAATACTATAAATTACTTAAAATTATATTAATTTATGCTGAATTACACTAAATTACTTGAAATTACAATAATTATGTAGAATTATGCTAAAATACGGTAAATTACGCTAAATTACGTATGAATAGGGCCTATTTTGTGCCATCTTTCATAAATCATAAAAAATAGTAATAAAATTTCAAAAATAATAAAAATTGGTATTCTACAAGTTCATTAGATAACTAATTTACTGAGCTACGTAGATTGGAGAATAGAAATGAAAATCTTAATCGGACACTTCAATTGAAGTTTTGAGGCTCTTCCCTTTGTTTTTTGGCGATTCTGAATTTGGAAATTTGGCAAAGCTAGTTCGGACGCATGAGTATTTTCACAAGCTTTCCGAAAAGTGGTCATTTGCTGAAATCGGACACTCGAGCGCCGTTTTATAGCCGTTTGAAATTTCGTCGTTGTTTTTCGTCTTCTCAGTGAAGATATCATCCCTATTCGTACGTAATTTAGCGTAATTTACCGTATTTTAGCATAATTCTACATAATTATTGTGATTTCAAGTAATTTAGTGTAATTCAGCATAAATTAATATAATTTTAAGTAATTTATAGTATTTTAGTATAAATATGCTATAAAAAAGTAATTTGACAAAGGGAAAAAAAATTTCAATTTTTTAAGTATTATATTTCATCATTTTAGTTATTTGTTTCTAAAAAAAATAAAAAAAAATAATGGAACCGAAATCCCAATTCGGGTCCAAGGCATTACACCAAATGCTACACGGTTCCTGCGCTGCGAAAAAACTATGAAAATGGGGTGGAACTGAAATTGCAATTCGGTTCCAAGGAAAAAAAAACTTGGAACCGAATTGGCATCTCGGTTCTTATGATTTTTGTAAAAAACGGAGTAATCATGTTGGTTCCCTAACTTTGTTTTTCCTAATTATGGTTTTTAAAAAAAACCGCAATTTTTATATATAAGAAAATCAATAAAAAAATATTAAAAATAAGAAATGGATCAAGAGAATTTGAAAAATGGAAAGGCAGTATGGCGCCAGCGGGACGCCATGGCATACTTAAGACCATCGGAAAAAAACGAAAAAAAAAATCGGAACGGGACGCCATGGCTCAATACAACTCGGAAAAAAGAAAAGAAAAATTGAAGTGGGCCGCCATGGCCCAGGCCAACCCAGAAATGAAATTCAATTTTTTTTTATGCTATGTTCAGTGAGCAGTCCAATAATTTTGACCATATTCAAAAATAAATTTAGAGAAAACGGCTACATGAATTTTTGTGTTCTTTATATCAAAATAAAGGTATGAAAGTTTAATTTCCAGATAATATAATTTCTCTATACAAAAATATTACAGATTGGTACAGTTTTAGCGATTAATTGACAGAAGTCAGAAATCAGAAAAGCTGAAAATCCAATGAGCAGTCTAATAATTTTGACCAGATTTAAAATTAAATTTAGTGAAAATGGCTACATGGATTTTTGTGTTCTTTATATCAAAATAAAGGTAAGAAAATTTAGTTTTTAGATAATATAATTTATCTCTACAAAAATATTACAGATTGATTTAATTTTAGCGATTATTTGAGAGAGGTCAAAATTATAACCCATAAAAGTTGAATAAAGAGGTAGAATGTGAATCGCATTCGGGAAGTTGTTAAATATGAATTTGGCATTTGAAACGCGTGGTCAAAGAAAGCACTTGTAGGCGTAGGCGTAGGCGTAGGCGGAGCTTCAATCTATGATTTGATTTGAAGTGGGTAGCCTTGATTTGATTTGATTCTGAATAATCAATCTTTTGATTCATTGGTTGGTGAATTGTGAGCAACCCAACCACCTAATATAATTCTACCGAGTCTCGCCTCCTCTCCAAGCAATCGCAAATCGCAAATCGCAAATGGCAATGGACACTTACTACCTCTCCCACGGATCTCCCACGCTCTCCATCGACGACTCCATCCAAGCGCGTCCCTTTTTGAAATCCTGGCGTTCCCAGGTCATGCCCGGTGTCCGTCCTAAGGCCATCCTTGTCGTGTCCGGACACTGGGACACGCGCTCCCCCGAAATCAACGTCATCAACGGCACCAACGACACCATCTACGATTTCTACGGCTTCCCCAAGCCCATGTACAAATTGAAATACCCTGCCCCCGGCGCCCCTCTCCTTGCCCGTAAAGCCCGAGACCTCCTCATCAACGCCGGCTTCGGCCCCATCAAAGAGGACACCAAGCGCGGTCTCGATCACGGCGCATGGGTCCCACTCTTGCTCATGTATCCTGATGCCGACATCCCTGTGTGCCAGCTGTCTCTCCAGTCTGACCGTGACGCCACCCACCATTACAACATGGGCCGGGCCCTGGCCCCACTCCGAGAGGAAGGGGTCCTCATTATAGGCTCCGGCAGCGCCACACACAATCTGCGTGCCCTGGCCTTTGACGACAAGCCTCCGCCCACCTGGGCAATTGATTTTGATAACTGGCTCAAAGACGCCGTCTTGAACAGAAGGTCTTTGTCTTACTCGTACTCTTAATTTAATTTTATCATGATTTCCAGATCAAGCGCCTTAATTAATTATGAGCATTGCCTTACAGGTATGATGAAGTGAACCATTTCTATGAAAAGGCGCCCAGCGCCAAGCTCGCACAACCCTGGCCTGATCATTTCTACCCATTGCATGTGGCCATTGGTGCTGCAGGAGGAAATCCTGTCTCTGAGCTCATTCATACCAGCTGGAGTGCCGGTTCCCTGTCTTACACCTCCTTCAGGTTTAAGTCTCCTGCTGCTAATTAATTCGTTACTACTAGCCAATCATCATGTGTGATGTATACTTAATTAACATTGCTACTGAATAATGTATTCAGTCTCTGTGCCTGTGCCTGTGTGTCTCTCCATCCACTTCTCTTCTAGCTATATATCTTTTGTTAATTTATTATGTCATCAATGTAATTTAATATTTGAGTGAATTCATCTAATATTGTTTTTAATTACTTCTTCAACTGTTGCATGAATGCTCACTGTTCTGTTTCTTTGTATTTATTAGACCTGATCTTGATAACTGAACATTCATACCAAACAGGTATGGCTGCTGGTACGAAAAGTTCTTTAATAAACCATTAGCTTACCTAGGCTTTTTTTTTTTTTCCTTTTTCTGAAACCCTTGTTTCAGAAAATGCATCTATTTCTGGCTTTATATGGACAAACATAAGAGTTTTTGCCTGACGCTCTAAATTAGTATAATTAATGGTTCATTATGAATAATAAAGAGATGAAATCTTGTATACGAAATAATCTAGGTGGTAACCTTTAACTTGTGTGATTTATGTAAGACACCTAGGCATCCTTTGTACTTGGCCGGTACCATTATGAATGCTTGTACCAGTATGACCTATCAATCCACCTATATCAATATATATATGAACTTTATTCACCTTTGGCTTAGTATCAGCATCAAAACAACTGATGAAGATATAATTGGGGTTTAACACCAACCTTAACCTTACCAGAATAGTACCATATTAACCAGGGTCTGATCAGCAACATAAAATCTGGCTAGTAGTTAATTTGGTTTGGTACTGTGCAAGATGGAAGGTGCCGACAAGAAGATACAAGCTAGCTGTACCAGTCAGGTCTGTTACAATTAATGAGTACCTAAAGCATTTTGTACAACTTGAGAGAGTAAATTTACTATTGCGGCACAGCACATGAGAGCTCGTACCAATTGCAAATTCGCTACTATGCACATCAGCACATGTACTGTAAATATATATATATGGCATAAATTGTTAATAATATAAATTTCCTTAATGCTTGCTGGCAATGGCAGCCTGTGGAAAAATGCACAAACCTTTCTGCCAATTCATCTCACTTTCTATTTAAAATGGCTGAGAAGAAAAGGGTGTTTTGGACATTTTTTGAAAAAGGGCCAGGGAGAGGGTATTTTGGACATAATTTGCCTGTGTTTTGTTTGTGATAAGAATTGTTTATTTTGGAAAAGGTAATTATTAAGAGCACCATCATTATCATACCATGGTGTCCGAGGTAACAGTGCATGTGTATTTGCAACCATAATTGCTCTCTCTGAGATCTTTGGTAACTTAGGGGGTCTACTTGTATTTTTTGGTAAAGTAAGGGGGTAGTTGTAAATTTGGTTCAACCACTGGAAGGGTTTTTGTGCTTATGGTTATTCAAGGGGTGCCAATTATATATTTGGAAATTTTAGGGGGGTTGTTGCAAATTTTGGTACTTATGGGAGGGATCTATTTTTCTTCTCTGGCATCTGTCAGATGTGTTGTGGTGGTTCAGTTTGCATTATGGTTGTTCTTTTATTGTTTTCCAATTTGGAGGTTTTGGGATCCTATTTTGATATCTCAGGCAAAGGTCACCAATGTCTATCTGGCAATTGATACAGCTCCAATCTTCACAAGTTCAATCCAGCTTCGATTTTCAGTATTTCAAAGGATACCAGCATCAGCTGCTACACTGTCAGAGTTCCTTTCAGTAGTTGGACATGTTGGATGTATTAATGGGTTTCTTAGCTCTTTTTAAACTGTGGCACAACTCATCTCGTGTTTCGACCAAAATATATATATATTTTTTTCATTGCAAAAAGAAATTAGCGAAGCCAGATCCAATATCAATTCATATATAGTGAGCGCAATAATTGAAAATAATATTTTTCGTATAAAAGAACACGTATGCAAAACCCAATATGAATTCATATATAGGCTAAAATAATGATTGAAGAATTGGCGATCGGACGGGTGTGATTGAAGAATATAATATTATAATATTGATTGGGTGAGGGATCTGAGACTTCTGAGTTAAGTTGGATCGGGTTCGGGTCGGATAAAATCATATTGGCTGATAAAGTGATAATGATACTTCCGCATCAATTCAATTCAATTCAATTTAATTGATTTAGGATGGGTTAGATTTGAACACCTCACCACTACCTCTACCTCTAGTCCTCACTCCTCTACCTCTACAATAAATGAATAATGAAATGAAAGTCGTGTTCTCACTTTTTCTTCTCAAGGCCGGGTTTATCCATTCCCCATTTCCATTTTCCACTGCAGCGCCTTTCTTCTTTCTTCTTCGCCGCGCGCGAGAGAGATATTTTGTCAATAATTTGATCGGCCACCGTTAACTCGCAACACAAAGCAATTAGAGAGAGAGAGAGAGAGAGAGAGAGAGAGAGAGAAAGAGAGTAGAACAGAAGCATGGCACCTCTTCTGGTTGCTTCCTCCACCTCCACCTCCACCTCTTACCTCCATTCACATTCACATTCACACCCAAACCTACGCCCCCTTTATCATCCCTTTTCCTTTTCCTTTCACAAGATGAAGATGATAAAATTGAAGATGAACTCAGATGGCCGCACCGCCACTGCCACCGCCACTGCCACTGCCACATCTCAAAGTTTAAATCCAAAGGTGAACTTACGCACTCTCAGCTCCGCCTTACACAATGCCAAATCTGCAGATGATGTTGCACAATTGCTCAACCCTCACAATCCTCATCATTTGCCTCTTCCAGTTTATACCACTCTAATCAAGTATTTAGGCATGGATCAGAGATTAGATGCTGCCTTTGCACTCCTTCAATGGTTAAAGCAAAATCAAACTATTACACTTAATCACTTGATCTACAACAGTCTCCTCAATGCTGTCAGACTCACCAAGAAATTTGACAGAATTGATCATGTAATCCATGATATGAAATCGCAGGGGCTTGAACCCAACATTGTCACATATAACACTCTAATGTCCATTTACATTGATCAGAGGAAGCCTCAAGAGGTTTTTAATTTATTCTCACAAATTCAAATCAATGGCAACCTCTTCCCTTCCCCAGCAACCTATTCTATCGTCTTATCAGCCTACAGACAGATGGATGATGCCGATGGTGCACTCCAATTTTTCATCAATTTTAGGGAAAAGTACCGCATGGGGGGATCAGAATTATTTTGTGGCAAACATTGGGGGGACAAGGACAAGGAGGAGGAGTTTGTCAAGATGGAAGATTTGACGGTCCAGATTTGTCAATCGCTGATGCGCAAGTGGCTTGTTAATAAAGATTTGCTGTCTCATACAGTCACTACTTGTAAGGTTTTGAGATTTCTGACCTGCATGGACAAGGCAGATGTCAAATTAAAGCGGCATTTCTTCGAGGGACTTGTTTGGGCTTGTACACATGAGGAACACTACCCGGTCATACGCGAATTATACAAGAGATTGAGAGAGTCTGGTCCGGGAGGTGACATCAGTGTACTGGTTTGTAACCATATTATATGGTTGATGGGCAAGTCCAAGAAATGGTGGGCTGCACTCGAGGTGTATGAGGAAATGCTTGACAAAGGCCCCATGCCAAATCATCTCTCTTTTGAGCTTCTTGTTAAGAATTTCACAGTTCTGATGACGTCTGCTGGACGAAGGGGGCTTTGGAGATGGGCTCTGAAGCTGCTAAAAAAAATGCATCAAAAGGGGTTGACACCTGGCACAAGAGAATGGAATGCAGTACTCATTGCATGTGCCAAGGCTGGTGAAACCGATGCTGCTGTTAAAATATTTCAACTAATGGTAGAGGAAGGGGAGAAGCCGACTGTGTACTCCTACGGGGCATTGCTTACTGCCCTTGGGAAAGGGAAATTGTATGACGAGGCCATACGTGTGTGGGACCACATGCTGAAGGTTGGTGTAAAACCAAATCTGCATGCATACACCATATTGGCCTCCATCTATGCTAAAAAAGGAGATCATGATACCATCGAGTTGGTGCTTGAAGAGATGACAGCCGCAAACATTGAGCCGACTGTTGTCACATTTAATGCAATAATCTCCGGCTGTGTGAAAGGCCAGATGGGAGCGACTGCTGCATATGAGTGGTTTCACAAAATGAAGGGGAGAAATGTTAAGCCGAATGAGGTTAGTTATGAGACTGTGATTGGGGCTCTGGCAAATGAAGGTAAGCCAAGACTTGCATACCAGATGTATGTACAGGCATACAATGACGGTCTTGTGCTCAATCAAAAGGCGTATGATGCGGTTGTTGATGCGGGTCGGGTTGCTGGTGTCAGTTTGAATTTGGATGATTTGGGGTTCTTTCCAGTTGGGAGAAGTCTAGCATGAACTGATTTTCTGGTAGTGTTGACAAATTAATGAGATGTAGAGCTTTTGTAAAAAAAATATTATTTCATTTAGATCCTTACGTTGGCACTAACCTGTGTGTGGTTCATTACTATGTAATATTGAGGCAAATTTGATCTGAAGTGATTGTCAGTTGAACAATCAAGGCACTATAAGGTATGATATTAGTGGGGTATGGTTCTGTTCCCAATTCCCATTATATTGTCAAGTCAAAATCAACAATTAAGCCTAACTAGATCATTGATAAGACTTGATTAAGCTATATTTTTGACTAATTAAACCCTATATATTATAATAAGGGTAGAATCTCCAATCCGTGACACACAGGTACACAAGAATGTATGTTTTTTTTGCTGATGTTGATGCTGGTAAATCTGTATATGATACCAGAAGAGAACCATACATGATGTATAGCTTAGCTTTTGGAACTTTGTAGATTGGAACTTTTGGAACCAAATATTTGTTGAAGGATGGTTTATTACTCAATAGTATATAATATATGAGTAGGTTAATTCTTAATTAATTTGTACGCAGTTGATAAAGATGTAGTGCTGAATTGATTAATTTGCGGAAATTGTATGCGTGAATAGTCTTCTTCTACAATCAATGTGTACATACAAAGCAATATATCACCTACTGTCAAGTACTTCATCCCTATATTTTTGCTGTTTTTGTTAACAGAATCTGCATGCATGAGCATGAGCATCCCCCCATGCCAGCAGTCAGGACAAATTTCTCCTATCAAAATGCATGACACCACCATAATTTATTATTATTGCGCAACTATTAATGTCAACTACAAGAAATCACAACACATACTAACTAGCAACTACTAAAGAAAAGGAAAGAGACTGTAAAAGCATCAATCAGCACATTGACATGTCTTTCAAAATTCCCTAAAAAATATCCAAATGAAAATTCAACAGTAAGCCTAAAACCCTAAAAAAGATCCAACAAGACTAAGACCAGATGCTGATTTCCCCCTCAGCCATAGCCTCGGCCTTCTTTTGATTAGACGCCCTGCCCCACATTTGCACTTAAAATAGTTCTTGCATTCAAAGAAAGAGGCATAAAGGAACTGCAACTTGACACGTGTACTTCCAGAATAGCAACACAGTCAAATAACTAACACAATATTATTAACTCAAGATTTATTTACCTCAGCTCCACCATAACAAACTACCAGAAGCAATCAATCAAGCATTTTAGTTAAAAATTTTACACCAACCAAATGTGGGGCACTGGCACGGGCACGGGCACGTAGTATGCAATAGCAGTGAAGGCAGTACAAAATTTTGATTGATGAAGGTACAGTGAGTGAGTTAGTTACTTGTAACTCAATTTCCAGACTTCCCTGACATTGGATGCTCCATCTGTGACTTCTGAAATCATGCATGTCTCCATCATTCCTACACATAAATATAAATGCATAGAAGCAAATAATTGCAATAGTTAAACAGAGACCTCATCTATAAATACAATATAACAAAGTAGCACATGATGATTTTAAACTAACCATCTTCTTGAACCAAGCGTATGAACTGACGTGTGCCACCTCCTACACCAAAATAATACTTCTTTCCAGCCATGTACACTGCTCCACCACTCTTCTTCAGACACTGATAAAAAATAATTAATACCTTGTAAGGTTGAATTTACTTCATTAAGTTCAAAAGAGACTTGGCAATTTGTAAAGCAATAATACAGATGCTCCTTTTGTATTGTAGTTGCACACACTGAGAGATGTTAATTGGCATCTTTACCCTCTAGATTAATATTGATTAGGGCTCCCATTTCCCACCGGACCCGAATGGGTTCACCTGAAAAATACCCAACCTGACCTAGTCAATGTTAAATTGGCCTGCTTTGGTCCAGATATATAGCCCCCATAAGAGAAAAAATATAAAATTATGCCTATCTGATGTGAATCTGACCTGACCCAACCAACTGACACTTCTTACTATTATGACCTTCAATAAATCCCTGTTGTGCTCAATTTGACATAGTAAACTAATGCCCAAAAGAAGAAATAATATTACGAAAGAAGAAGAATTTAGTCTTATATTATCCACATAAGAATAACTTCCTGTGGAAATGCTTCACACTATCACTACAGAGATTATTCTTACAAAAAGATACCAATCAAGTAAATGTTACAAAGATAGAAAACAAGAAATTAAAAAGTACACCAACCTTCTTGATAAGATCAAAAAGACTATTTAGTGAGGATATATCATATACAGTCTCAGCCATCAAAATAAGGTCATATCCACCATCTTCATTTTGGTTTTCATTATCGGCACAAAGAAGCAGCTTGTGTACTTCACTCCAATCACCAGCGAAAAAGCCGAGTTCTGGCAATTCTTTTGAAAGATTTCGTTTAACATTAGGTATAGTGAGGCACCTAAGCACCTCAGCGTTGAAGTCTTGGAAATGCACCAGTGAGGCACCCTAGTTACGTTGTCAGAATAAAAAAAAAAAATCAACCATCTATTCTTGTGTTGGTAGCATGTGAAACCTGCATGCATAGTACTGGTAATGGAATTTGCTGGTACATACCAGTACACAGTTTATACTGGAAGTGGTAATCTGATTAGAGTAAGTTAAAATGTGATAGGAAATTTTGGAAATAGAGAAAGAATGAATACCTGAAGAGCTGCGAGAATGGCGGGAAGTGCGTGTCCACATCCAATCTAAGACAAAGAAACAAGAAGCAAATGAGGGTGACGGTACAACCTAACTATAAATAATGAAGTGAGAAAAAGAAAATGAAGTGAGCAAATGCGGGTCAGGCACCTCTAATACACGCATTCCTTTGAGAGAGAGAGAAGGAGAAGGAGAAGGAGAAGGAGAAGGAGAAGGTTGTGTAGTAAGTGAGTAAAGGATTTTGACCAAATCCAGGGATCCTTCCCATAACTTGAGTCCACCTAATTAAGGTGTAATATATAGTAATTAGAAGTGGATTGATTGAGAAGAGTTGAATGAAGTGGAATGATTAATTGATTGATACGATACCTTCATATTTGCCAGGAAGTAGATCTGAATTGCCGAGTCCGAATACATCATAGGTGCTCACTCTACCCTTGTAAAGTGTGAGGGAATCAGTAACGAAAATCGGGTCTGATGCATCCAAATCACTGGTGGAGTTGGATAAGCCAAATCCAACAGACGATGGCTATATTGTATAGCAAGAGAAGATGGGATAGAGTTAGAAAGAAAAGGAAGGAAGGAAGGAAGGAAAGGGTGAATGGTCGTATATACCTCGTCGAAAGAGACCTGGACACATGGCGGCGGCGATGGCTTCTGGGTGTTGGTGTTGGTGTTGCTAGAAAAGGAGAAGGAGAAGGAGAAGGCCTCCATTTCTTTAGCGTTGCGAGAGAAGAAGAGAAGAAGAGAAGAGAGAGAAGAAGAGAACGGCGTTCCGCTCAAGTCAAGTAGAGAGAGTCAATGACAATGTTATGCGTACTAACATTTGCATTAATTTAATTAAAAATACAAAACATATATATTAATTTACATCCAAAAACGGTGCTTATTTAATTATTTACGAGATCGATTATGGTGGAAGGAAATGCACATCAGCACATACCATAGCCACCAAGTTGTTATCACTTATCACTTAATTGTTTTCTAAGTGAGTTTAATTTTGACGGAAAATTAAGGAAAAGGTCGCTAACGACGTTGGTGTTGCAGTTGCATGTAAATTAAATTAAAATGGCATTGCTATTATTATTGTGATTGTCATTGCCGTTGGTGTTGCATGTTGCTTTTCCTTCTTTCTTACAAGTCTGTTGCAATCCAATGCATATAGCATATTTGAGTTTAACCAACTAATTAAGAAACTTCATTGCAATATGGCAGAGCCAGAGCAGACTTTATTTGTGCAAATTAATAATCAATATATATATATATATCAGCCAGCAATACCCAATTAATCTATCACTCTACAGGAAAATAAAATCAGTAAATAAAATTATATATTAATTGCATCTAATCAAGACTTCACATGATGGAACAATTGGGGCTTGAATAACTCGGGCTGTCGTAAACCACCACTGGCGGGTAGGCCGGGTAACCTGGGTACCACTGCTGTTGCTCTTGCACGTACTCCATCTTCGGTCCCTGATACTGGTACTGGTACTGATTCTGGTACTGGTATTGATTCTGGTACTGGTTCTGATTATATTGGTACTGCTGCTCTTTGTGCTTTCCATTTTCATCCTTTTTCCCGTCTTTCTTCTTTGAATCTTGACTCTCCTTTTCCTCTTTCTCTGAACCTTTACTCTTCTCTTTCTTTTCATCGCCGTCCCCTTTTTTCTCGTTTTTACCATTTTTATTTGGTGCCTCCCCAACTTTAATTATGTCAGTGGGTCCCACCTTCTTCCGCAGGATGCTTGCCAAGCTGACGGCGTCGACACCATCTCCGACCACAACTAACTGATTCCTGTCCTCACCGGCCAAAGTCACCGAGTTGATTCCTAATTTTAATATATGAACATTAATTAAGAAAAAACCAGAGTTGAAATTACATTTTTTCTGCCCATTAATATATAGAACAGTTGAAATTACAATTACCATCTGCTGAAGCAACTAACTCCATGGCCTTTGTGCGACATTTGTCACATCTCATCTGCACCTTTATCACAATCTCTTGCTGCAATGCAAATCCTAAATTTAATATGTTTTACACCAATTTAATTTTTATATGGTATTAACAGCAAGTGTATATATATATATATATATATAGTACCTTCATTTCTTTTCTTGGGCTCCGATAGATAAACGTACACTTTCTTTCTTCTTCTTTTTCCTTCTTGTTTGTTTGGTCTCTCGATCTCTGCCTCTTCTATTGCAATATATACATGCCAACTCTTGTTTGTGTATATATAGAGAGAGTTAGAGACTAGATAGCCAGTAGTCAAAGAGCAGCTGAGAATAATTTCAAAGTTGCCTTTCTACTAGAAGCCAGCAAATAAACTTGTATTGTAGCTGGCTAGCTAGGCAAAGAGAGCGAGGGATTTGTTTGTCTAATATTCTATACACTCCAAATCAGCAACCAAATATCCCCATTCCATATATAGATGTAAATGTTCCTTTTTCTCTCTCTTTTTCCCTTGAAAAAAACATTAATCATCTCCACCACTTGTAATTTACTTTCTGTGAAGTGTGAACATACATTCTATGTAGCCGATTTTATTATTAATCGAAAATAAAAAATAAATATATATTGTCAAACGGGATCGTTTTGCCGAAAAAAATATTCCCACTAATCAACTCCCTCTACCGATAATCAAACTAACTAAATAGAAACAAACCAAAGACTGTAAATTTGTTCCCGTCCAACCACCAAAAAAAAAAAACTTGGAACGGTGTAGATAGTCGCGTCCTAGGAGCGGAAAATAAATCACGGACATTGTGGTGCTCTATCTCTGTCAATGCCATCCAATTAAATTTTTTTGGATGTGGTGGTGCTCTATGGAGCTTAAAAAATCATTTCGTAAAACTTTATGATAGGATGGACCATCCAAAAGTTCCTGATTTTTTTTTTGGTCCGAACGGGTGGAGCTTACCGTCCCTGGTTCTTCTTTTGTTTTTTTTTTTTTGGAGCCGGACGGGATAGATCTTAACGTCCCATATATATTCCTCTGCTTAGTTAAAGAGTTGGGGTTAGGATTTGGATTAAGTGGGACGGGATAAAACAACCCGTTTTACCTACATATCGAATTTCCGCCAAAACCATCCCGTTTCGCGATATTTTATTTATTATTTTCAATTAATAAAAATTTCAGTTGTTTGTAGCGAAGGTTGTCAACTACAATATATCAGGTTGTTACAGGGTTGAATATGAAAAAGGACAAGTTTTACTTTTTGCAAGGAGAGTGGGTGAAATTCGTTAAAACTTTCTTCCCATCAAGGAATAATTTAATCTGTAGATAAATTGCTGCTCATCTAACTTCCATCTACCCTAAATTCCAATCAATAACACAACACAAGAGAGTATGTAACCCTACCGGCTACTACACCTTATTTATTTATTTGTGGGGACTGGTGTGGGAGGCATATAAGGGTGTTTATCGGTTCAGTTCGTTCCATTAAAACCAAGGTTCTAAATAGCGTTTATAGCGTCGTAGCGGGAAGGCTAAAAAAAAAGCTATAGCGAATAGCGTCGCTATAGCGGAAGCTATTCCAAATAGCGTTTTTTTTTTTACATTTCGTATATTCAATATTTGTACTAAATATCAACATTATCTAAGGTCTCATAGAACAATAAATAACACCAAAGTAATTAAGAAATTATAATATTCATATTGAACCCGTACAAAGTCCAAATTGCGGTTCAAAATATCCATAGTAATATCATAAACTATTGATTTTTCCTATTAAAAATATCTTAAGTATCATGATTCATGACATAATCTATTTTTTTTTTCTATTCAAATTTTAATTCCGGTTTGGACTTTTTTTCTATTCAAATTTCAATTTCTATTCCCAATTTCAAATTGATTTATTTGTAGCAAGTAGCAACAAATTCAATTTCGGTTTGAGATTTTTTTTTATCTTTATTTAAAACCCATATAAATTGCTTAAAAATAAAAAAAAAAAAAAAAACCCATATTGTATAGCGCAAATAGCGCTGTAGCGGACCGCTATAGCGCTGTAGCGGCCGTAGCGCAAATAGCGCATTTTGATGTCGTAGCGTAGCGTTTGGGGTCCAAAAACGCTATAGCGCGCTATTTAGAACACTGATTAAAACCTAAATAAAATTGACAAATTAAAATTTTATTTGGTTTTTAAAAATATAACCCAATCAATCGAAATAAACTTATCAATCGAACTAAAGCTAAACCGAACAAACTGAATTAAATTTCGGTTTGTTCGGTTGAACCGAACTAAGAAGATCAATCACAAAAATAAACATTTTTTTAAATTTATTTAAGATGGATTTAAAAATTTCATTTGGTTCAGTCTACCCGATTTTAAATCGAACCAAACAATATGTATTATGTGGTAGTTTTTTTAAATATTTAGTTCAAATAGGGATGGGTATAAACAAATTTAGTGGATTCGGTCTAACCGGTTTTAAAGTTTCTAAATTGAACTATTAAACCGGTTTTAAAAAATGAACCGAACCGATCCATTTAACCGGGAAAACTGAACCGTTTAATTCAAACTCTCTCAGTTTAGTTTAAAACTGATTAAACCAGACCCAATGAACACCCCTAGAGGCATATGCAAAAATCCACAAATTTAGGGAAGGGCTATAGTAAGGTCATCTTTTGTGATTTTGAGAGCTAAGAGAATTTGTTTATCTAAATACCAATTTTATCCTTTCACTTTTCTCTCTCACTCATTTAATAAAATAACTAATAAGGAAATAACTCCAAAGAAAAGTTCCCTTAGATGAAACATATATGTATTCTTCTCCCTCTCCCTGCTTAGATTTGTTGCAAATTTTTCATTATTTAATTTTACAGAAAGATATGCATGTTTTTAACTTGTTATGGTTATCTGTCGAAAATTGTTTGATATTTATCACTAATACGCTAATTTCAAAGAAGAATAAACGCTTTACTTTCTAAGTCCCTGATTATACTGTTTTCATATTACTCCTTGTAATGTTTATGTCGAATATATATGTATTAATATAAAAATGGAAAGAAATTGAATTCAATTTTAAGAAAACTGTACTACAAATTAGATGCTTGGATGCTTATGCGTATTCATTTTATCTATTAGACCCATTATTTTAATTTTATAGCATGATTGATAACATATTATTATTGTTAAGAATGCAATCAGATGCAAAAGAAAGAAAGAGGAAAAAATTACATAATGGTTAAAGGATAAGATTTCTATTTATTTCAATGTATGAAACATCAAGCACTCATTTCAAGTATTTTTCAAACAAAATCCTTAAAACATCAAGCATACATTAAATAATAAGATCTATCAAATCCCTTTGGAGTTTGAGATGCGATTTTTTCTCTTCTGTGAAGATTTTGTGGTGAGATTTTTCTCACGGTAGGAAACTCTCCTTTCTTCTTTCCTTTATTAGTTCTTTTATTAATTGATCTTATTAATTGGTCAGAGAGAAAAGTGAAATGAAAAAATCGGTAATTAGAGAAAACAAATTTTCTTAGCTCTCAAAATCACAAAAAATACCCTCAATATAGCACTCCCCTAAATTTATTCTATAAGATTTAATTTAATTTAATTTGACGTAATTGGATTTGGGAGAAGAATAGAAATGCACAACAACTACAAAATTAATTAATATCTGTATATAAGCTCCACACACACATATTGAATAAAATGGGAATAATTAATTATACAAATAATAATACTCGTTTATTTAAGCATAATTCTTAATTAGTAGCATGTGGCAGTGCCTTAATTAGCACTTCCAGGTTGGTTTGCTGTATGGGTAAAAAAATAGCTCATTAACTAGTGACTCACTCTTAATTTTTTCATTATCAACTCGTTAACAATTTGCTAATAATTCGCTCATTAACTTAATGAATCAAGAATGAACATATCCCAACTCGTTTATAAGTCACTCATGAAGAACTGAGTTATATGAAATTATAACACATCCAATCCCAAGTAGAAAATATGTTGTATATATTGCAATATTTGGGTTGATGAACAAAAACAATTCACAACAGTATGTAAATATTTTGTTTTATGTTGATACCTATAAAACAATGTTGAAATTAATTAACTGGTAATTTGTGATGCTTGAGTTTGGTTGTACAACTCGGCATGTCATTATGCCAATATTTTTTATTGGAAGAAGTAACTATCACTTATCAGTTTGTATAGTTCTGAAACAAAAAACTCGAAACAAAATTCAAAATTGCATACAAGCTTGATTTCTTAACAAGTCGCTTAACGAGCACAAGTCAACTCGAGCTTTAATGAGTTGAGCAGAGCACAATTGTCAACTCGATATTGTCTTTTTAACTTGAATTGACTAGCTCATTAGCTTAATGAACCGAGCACGAGCATACCTCAACTCACTCGAACTCAGATCATTAAGAGCCCTAGTTTGTTATAAAAAAAATACCATACCATTCCACTGACCTAGCTACTTATAAAACCTTAATAATGAAAAAGGAATCCCACTAAATAACATATAAAATCTTAGTTTTTTTTTACTGCTTGACTTTATACTAAATAAATTCAAAAATTATAAAATTTTGTATGTACATGCATCACTCGTGAAGTAAATCGGTTTCAACATTTTAAATTTGTAATTTGAAGTTAATTCAATAAATTTTAGAGTTATGCTTAGGGCTGGATATGGATATCTGATCACTCAAAAGATAGCGATGTTATCTTTTAAAATTTATAAACTCGGAAATGCTATCGGTTTAGATCGCAAGTGCACAATCCTATCTAGTAGTATAATTGAGGTCGATCCACAGGGAATATTGGTCTACAGTCTTGAGCGATCAAATCACAATCTTTCGAAAGGCTAGTGATATCTCTCCATTATGTCTATATTCCGACCCCAATTCATATATAAATATGTGCCTAAAAGCCTAAAAGTGAGAACATTTCATTCAAATATCAATAGAATGTGGTACTGCTATGCTTTGTTTATTGTTTTGCAGAAAACGGGCGAAAAACAAGGAAGATTCTGCCTTTGACACATTTTCACACGGTCCGTGCACCTTCTTGTGCGGACCGTGCACTAACCGCTCGATCGGACAGAGAGTTCTCGCGAAGAGGCTAAATTTCTTAACTCAAACGCACAGGCACACGGTCCGTACACATTCTTGTGCGAACCGTGCACAGAAAATCCGAAAGTCCAGTCTGGCAATGGAAAGAGATGCCAGCTGGGGAGGTCGAAAAGGAAGGCTTTGAATACGCGATTTTGAGCATTAAAAGGAGGAGATTGCAGACCTAAAGGGGACGGCTGGCTCTTGGGAAGAAATCTTGGCTTGAAGAAGAAGTTTTGGAGACGAATCTTCATCTCTCTTCAAGTTTTGTCATGAACTTTCTTATTGCTATTTGTTTTATTTACTTTTTGATCATACTTGAGTAGACTTTTATGTTTCTAGGGTTATGATGTAGTCGAATGCTTAGTTTTATTTGCTAGTTACTTGGAATTTGTGTTGAATCTTGTGCTTGCTTGATTGTGTAGTATTTTATTGCTTAGTGGAAATTGTTTAAATTGAATTGTTAATCCGCTAGATGAAAGGCCTCATCTAAATGGAATTTGAATAACCTTGATATTCATTCGACCAAACTAAGTATTTGAGATAGGTTTACGATTCGAGAGGTGAAACCAAGTAGTAGCCGAGAGGTGAACTTTTCCTCGTATCGAGAGATCGAGGATATCTTTAGTAAACCAACAAGTGACTTAGGATTATTAAACCAACAAGTGAAAGTTGAGGTTTGAGAACCCTAGGAGGGCAGAAATTGAATCCCGCACCGAGTAATTAAGCCAACATGCGAGAGTTGAGGTCTAGGTACTTTGGTTCGGTCAATAGAACCTTGCACAGGAAAATCAACACAGAAACCAGTAGCTGCTGTATTAACTCGAGGGCCACACGGACCGTGTACGAGAGTACACGGCCCGTGCACATTACACACGGACCGGGCACCTTGAGACTAGCTGAAATGAAATCAGAAACCCTAGGAACTCCTTTTTAATTATTTTAAAACCCAAATTTACTTTATTGTTCTAAATTTTGTTATTTGAACTGTTAGGAAACGTAATACCCCAAATCAACCTTTGCAGACTTCTAGAATTTCTGTAGTTTGAGTAAAGTCCGGTAATTGTCAAAATCGTCCCTGTGATCGATACCCGACAATATACTACTCGATAGGACTGTGCACTTGCAGTCTGAACCGAAGGTGTATCTAAGGTTTAAAAAGTACAGTTTACTGTACTGAAACTTTGTGCATTACCTTTTGGTGCAACATCTAGACAAAATCTGAAAATTGAGAGTTGAAGTTGCGATCAATGTAAATTTGGCAACAATTAAAAGTAATTAAAATAAAGATAGAGATGAGAATTCCTAGGGCTTCGGCACACCATTGCTACTCAATCCTCTTTGATATTCTACTTCTGTCGAGTCTGATTTTCTGTTGTTGTTTATGGAAGACACTACATAGGACACTGCGAGTCACTTACGTAAATGATGAGACATACACAAGTTACTACATAGGACACTGCGATTTATCTTACGCAAATAACAGAACTTGGTTTGCGTTTTGTGGTTCCGATTTATAGTTTCCCCGCGAATGTTTTCTTTACATAAATCTAATGGCTCTCAACGAGGCTAACTCGTCCATCATAGTTTTTTTTTAACATTAAAACACTGTCACTACCTAACGGATTAAACTAGATCATCGAAATCAGGTGAAGGGAGAATAAATTGCAAAAGCATTTCAATCAACAACAAGAAATCATAATCAACATAAAATATATATATCAAAGCATCATGAGTAACAAGGTTTACTGCCTAGCTCCTAAGAAAAGAACTTAGCCGCGGAACGGCATCATTACAACACTCCTCTCTTTCTCACTTAATCAAATCTAACCCTAATTGTCACACCCCAAACTGGGATTTCCGGATTAAGGTGCGATCAGTCCCCGCCTCGTGATTAATTATCCTTAATCACGCAAGGCTAATCAAATACAAATAAATAACAACAGCGGAAGCATGAATAAAATCCAGAGAAGCACAAGTCATACATCCATAAATAAACATAAACATAAATATATCAATCCATACAAACCACTGTATCACAACACATAATCTAAAGAAAAGGGGTACATGAACTACGATCTCGAGATACAAACAAAAGTCTCGAGACTCAAAAACCCTAACAAAAGTCCTATAATACTACATCAAACGACATGGCCATCGGGAACAGCTCCTGGCATCTCCTGCTGCGGAACGCCAGACTCTGTACCTAAAATCCCACATCAAAAGGTGGGTGAGCAAACAATTGCCCAGTATGTGACCCAGAATTACCCCTTCAGGGATCCTCTTTCGGTCAAAGCACTTTTAATATTAAATCTACGAAAGTTTAATGTCGCAACTTTTAAATGCACATGATTTAATATAGTAATCCTAATTTAATAACTATCAAAAGAAAAATACATATAGTAGATGATATGATGCGATTATCCTGTCATGCCAACATGCAAAAATTCCCGAAATAAAATACCAAGAGAGTATTATTATAAACATCAAAGCGGAGTCCAGTACAAGAGTACTGTGTGTAGTAAGTATGGAATAGTACGGATAAAATGTAAACACCCCGTGCTGTGCCAATCGGACCAACGGTCCTATAAGATATTAGTTCAAGGACTGTGGGCAGGGAGCTAATGATACACAATGCCTAATGACATCGAGCATTAACTCTCAAGTATATATAGCCCACTCGCCGATGAATATATCTAAATTCTGAGTATCATCTCGCCTACAACGATTCATCAACCAAACATATAAAATAGGAGAAAACATACATGCAAGTCGTAAGAATGTGTTAATCCGTCTCCTCATGAGCAGAGCGGAACTCTACCGCCCGGCCGGACCAATAGGAAAATAAAGAGCTCGAGATCGGCTCATGTACAGAAAAGTAAATATAAGCGCCACCGCGACCGCGGAAGCCGTTCTAGGCATGTAGCTCCTAATGTAGGGGGGGATCACATCCCGAATCGTATCGTGCCTCAGGGCTCGAGATCGGCCCGCACGTAATGGTAAAATGAATCGAAAAGAATATATAATCAAAGTTTATGCATATAATATATATATCCTAAAAGACCACCCGAGAGATCAAGTGATCAAACGGCTCAGTGGCTAACGGGCCGTCTCGTACCCCATCCTACAAGACGGAACGCAGTCACTCGGTCTCTGCTCAGCCCTCACCAATGCATATGATCGTTCATAAAAATAATAATATTGTCCTCTACGAGAAGGGGACAAGTAATATCCTAAGTAACTACATATATATCTAACCTATAATTAAATTACTCTACTCCTATTTAAAGCAGTAAATTCTTCATTTAGAAAGGGTTTATGCAATTTCTAATTACAATTCGAAAAGATAAACATGCTCTAATGCATCTAATAATTTAAAGTGCGAATGACAGGTCAAGTGGTCGACTGGTAAGAGTACGCCACGAAAAAGATAATTCAGATATCCCACACCTGTAGGGCAAGCTGAAGACATGCGCGCGCTAAACACTGGCGTAGTCTGCAGGGTCCACTCCTGCTCCGGTACCGTCACCCGCGGTATCAATCCAAGGGTCAGACTCGTCGTAATGGGTCTGATGACCTGCAATTCGTACGTAATCTAATTAGGATCGAAACTATTTACCGTAACCCTTGCTACCCTTTTATTATTTTAAATTTGAAGATAAACTGTTTTAATTAAATTTCCTAAGTATTTTAAAAAGAAGTCCTATTCGCTATATAAGAGTAAAACACGTACTTAAATTGTTAAGTTAATATTGTGAAAATTAATCGCGTTTAGGTGTTCGAAATTGTAAAAGTACTTATTTTACTTAATTTCTCTAATGGTTCAACTTAATTTATTCTCAAGTATGTATATAAATAAAATACGACACTAACCAATTTTTAATTAATCTAAGTGATACGAAATTCATTAATACAACATAATTTATCTCTTGTAAATTCCTAAAATACTTATAAGATCATTGCTAAATTTTATTACTAAATAAAATAAATAAAGTAATTACTTAACTAAATTAAATCTAATTTAAATGTGTTATTCCTAATTAATTATTGTTGGGACTTTTAATTTTGATAATAAATTGTTTTAACTAACTTCTCTAAATATTTAAAAAGAAGTCATATTTATTTATGATATTAAAAACGTGTAGATAATTTACTAAGTTAACTATTTGCGATAATTAATAGCGTTTAAATGCTTGTAATGAAAACTACATATTTTATTTTAATTACTCTAATAGGTCAATTTAATTTATATCTAAGTACTTATATAAAATCAAAGACGTCATTACTAAAATTTTATAGAAATCAGAATGACGCGAAAACCATTAATATGTTGTTAATTAATTAACAACATATTTGTATTTATTTAAATTTTGTAATAAATATAATAATAACTAAAATACTTAACTATTATTTATACTAATTACCGTGTAATTAAATTAATTAACTTTGTTAATTTATTTAAAATCTAAGTCCAAGCCCGATTACAATTAATTCATAGGACCATTGATAATATATTTAAATAACTAATTGAAATTCGGATTAGGCCTAAAAGCCCATAAAATAAAAGGTCCATTTGGATTTAATATAATATATTTTCGGAAATGGCTAAAGCCCATAAATTCACCTCCTAATAGATAGCCGAATTCATTTCTTTAAAAGTATTAATTCGGTTCCAGCCGATCCTATTCAACTAAATTTTCCAAATTAACACCTAAGTCCATCTAATAAGAGAAATTACCACAAGTCACATAATTTACCAAATCAGCCCCTTTAAATTTAAACTATTCGCATTCGGGTCCCTGTTAGATCAAGGCTGGTAATCAGTCACAAAGCAACCCAATAAAATCAGCAGTTTCGCTGGGCTACGACTACTGGTACAAGCATCAAATAATCACAGCCGCAAGATAACAAAATCAGGTACCAGCACCGGTACTGGTAAGGCCAGAACAGTAATAAGCAAAAACAGCACAGCACAGCATCACAGCCAGCAACGAACCAAGGCACACAGCCAGCACAAACAACAAAAAGAACTGGTACCAGTATGGTACCAGCTCCGCCAAGTCATAACCCAGCAAAAGCAAACCAGCAAGCACACACAAGCAACAAACCAGCAAAATACACAAGGCACGAAGGCCGACTGAACAAAGAAAAAGGCTCAAGGCCACAGGTCAAAGGCACAGCCACTCAACAGAGAAAGGCACGAAGGCCGACAGAACAAAAAAGGCTCCAAGGCCACAGATCAAGGCAACAGCCGCAAGCCACAAGGCAAAACCAAAACCAAGAGAGTCAAAGTTACCGGGATGAAGAGCAAGCGCAAAAAGGCAAAGGATTGGCCGGTTCCGGGTGTCTACTCGCCTCACAGCCGTCAAAAATCAGCGACACCTCCACACGTCCGAGGCAACAGCAAGTCAGGGCCAGCACTACCACCACAACCACAACCCGAAAATGGCAACTCAAACCCAATAGCAACCACAACCCCCTCGGGGTACACAGCAAAACAGCAAAAAGGCAACAATCGCACGCACCACAACGAATCACAGAGAACAGAGCGCGGGAGAGGGAAAATACAACTTCTCCAAGGAACACAACAACAGGGAGAGAGGGCCCGAAAACAGAGAGTAAAGGGAGCAAGAAAAGGATAAGGAAGAGGAGCGGTGAAAGAGCGAAAGAGAGAGTGGGGCAGAGAGAGCCAGCGAGAGAGAGAAGGGAGAAAGGGAGAGTGTGAAAAGGAGAAGAAAGGCAGGAGGGGGGCGGGGGTTTTAGCTCCGGATCTCAAACCAAAATTTAATTCCAATTCTCAATCCTTCAATTCCGATCTGTGTGACCAAACGTGTCACGGGTCATGTCCAAGAAAATTCAAATTTGAATATTAATCTAATCAATGATTTCTTGATAGTTATTTGCGTATAAAATTTTGATCGTTCATTTCATCAATAAATATTTACTAACTACATTTTATTAACTCTAATCATTTTATTAAATTTGAAAATAAAATTTCGTTTTATTTTCTTAATAGCCAAATTAAAATTTCTTAATTAGTCGAGTTTCCTAATTAGTTTGTAATTTAATTACGTATAAAACTACGGGTTATAACACTAATTACCAAAATTACAAAGATAACTTCTTCTTCTGTCCAGAGGGCTTTATATAGGAGTGGGGGGACGTCTGGAGATTAGTGGAGGCCAAGAAACATGATCTGGATACAGCTGTGGCAGTTATTCCCCAAAGGGCGCCTCTGGTTACGGACCGTATTGGCTGATACGGTCCGTATCCACACCATGTCGCTGAGGGGTTTAATGCGTATCATGCCATCTTCTGGTATGTATCC
Source organism: Carex kokanica (assembly GCA_025461125.1). Lineage (NCBI taxonomy): Eukaryota > Viridiplantae > Streptophyta > Magnoliopsida > Poales > Cyperaceae > Carex > Carex kokanica. The sequence goes on along the minus strand of JAJGRX010000991.1, from coordinate 213,201 downwards.
GGTTAGGTCCGTATCAACCAGTACGGACCGTAACAGTGACTTAGTCGATGAGCGTTGCTTCTCCGATTGACCTGATTCTTGCTCCATTTGATGTGAAATAGTCCCAAAACATGTTTCCTGCAATAAAAAAAAAGGGTGACAATAGTCATTTTCTCTAATTAATTAAACATAAGTGTGAGATAATATGCAAAACCTAAGCCAAAACCCTACGTAATCATCATCATTTTGACTCTGATCAATATCCGTTCGGATATCCGCTCCGAATTCGCTTATTATCCGAATCCGGATTTAAATGGATATGGATATCCCGAATACGGATACGGATAATTCTTTGAAAGTATAAAAGGAGCGGATATCCGCACAATCCGGATATGAAATTTCAACTTCTCCGCTTCGCTGTAACTTGACTTTCAGCGGTTAATATTCCCTAACTCCTCTCCATTCCTATATCTTCTCCATTTCTTTACCTTTTTTTAATTTACTTTTGTTTTTCTTAATTGTTTTTAATTTTTTTAATTTAGTATTTGTACTTAAAGTTCATATGACTCAATTATCCGACAATTATTCGTTTCGTAACCGTATTCGTATCCGTTTAAGACGGATTTAGTTTTGAATTTTGATATTCGTTTACTATCCGTATCCGTATCCGCTCATTGAAAAACGAATACGGATTTGGTATCAGCATTATTTGCTCCGAATCCGCTCCGTTTACACCCCTAGTTATGCTTACAAAACCCTCTTGATGTGCATAGCACACACTAGCTTTGTTCATGATCTCTGTTTTTAAAGTCCAAACAGTCGATCCGAACTACTCAACATGATTTTATATTAAAATGTGCTTGGAAACCAAATTTATATTTTTGGAATTATTTTTTTTACTATATTTATGATAGATACAAAATTATTGTTTTTTCAAAATATTATGAATCATCCAAAAATAATAATTTTGTACCTGTTTCAAAAATAGTAAAAAAAATTTCAAAAAATATATATAAAATTTGGTCTCCAAAAAGCAAACACATATTAATATGGAGCTCATATTGAATAATTCTGATTGACTGTTTAGATTTTGAAAATAAAAATAAAAATACGAGACATAATTGGAACACAAAAATGAAAAATAATGAAATTAATATCGCACCGTCTGTGAAAACTGTGAAAGGAAGTTGATTGAGATAAGAAAATTAAAAGGCATTAATTGTGGGGAGGTAAGCACCACTGCACCTAGGGGTGTTCAAACGGTTCTGTTTGTTCGGTTTTAATGGTTCGATTTTTCAATTTAAATGGATCGGTTCGGTTGAAATTTTGAAATATATCAGTTTAAATAGATCGGTTCGGTTTAGACTTTTCAAAACCGACTAAATCGAACCGACCAAATAGCTGCCCACCCCTGGATATCATTTTTTTTTTTTATCTGTATTGCTATTTACTACTGCCCATTATGATTTGAAAATCGTCTAACGCTGACCCAGTTACACAATAACTAAATAACAGCCCATATTAAGAATTTTTGCTCCGGCCCATATCTCTTGGCTCCATTATTGCTTGGTCTCTCCCAGCAATAAAAAAGAATCTCCGATAATAAAAGAAGAGCAGCAACAAAACAAAAAGATAGACGAAAAAACACGATTAAAAATAAAGGAATCAAATCCTCTGCCCCTCGGTGAGCAGGATTTTCCTGCCATCCTTAGAAATTAATCAATATACATAAGCCACGTATCTTAGACTCTCTAGCAATAATTAATTACTAAGTCTGTTTATTAAATATTTGTAAACTAACTTAGTAATTTTTCTATGCATAGAAAGATTGACTTGAATAATGAACAAAATAGAATAAAAACAAGGGACCGACTAACTATCTCCCAACTCCTATCCCCCATTCATCCCCCAGTCAATAACTGTCTTTGTTGACTGCTAATTAAGAGAGGACCACAAATTTCAGCGCTAAAAGACAAAACAAAACGCGTCATTATCGCGGCGAGTACAAGTATTCATATATAATACATCAAGTATTCATATCTAAGATATCAAGTATTTAAAAAAAACTGGACACATAACTCACTCATTTTTTACACATTTTTAGAGGTGGAATTTTTTCTCCGTTCACTCTAACCAATATTTTTGACAATCTGTTAGGAATTTTATAAATCTAAAACCACGAACTTCTTTTACATAATTTTCTCTTTCAAATGAGATCCATGATGACATACTTTCGAGTTGTCCGTTGCACAAGTATTCATACCTCGTCATTCAAGTATTCATATCTCATTGAGCAAGTATTCATACCTCAATAGTATTTCACAAATAAAAAACTAGACACATCATTCACTCATTTTTTACCGATTGAAATTTCATTACCACTCAATCACTGGAAGTGTCCAGTACACTCTATCTTAGGTATGAATACTTGTTCGACGAGGTATGAATATTTGCTCGACGTGGTATGAATACTTGCATGACGAGATATAAATAATTTTACGAGGTATTAATACTTGCGCGATGGATAACTCAAAAGTATTTCATCATGGATCTCATTTGAAAGAGAAAATTGCGTAGAAGACGTTTGTGATTTTAGATTCGTAAAATTCTTTACAGATTGTAAGAAATATTGGTTAGAGTGAACGGAGAAAAAAAAAATCACCTCTAAAAACGTGTAAAATATGGGTGAGTGATGTGTCCAGTTTTTTTTTAAATACTTGATATTTTAGATATGAATACTTAGTGTATTACATATGAATACTTGATGTATTATATATGAATACTTGCGCGTCAGTTGTAAAAAATTTCAAATATAAGCAGTCCCCCATATAATTAATGATTGATACACGTTTTTTTTTTGTCTTTTTGTGTTTGAAGTTGTGGTCCCCTAGATAATTAATGATTGGGGGATGAATGGGGGATAGAAGCCGGGGGAAAAAAATCTTTATCCTAAAAACAATCCGGTTTATCTTTTATGAAATAATTAATAATACAAATATTCTTTTTATGAAAAAGTAAAGTTATTTACAGAAGAGCCACAGTACCACAGATTTTATTATATATATGTGCAATTTGATTCATAAATTTTCAAATATAAATGAAAAAAGTTAAATCTGGACATTATTGTAATTTCTCTTGAATCGTTTGAGAACCTTCATTGCTTTAGAACCTCAAACCTGGCCATTTTATTGCACAAATTTTTTTAACATAATAACCTTTCTTGAAAACACTTCTCTATATTTGAACATCAAACATGATTTAAGAGAAATTAAAATACGTCCAAATTTTACTCTTTTTTTTGTTTATATTTGAACATCTATAACTCAAATTGTACATAAAATTTATGGTATTGAAATTCTCCTGTAAATAACTTTACTTTTTTCATAAAAGAATATCTTGTGGTATTTTTTTATAAATTTATTTTTATTTATATTAATTATAATATTTATCCTCTAGATAACTTGTGGTATTATTAATTATTTCATAAAAGACAAACTGGATTGTTTTTCTATTTTTGTTTATTATACAAGTTAATGTTTTTGTGTTTAGAAAAGTTACTAAGTTAGTCTACAAATATTAATGATGAACTCAGTAATTAATTATTGTGAAAACTTTCATTAAGAGTTCATAACAAGTCGTACATGGAGATTGGTTAATTTTCAAGGGTGGCAGGAAAATCCTGCCCACCAGTGGGCAGAGGATTTGATTCCAAAAATAAATACCGATTGCAGTATTTGTTAACATGTTGAATTGTTAAATTTATTAAAAATTTCGTATTTATTTCTTGGATTGTTGGACTTATTAAATTGAATTGTTGAATTGATTGAAAATCTCGTATTTATTGTTAAATTGTTTTGTCCATCTCTAGCTCAAATTCTGATTTTTGAAAACCAAAGAAAATTTTGATTTGGTTATTTTAGTTCGGTTTCAACCGAACCGACTGTTTGAACACTTCTAACTGCACCAGACAGCAACGGAGTCAATTCCAGAACCAGGTGCACGATGAACCCGGTCTACTCGAAGATCCGATAGATTTAGAAATAGAAAAACCAGCCACAGCCCACAGCCAGGGTTTCTCTTTCTTTCTCTTTCTCTTTGTCAGGCCAAAACCCAGGGTTCATAGGTTCATCACTTCCTCTTCTCTTCTCTTCTCTTCGAATCGATTCGAATTGAATCTCAGGTTGGTTGGTTGGTTGGTTATTACAACTTGTTCAATCTCAATTTAAGGTTTTTCAAGACTTGTTACTTAATCTTTGCCTCTCTATTTTCTATTTTCTAGCTATACGCTGCGACAAGGCAAAAAGCTCCAAGCTTGCGAACCACTCTCAAGCCATGGTAAAAATAACCCACTTTTATCTTCTTCCCATGCTAAAAAAGCTGCTTCGCTTCGTACCTCTTTGTGCTTCCGACCATAAAAAATAATAATAATAATAATAATAATAATAATAATAATAATAAGGTCTTCGCTTGTCCGGCCTTTATTTATTTTTTATTGGTCAAGAAATTTTGGAGTTGTTTAGTTTTCAAGTTAAAATTTATTAAGGTTTTCTGAAGAATCCCTTGAAAGCTTTGAGTTTTGCTCAAATGGCATAAAGGGATGTGCTTATTTTGAGTTTAGCATGAAAATATGTTTTTATTACCTATAATTTAATACTGGTATCTAGGTTAGTTATTTCAAATTGGATGGTTTGAGGTCGCATTTTAGTTATTTTTTTTGTCTTTTTTTTTGTTTTTCAGTCAGGAAGGAAGGAAACTGTTCTTGATCTCGCAAAATTTATTGATAAAGGTGTGCAAGTCAAGCTCACCGGTGGTCGACAAGGTCTCTCTCTCTCTCTCTCTCTGTTGTAAGTAAATATCATTCTTGTATGGTAAATAAATGCAAGTAGTATTGCGTTGTTTGTTGGTGATATGCAGTGACAGGAACACTAAAAGGATATGATCAGTTACTTAACCTGGTACTCGATGAAGCTGTTGAATTTCTCAGAGGTACTCCCATTCCTATTCCTTCTATTTTATCTCCGATTTATTCTCAGAATCCAACTATTCACATTAGTATACCTGTAATTTGTAACATGTAAGGCCAGGTACTGTTTACTGTACCAGCATAGCATGTTGATAGTGCACCTATCTGACCTCCATTGCTTGCTTTGGTTATTTTTCACCTTCCTTTCAAATTTTGTAAAACCGGTTTGATGTATACCTGTAGGACCAGGTACATAAAGGATTTGTTGGATACTTTTCTTCCTTGATTGAAAAATGTGATGCAAGTTTTGAAAAATGATGTTGTTTATGTTGTTCCTGTTTTGATTATTAATGAATATAAAATTTTGTTGGTAAAGATGCTGACGATCCTCTGAAGACCACCGACCAGACTAGGCGTCTTGGTCTCATTGTATGTTCTTTTACCTCTTTCAGTTCCTTTTTTGTATTTGTTTTTGCAATTGCACCTCTGCGTTGTTACATATTTGCAATTGGGACCCAATACTTCTTGTATCTCCACTTGGATCATTTTTGTCAAATCTGGGTTTTTGAAAAGAAAGTGAGGGCTCATGGTTGTTGTCGGTAAGGGCAATTTTGTCGATATTTAACACTGTAGATCTCCCTTCCATCCTTATTGATAAAAATGGTCAAATGTTATTAACAAATTGCCAAAACCTATTAGTTTTTTCGTGCTTATACTTGTTGTACCTTTTTTTTTTTATGTTTATTGTTCTCTTTGAATTAAATTATCAAGTGTGAATGGTACATTGCATATGTAAGAAGTTTCGGGTAGATCCTTGAGCAAAAATCAATTTATATAGGGTCCTATTGCCTATTTGTGGTATGAAGAGAATGGGTGTCAAAATATTTTGGGTATTAATTTTGGAATTTGTTGGTGTAGGTATGTAGGGGTACAGCTGTAATGCTGGTATCTCCAACAGATGGCACTGATGAAATCGCTAATCCGTTCTTGCAGCCAGATGGGGTTTAGATCTAAAAATTAGATGTCATTATGGTCATGATTTGCTTGTAACTTAATTTGTTATTTTGAGAATCAATCAGGTGTAGTTGTAGAAACAAGACATTATGTACTATTTAATCTTTTGGCTCTGAACTGGTGCAATATCCCGAAGCTTTGTTCATCAAATTTAATTTTTGGCTTGAATATGTACTGTTTATCTCTCTTTAGAAAGCAAAAGCACTGTATGTCAAAGTCATATGATGTAATGCATGCCTCTTTGAGTGGAGCACTTCCTACAATGTCCATCAATTATCAGATGTTGGAATGATGTCTATATCTACATTCGTTCAAAACATGATTGAACATTTGTACCCCCCTTTTTTTGAGGAAAGAAGTTCAGAACTGGTACTGGTACGAGAAAGAGACAATGGCATGAAAGTAATTTGAGTAAAGTTGTCTGGACAACCAGAAAACAGGAAAAATCCAACTCTCGTCTTTAAAATCAGTACTGTGTACCTGTCAAAATGCACCATTTGCTTACCTTGTAAAATACAAGCCAATGAAAGAAAGCACAAATACTACTCACGTAACTGTATCTTGGAAAGGAAGGAATGCAAATTAAAAAGGAAAAGAAGAACAACTTGTGTATAGATTTCAATGAACAGTTAACATTACAAAGCAACAAATTAATTAACTTAGAGCTGGGAGATAAAGATCAAAGTATTATCTTAACCACTAAACCAAAAGCTGGTTTTCAATGAACTAGAGATTTTATAAGATGATTAAGAGGAATACCAACAATACACAAAATAAAAAGAGAGAAGATAACTGACAACAAAATTCATCCCTCTTTTATATTTTAGGAACATGCATTTTAGGGACTCATTGAATAAAATTTACAGGTCAGATGTAGATTACATTAAGCAACTCTACCCTTTTTCTATTTACATTTTTTCTTTTCTTCCTCTTGGGTTGCTTGCAACTCATTCTAATTCTCCCTTCTTCTTTTTTTTTCAATTTACAGTACACTATAGGCTCCAGGCAGCATTTGATCAATATTTCTTTTAAGCTATTTATATGACAAACATAATAATATGCACAACCACAAATTAAACTCGCAATATATCAAGAAATTACAAATACAAAAACATACATTTTGAAAATAATTAAATTAAACCAAAAGCCTACTATTCTTACAACAACTCTAGAGAGAAAAAAAAAAAATCAAAAAGTTCTTAGTACAGAGCAAACAAACCAACCCAACCCAACCCAACCCAACCCAACCCAACCAAGCACTGCACTGAGAAAGCACAACTACTCTACAATGTTATTTTATAAACACTAAAGTGTCCCTGAGTTGATAAAATTTACATCTTCATCATCCATGAGCAGGGTGACAGCTGTCAATACAAGCCTGAGAAATACCAATAATTAATTGCATACAAATAACTTCACATCCCGATCAGGTTGGTAAAACACTTTTGTAACAAAATTTGCACTATTTAGGGCGTGCTCGGCAATTACTGTTCACGTGGTGAAAAAAAAATTCACTCTGAAATTTTGCTTTCCTACGCCCATTCCCCAGCCCACTATGCAGCCGAACAGCCTATTGTTCGGGTTCAATCGGACAAGATAATGCTGTTGGGACTTGGGATAGGTACCAATAATGGTGATTGTTCAAGTCAATGTAGCACTATAGTACAGCTTGGCATTGACCAAGTTGGTACTAGAGTACTGTTACTATATCAGCCTATGCTGGCATTACTGGTAAATGCATATAGAAATAAAAGCTATGAAAAGAAAGAAGATGATTGATTGATGTACCTGTAAATAACGATGACAAAGATGGTGACATAGAAAGCAAGTTTGATAATTCGGTACTTCTTCTCCCAATGTAAGGAGCGAAAAATCTCAGTGACATCTACTAGGTGCTTCCTCTTCATGTATCTTGATGAATGGGTATGGAAAACAATAAAGTTAATAAAGCAGCAATGAATTGCATGCATGGGGAGGAGAGGAGAGGAGAGGAGAGAACTTACAGTTTGAGATGGTAGCAAGTGACGGGTAGGGTAATGAGAAAAGAAAACCAGTGCCATGTGAGCAAAAAGGAGGCGCATAAGACAGCTTGTAGAATAAATTCAGGGAGGATAACAGCATTGATTCGATTAGAGGAATCAAATGGGTTTATATAATCAAACTCCAAATCTGATAGGGTAATGAGCTGTAAGGAAGAAAAATGAAATTAGTATTTGAAAAGTAAGCAACCAAAACCCTAATTAGAGAGAAGGAAGTGGAAGAGTAGGAAGTAGGAATTAGGACCTGGTAGAGGGAGAGACCAATTAGAGAGATGACAGAGACAAAGGCGAACAACCACAGCATCAGCTCCCACGACATCTTAATTTTCTCTTTTATTCGCCTCACCGCACCGATCCACTACCACTACTCTCTCTCTCTATCTCTCTCTCTCTCTCTCACTCACCGTACAAACTAGACTACCACTACCCACTACCAGAGGTAGAGACAGACTGGAGAGTAGTCGCGTACTCGCGTGGGGAAGAGGAAATGAGGAAAATGAGGAAATGAAAAATCAGACGGTAGCTAGCTCTCTTCTCTTTATTTGACGCTTTCATCACATTTCAAGGCCTTTCTTGGGCTTACTTACTTCTATTACTGAATAAACAGGAATTTTCACATCTCATTCAATAATTGAGGCCTCTTTTCCAATTTCTGATTTCAAGGCCCACCACCATACAATTTATTTCATTTCATTTATTTCCAGATCACGCCGCTCAAAATTGCTAAATCTTGCCCATAAGATGGAGGCAATTTTATAATGAATGAAGAGGGAATCAATCAATGTTTGCAAGTAGAAATTTCAAGGGTTTCCACGTTACGTCTAGAGTGGAGGTCAGAGCGAGAACACAATACCAGTGAATGAATCTACCACACAAGAAACAGAAAACTACAACTAACCGCGCAGCAAAAGCATCCCAATTCCAAAGGTAAAATAAAATAATAAAAGAAAATAACAGTGTAATTATTTTATCTACAAATTTTGCAGCAAAGGGGAAATAAAAAAAAATGGGACTACATGTCACTTGTCAAAAAGGTTTAGGCTTAGGTTTAGGTTCAGCAAGCAACTCAAAAGTCTACTGACAACTAACAAGTGAAATCTTTTAACTCAAGTCTGTCCAGGTTCCTTGGGCGCAACCCGTGTGTAGGTAAAACTGCGCACATTAGAAGAACCAGCTGCTGCAGCATTACATGCAGCACTAGAAGTGCCATCTGACGACTGGCCCCCACGTTTCCACTGGAGGCTGCGGCTTCCACCACCTCTTACTGGGGCCCTACCCCGTGCCATATATGGTGAGAAGGACGCACCATTATGAGCAACCCGACCTGGACCCCAGCCTGTCACTGTCACTGTTGTTGCACCAGATTCTTGAGAGTTCTTTCTCACAACCTGAAAGAGAATCAAAATCATACATTTCATGTAATTCCATACATTACATTACAATCAAAATCAAAATCAAAATCATACCTTGAGAATGCGGGACATAAATGAGGTGCCATTGAGGGAAAGAGCTGCCTCTGCTGCTTCCTTTTGCAAGAACTCTACGTAGGCCGATCTGTTTTTGTTTTTCGGTGCATCAAAAGTACAAAATTAAAATATCTTGTAGACAACTACCATGAGTGAATTTACTGTTAGAACATATGCCCCAAAATCTTGAACATTTATATCACTTGTTATTGAAATTTATAGAAATAAAGAATTTCAAAAGGGTAGATGTGCAAATTTGGTAATAATAGTCATGAATGATCAAAACTCGTAAATATAAAAGTACATTGAGGAGGGTTCAAATGCCTCCATTTTTTGTGCCTCCACCATGCCTCCATTTTTAAAAACTTTAATAACTCAAAATTTAAAACTTAAAAGACAAAATAAAACCGTTGGATATGATCTACATCATTTTATCTATGTGCTCATAAAAAATTATCACATTTTGATTTTGTTTTTATGTGAGTCAATAAGTTGAAAAATCAACGTCTAGAAATTATCCACATTAGTACGTTTTTTAGAAGCTCTTGATGACAACCAAAACAAAATTGAAATGTCATAATTTTTTACACGTGCATAGATAAAATGATGTAGATCATATCCAACAGTTTTATTTTGACTTTTAAGTTTTAAATTTTGAGTTATTAAAGTTTTTAAAAATGGAGGCATGGTGGAGGCATGAAAAATGGAGGCATTTGAAACCTTCTCAAGTATATTACCCTGTGGATTGACCAGTATTGACATCAGCCAAAATAATGACTTTAAGAACCGCACCAAATTTGTTGAAATGACGAGAAAGGGCATCTTTAGTTGCACCAAAGTGCACCTACACAAACAATATATAGTCAAACAAGCCAACATACAGATATAAAGATAGACAAAAAAGTAAGACTATTATATGATGCACTTGGTTGGGAGCAACACAATTTACCAGTAATATAGTTAGTGGTCATTTTAACTAAAGACAGTAGCAGGATGTCAACAGTTATTTCATTATTAACTCAAATTGCTCCTACTGTTCTCCCACTGAAAGAATAATAGTTAATCAAACAGAGAGAGAGAGAGAGAGAGAGAGAGAGAGATGACTTACATTGCTAACAAATAGAGTTCTGGCATCAGGATCCTCTAGAGATCGACTAGCAGCTGTATACAGTACAACAATAAAAAAATTGTTATTACTGAAAAAAGAAAACAAATCAAATTCCATAAACAACAAAACAGCAACTATATAAGTTTATTTTTTATTTTTTCTTGTACCAGGTGTTGTTGGGGTCTTTGGCAGAACCTTCTGTACCATTGCTGGGACAGTAACCTGAAAAAATAGGTTAAAGCACCAAACCAATAAGTATGATATCGTACATTCATTAGTATGCAAAATGATTTAAATAAATCATATGCTAAAACTTCTTCCAGTGTGTACTGGTATAAGTAGCTGTATAGAGAGAGGTGCGGTATTATGGTACCAATGTCAAGCACCAGCTATTCATCTCGACTTGCTCATGTCTAAGCCAAGGTACAGCCAAGAGAATAACATTCTCAAAGAATGGCATAGAGTAGGACATACTCGTTTGTACCAGGCAGGTACAGCAAAAGGTAGGTAAAGAAGTAAAAATGACAAAACAGACCTCTGTATTTTCAGCTTTAGACACCTTATTGTTTTCAAGAGAGAAGCTGTGTGTTTCTTGTACCATGCCAGGAGATTTCCATGTATTTACATTAACAGAAATATTCAAAATCTTGCTCGGTTTGCTCCCAATATGACTTACTGGAACCGCTGCTACTTGTTTGCTCACCACCTCCTCCTCAGCCTGAGCAACACTATATTCCACCATGTCATAACCATCTTTATCAGAAGCTGAATCTGAGCTGTATTTCTTCTCGATTTCAGCATGAGAAATTCCCATTGAGCCCCTTGCCCTGCCAAGCCTATCGAACACGCTGCTCCGCTCCCCTCCGCTGCTGCCACTTGGCATTGGAATCACAGATCTGGGCCTATACTTATCTTCTTCTTCTTCTACTTTGACATCTTCCTCTTCTTCTTCTTCTTCACTTAATTCATCTCTTCCATGCGGGAAAGGAGCAGAGAGAACGGATCGGAGGCGGTTGATAGAGGGTTCAGCAGGTTCAGTGGTGGCAAGAGGTGCATGGCGCATGGGTTTTACAGCATCCCTAACAGCAAACTGGAGGAGGCGACGTGGGGCATTGACTGCCGGTCTCGATGGTGGGTCCTGCTGAATAAAATATGAAAATGTTAATTAGTTTGTTTTGTTTGAGATTAGATAAAGATTAGGCCAATTAATGAAATTGAGAAGTGAACCTCTTTTATTTGTTGGGAGTTGTCTTGTCGGAGACGCCTTCTGTGAGTGCGTGAAGTAGCAGTGGGTTTTCTATCTCTATCTCTTGTATCTCTTGTATCTCTTGTATCTCTACCTCTATCTGGTTGTTTGTCAACTGGATTAAGTACACTAGTGACAACACTTCTCAAAGGGAAGCTTGCTCTCTCCTTTTTTCGCTCTTCCCACACTATCTTTTGCCTCTTTGTAGTAGTAGTAGTCTCATTGTCATTGGGCTGCTGATGTTCCTTTTCAACACTATTATCTTCTGAAAGAGAAAGATTCCAGTCTCTCCTGGGCCGTTTTACACTCTTGTCTTTGTCATCCCGAGAAGGGCCTCTTTGTAATTTGGAGGTGGGGGCAGGTGGTGGTTGGGCATCGACATAGAGTTGTAGGTTAGAGGATAGATGATCCCAAAGCCTGGACAATGAATGAAAGAATTGAATATCTTGAAGAAGAGAAAGGAGAAAGGGGAAATGAAATGAAAGGTTTGAAGAATACCAACCAAGAAATGAAAGAGAGATTGTCGTCCCCTAAGAAGACGTGAAGCTCTTGGGCGGCCTCGTCTTTGCGCCTCCCGTTTCTTAGCAGCACGATCACATATTCCACCAGCGTATCATCCGTGTAATCTCCCATGAAATCCTTCAGCTTCTCTTCAATCGTCGCTTTCAGACTCGCCACCCCCTCCGCCGTGAAATTAACCTTGAATGTACGATCATCTCCTCCTCCTCCTCCCTCCGATTCCATCGCTCGCGTTGCTCACTTCTCTCTCTCTCTCTCTTATCCCTTGGATTGGATCAATTTGTAAGGGAATAGGAATAGGGAATAGGGATCGATCGATGTTTTTCCAAAGCCAAAGGGGGTAAAGCCGAAGGGGATGGATGGTTTATGGTTGAGTCCAGTGTGAGTCTGTGTCTGAGTCGGGTCGGAGCAGCAGCAGCACTGCAGCAGCCCCCTATTTTGTTTTATTTTGTTTTATTTTATTTGTTTCTACTTTTATTACTTGATTTGTAATGTAATGAATCTATTCTAGGGTTTTTGACGAGGGAACAGCAACAGAAACACTGGAACAGCGCAGGCCGAACAACTACAAATTAATACTAATTAAAACACAATTTCAATTTTGCTTTCTTTCTCAGTTAACCCAATTGACCAAACAATTAATTATAATTTTACCTTCATTAAAATGCTACTTTTAATTCCAGCTCAATTGGGTGGGGTCCTTTAATCTTGTTCTTCTTTTATAATTGTATTCTCCAAGTAACCGATTCCAATCAAAGTTGGCAAATCCTAAATTATTAAGTACTTCTTGTTTACTGTCTCATGCACTAGACACTACTATAATATGAATTTATTGCATGAGCAGCACTGGTTTGTTGCATGGTAGGGACGGCCCATGCAAAAGAAATGACATTTCTGAATTCGTAAAACTTGTTGCAAGGCAAAGCCCATGCAACAAGTATCCCATGTAAATGTGTATTGTGCAATCATGCAACTGTTTTCTTTCTCCCCATGCAAATACATTTTGAAAGTCAGATATTATAATTAATTGGAGGTCCATGCAACAACTCAACCCCATGCCCATGCAACTACTTAACCACATTGTAGATATTATATTTTATTAAAGATTCATGCAACTACTTAACCCCATGCCCATGCAACTACTTAACCCCTTGTTTATATTATATTTTATTGAAAGTCCATGCAAATAGTCCACTACATGCTCATGCAAATAGTCTGGACTGACAGTTCTCATTAATTGCATGGGATTGTCCATGCAACTAGTTTAATTCCCGCCCATGTAATTGTTTACTTCCTGGAGACATTCATTTCTGTTTATTTGATATCTCCTTTTAATGATGATTTTTATTATAAATCACAACAACATGAATAATAGCAATATATAAGAATTCAATACTTAAATAACTATTTTAATGCAAAAAAATTGGTATGCAGACGTAATTATAATATTCGTTGTTATTAGTTATTCTATTAATTCTAATTTGATACTCTGAAATATATAATATAAACTATAACATAAATAGAGACAGTAATTAAGAAAAATGACTTTCATAAAACATTAATATATATCATTCAAATTTACATTTGATAATAACAAAATAAAAAAATACCAAGCTGTCATCTAAAGAGGAAAAAAAAATGGATTAAGATATTATATATTTAGTTCAAATACAATGGCTTGTTCCTCAGTAAAGCTCTCTTTGGCCAACAAATCAGACAAGTCTTGTCTTGTCAAGATTAGTAAGAACTTGTTCAACTGTAAGCCTCTCCTGTTGGGCTACACAATATTAAAGTAAATTTAAATTAGTTCAATTGAATTTGTAGGCTAATAATCAAGATTGTTGCCGCAATATATTTTGAAAAGTATTAAGACAAATAATCCCAAACAAAATAAAATTTGCAAATTGTAGTAAATTTGAACAAATTTAAATATGTTAACTATGACCATTTTGCTATTCTTTCGACTCAATTATCAAACCAGAATATAATATTGTGTAATTATCAAATTATAATGTATAACATTGCACATGCAATCGGTGTACTATTGTTTCTTTTTACTGCAGAGAGATTCTTGTGGGTAAGATCATGTGTTAATACTTGTGTTTCATCCTAAGTAGATCGCAACACCTAAGCTAATGACCCCATACCTTTCAAAAAACAAAAGTCAGTAACTTCTGTACGTATTGACCCCCATAGTCCAAAATCTTGCCTCTGCCCCTGGCCTGAGTAACAGTTCATTTCATCATTGAAGACCAAATTAAGTATTAAGCAATCCTAACATTACTAAGGTCTATTGTGTGTGCAACCCTGAATATTTTCCTATCCACAAGTACCAAGCATCAAGGAAGCACCTGATTTACTACTTATAAGGACCTTGCCATAAGTAATCAAAATTGAGATCACAGAAAAATGTATTTCAATTACCAGAATATCAGTTTAGGTAAGGAAAGGTGCCACAATCCGAATTGCACCAACAGTGCCAACATCACTAGGAGTTTTACCTACCTATGAGATATGATTCTAGTCAAATATAACAGTATTAGATAATTATTTTGCGTGGAAAAAATAAAAATATAATACAAACACTAAATTATTTTAAATATCCTATGTCCAGCACTCCATGTTATCTTTAAGTGAGCAAAATTGTGCAAAATTTACCGTCAACAAGGATGATTCAATGTAAGTGGACAAACAGCCGAAGCATACAAATATCATTGACAATATGGCATTCAGATGTCAAGGAACCACATCCAAACATACTTGTAAGAGTCAGGACTTACATGGTAGATTGATATCAGGAGTTACATGATTGATATCAGTATCCAAACATACTTGCAAGAGTCAGGACTTAATTACATGGTAGATTGTTATCAGTACTGAAATTCTAACCTTTACATGCTACATTGGCCTTGGTTGGATGCACATACCTGAACTTCTTAAAAGCACTGGAGAAGACAGTTTAGAAGGATTGTGGAATGCTTGCTAAGAACTATTATCTGATACGTACAAGTTTACAACCTAAGAAAGATCAGGCAGGCAATGTACTATCAACTATTGAAAAACTGAACAAAGGCTTCACTTGGCTGGAATTGTACAGGACCTATCCCCCAATAGTCAGGCATTAGTTGTAAGAATCAGCATCCTATATCACACCACCAATGGGTAACCTTCTTATTAGCGAGGATTGCAATTCCTTTGAGCATGTAGTAGCACAAGACAAGACCAGTAGACAATTGAAAAAAAAAAAAGTAAAGAAAGTAGTGGAGAAAATTTCAATTTTCAACCTCATTTCCACATGCCAACTTGACTAACTGGCTAACTGCAGACCTAACAACAAATTTCAGAGAATCTAAATACATTGTCTATCATTTTTCATAACTCAGAATAACCGGCAACCATGCAAACAAGTATGCCATTAAAAAGTTCACCATCCCACCTGATATTCTAAACTAATAGTACTTATTCCACGATTAACCCAAATAAATCTGCTAAGCTTCACCTCATTCTGTACTATACTTATTCTAAACTTAAAGAAAGAAAAAATAATTCAATAACAATACTCTATTTCCTCATCAACATGAGAGTTCAACACAAAGCATTATTCTATTTTTATGGTAAGCCTCTTTTTCCTGTATGAATTTAGTGGTAATGATGTCAAATTATAATGCATGCAATCTCTGCAACATCATGTTTTCATGTACCTTGATGAACTCCTGATCAAATACTGCTTGAGCTTTAAAATCGGGTGCCTTCTTACCAACCAATGGAAGATCCTTCACAAAATCCATCCTAGTACTTTCTGGTATTTTCTCAACATAAAATGACCAGTATTTACCAGTATTTTCTGGTAATTTCTGGTATTCACTAGTACTTTCTGGTAATTTCTGATATTTACAGTATTTTCTGGTATC
This sequence comes from Carex kokanica, assembly GCA_025461125.1. Taxonomy (NCBI): domain Eukaryota; kingdom Viridiplantae; phylum Streptophyta; class Magnoliopsida; order Poales; family Cyperaceae; genus Carex; species Carex kokanica. The sequence goes on along the minus strand of JAJGRX010000991.1, from coordinate 196,956 downwards.
TATGTAATTTTCTGGTTTTCTCTGAACTATGTACTATTGTCTTTTAGTTTAATGAATTACCTATGGGATTGAAATAAAAAATAAATAAATTGAAGGGTATTTTAGACCTTTATGCCAAAATAAGGGGCAGCTGCACGCTCCAATGAGAAGAAAGGCGGCACTCCAAATGCTAATGTCACGGGGCACAACTAAATTATATATAAGAAAAGAAGTATATTATTAGATAGAGTTATCTCATAATATAAAACATGCTATGCAAATTTCACAAAAGGCTACTCATGATAAAGTATAGAAAACTACTGAGAATAAGTAACAGTTAAAAAAATTCACAAAAAATGTGATAAACAAAAGACTTACGTTTGTGAGTACAACCAGCAATCTGATTATTAATCATAAATGGCATGAATTCATCCTTCTTTTCCTACAAATTTTTATAAATTTAATTGTAAATTCATAAGCACTAGTGTTTTATCATGAAATGTAATCTTACCAAAATTACACATTGTCTATCATGTATGAGGCGGAGGGTTTGCGGAGATCACCGCTGTCACCTTTTTTTTCTTCGCTTTTTTCGTATCAGAGAAATAGATCAATTCTTTTTCAATCGAAGAAATAGGATTTGGGCGGAAAGGGTCAGGGTCTGGCAGCGGCGAGGGAGCGAGAGAGAGATGGGTCACCAGGTCGGTTTAGGGCTGGCGGAAAGGTAGGTAGGGGTTTGGCGTCAAAATGTTCTTTCACTTCCCGGCCAATAGGAATCCATAAACGAAGCACCCACGGATCATCATATCCACCGTCTCTTTGTACCCATCCGACGCTCCAAAAGAGGTGGAGGGAAGATGTCCAAAAATTTGGTAACTTTCTCAAATCTGATTTGGTTTTGAAAAAAACACCAAATCCCAGAGAAGAACTCTTTCTGTATCGCACTTAGGCACCTGCTCACAAATTCATATCACCTGAGGTATCATAATTTCTCCATTTTAGATTGGTGTTGTCAATACTCAATACGGATTTTGCACGAATATTGAAGAATACATTGCATTTCACTTGGGGCGGATCTAAACTGAAATATTAAGTTACCTCAGAGAATATAGACTCCCATCCAGAGCCTCTAGAATGGACAACTCCTTTGAAATCAAGACCATTCATCTCCCATCGGACGGTTATGATTTACAAATCTACAATATATGTAATAATTGTACATCAAATAATATGAAAAAAATTAAAATAAATATTTTCTACTTTTTTTACATCTTATATGACCAAATAATACTTATAAATGTCAATTTTATATAATTTCATCGTTATTTGCCTCTTAAATTTGAGTCAGTAATTTTGAACCGTTTATTTTTACGTTATCAATCAACGGTCGATCTGCAATGAAGTGATTCCAAATTTATTTTGAAATGATCAGGAGAAAACTCTGAACATAAACAACCCAAAATTTATTGAGTTTGCTTATGTCTAAGCTTTGATTCAACCTTTCGATGTTTCAATATCCCGACGACTTGATGAATAGGTAAATGAAAATAAAATTTTATCGAACTTTGTGATGTAAATTCTGCAATACAAGTAATAAATCCTAGTTTATACTCAATTCGGTTGCAAGTGTACAACATTGTCAAGTAGTACTTAGGGATCGTCTCCACAGGGACAAGTTGGAATATCTTTTCTAATCTAGCAATTTAATTTAGTAAAAGAAAATACAAAGGTTTTTGTTTGTTCAAATGGTTGATTTGGTTTTGATTAAACTGAATTAAACTAAAGTCTTAAGGCAAAATCTGATTTTTAACAAAGATGAGAGATTAGGGTTTCTTAGGGTTCCTATCCACTAGTGTTATGACTAATTGGTTTATTAAATTTGTTCTTTTAATTATGAAGGAACAGTTGAAGGTTGTAGGTACAAAGGGATATTTCTATATTAATACCATCTTCAAATTAGAATAAACGTCACTTCTCGGTACTTGGCTATGCTAATCTAAAGTCATTAAGTTCTTACTGTCTCAATTAATCTAGAAAACCGTCTTTCACCTCTCGGTACTTGGCACAATTTGTCTAAACTATTAAGTAAAGCCCTTATAAGACAAGCGTCACCTCTCGGTACTTAGCCTATCAAATATCCTATTCTTTATGGTCGGGACTTAATATTCAATTTCTCAATTGCAAATACCAAATCCTAAGATTTCATGTGATTTCGATTAAGTCTTCACAATCAATCAAAATAAAACCAACTAAATCATCACAAAAGTTTCAAGTACAGCCCTAATTAACCCTAGAAAAGCCTTTAGCCAGTCATGGCTAAAGCATAAATCAAATTAAAAATATTAAAAGAGTTCCAAAGAGAGAAAATAATAAAACCGGTTGATCAGCGATGTCTTTTTCTCCCTCCTTCTCTCTTCCTTTCTCTTCCTTTGTCTCTCTTTGTCTTTCTTGTTAAAACCAGAAATTCTGTCTAAAAAAAACGTCCCCCTTCTATTTTACAAGTTTCCCTTTTTATACCCCAGCAAAACCTAAAAATAAATCCCTCAAAATAGCAAATTCGGGCTCTGAAACCGCCTTATTGCGGGCCGCAATAACATCCTTTACGGGCCGCAATGAGTGGAGGCGGTTAACTTCTCTGCTGTCTGGAATTGTTCTGTTTGATAATGCTGCGGCCCGCAATGACATCCATTTCGGTCCGCAATGGAAGTGGAAATTTCTCCTGGCTTCGTGCTGACTTGCCACAAATCACCCGTTTTGCTCCGTTAAGCTCCAAACACTTGATTACCTGTAAAATAAACATAACTAGGGCAGTAACTTGAACTTTCGGACATTCTAACCTAATTAAACCTAATCTCAACAAAACTTGGCTTATCAAATTCCCCCAAGCTTGCACTTTGCTTGTCCCCAAGCAACATCTAAACTTGGACTACCATTCGATCTCTAATTCAACCATATATCAAGTATATTTCTCAAATGAAAAATTTGTATGATCTTGCCAAAATTTAGAAATCCCCATGTAAATTTTCACAAATCTAAAGTTCAACCCTTGGTTAATCATGATTCACCCCACAATTCGATTACTCTAACTTTCATTTCCTTAAAGACTCAGAATTTGCGAACTTTATTCATCAAAATTTATTAAAAGACATGCATTTTTATTTGTGAAGAAAAATTCCCCCAAGATTGGATAAAGCTTAGGTTAGAAAGTCGCGAACTTCGTGTGTTGGTATATTGCAAAATTCATTTCCTAATGTTGATTTTTCTATTTTTCTTTTATCTCATGGCACTATTTTCCCAATCCTCATTTAAGCACTGGTTAGTTACAAGTAGTTAACTGTACCTAACCGTTCTAATTCAAGGGTGCTTTGCATGCTCATAGTCTAACCCTTCCACCAACACGAATGTCAATTTTATCAGGAGACTAGTGGAGCAGGAGTGCTAATGACTCATAACCATAAGTACGTCATGTCGCCGTATCATAGGTAAGAGGAGTCCAAATTAATTTCAAAAATTTTCAAAAATGATTTCAAAATTTTTTGCGAAAATACCATGAATACACACATCCAAAGGTATTAACTCACACCTTTGAATATTCCAATCTTTCTAAATTCATTTGCTTCTTAATAAATTTAAATTCCTAATGTTTCAAATTCTTAAGCCTTTATTTCCACAAAGTTTTTCGCCAAATTGCGTGGTTATTTCAAATTATTCCAAGGGTACTATCGAAAATTTGTTCAAAATTTGCACAAAAATTTCTAATTTTCGCTAATCACTCAAATTTATCAAAAGTTTTAGCCAATTTTAAACATGAAAATTAAATATGATTTTATACTTTATGCATTCTCAAACAATTAAGTCCAATTATGCAAGACTCTATTTTTTATAACCTCGGTAAACATCTTGACAAGTTTGCAATTTCAATCACTTAAGTTTAAAATTACTAACCCTATTCATGGTCAAGTAAAAATCCTGGTTATAACCCTCTAAAATGCATGAAAAATAAAAAAATTTAAAGTTCCTAGATACAATTCTTCCCACCCCCAAGCTTAAATTAAGCATTGTCCCCAATGCTTTAAAATAAACTAAAGTAAATAAGAAGAAAAATGAAAGCTTAACTTGTGTGAAGAACCTTGTGTGAAGAACCGTCGTAGAGGCGGAGAGACGGCGATTCTCGTTTAGCGTCTCGAGCTTGACCATTCTCCTCTTCTAGTTCGTTTGTGCATCGGTAAGGGAGATGCTTGTCCTCCCTTCAACCGGTTCTCTGTAATTGTACACCTTTAGTCGCTGCCCATTTACTTTAAACGCTCCAGTTCGCTCGCTCCAAATTTCTATCGCCCCATGGTCAAACACACGTTTCACCTGAAACGGGCCACTCCACTTGGACTTGAGTTTACCTGCAAAGAGCTTAAAACGTGAATTGAACAATAAAACATAATCACCAATTTTAAACTCCCTTCGAATTATGTGCTTGTCATGCCATTTCTTCGTTTTCTCCTTATAAATTTTGGCATTCTCATACGCGCTCAGACGGATCTCCTCAAGTTCATGCAAGTCGAGGATGCGCTTTTTGCCAGCTTGAAGCATGTCAAAGTTAATAGACTTGATAGCCCAAAACGCCTTATGCTCCAATTCGACCGGCAAATGACATGGCTTGCCATAGACAAGCTTGAAAGGAGTCATGCCAATTGGCGTTTTGTAGGCCGTGCGGTATGCCCAGAGTGCGTCATCTAGTCTCAAACTCCAGTCTTTTCGGGTCAAGCCTACAGCGGTTTGGAGAATGTGCTTGATCTCGCGGTTTGAGACTTCAACTTGACCACTTGTTTGCGGATGGTACGGAGTTGCGACTTTGTGATTTACACCATACTTCTCCATTAGACTTGCAAAGGATCGGTTTATGAAGTGAGAACCTCCATCGCTAATTACCACTCTTGGAACACCGAACCTTGGAAAAATCACTTTTTGGAAAAGGCGCTTGACGGTTTTTGAGTCGGCTTCGGGGCTCGGTATCGCTTCTACCCACTTGGAGACATAATCCACCGCTACAATGATGTACTTGTTGTTGCATGAGCTCGGAAAGGGTCCCATAAAATCAATGCCCCATACATCGAATAATTCAACTTCTAGAATGCTTTGCTGAGGCATCTCATGTCTCTTCGTTATGCTTCCCATCCTTTGACACTTGTCGCAAGAGATAACAAACATCCTTGTATCCTTAAAAAGGGTTGGCCAAAAGAAACCGGCCTGTAGGACTTTGGCAGCCGTTTTGTTGGTTGAAGCATGTCCTCCGTAAGGTGATGAATGACAATGGTAAAGAATCGATTGTACCTCATCTTGTGGAATACAGCGTCTGTGAATCCCATCAACACCAAGCTTGAAAAGATATGGATCATCCCAAAAATAATGCTTGGCATCCGCATAGAATTTCTTTCGGGATTGGTATGTGAGGTTGGGTGGTAGAGACCCACATGCAAGAAAATTAGCAATATCAGCGAACCACGGGTATTCGACCGTACTCACTTGGTAGAGCTGCTCATCGGCAAAAGAGTCATCTATTGGCAAGTCTTTGTTTGAAGGTTCAGCCACAATGCGTGAAAGGTGATCGGCCACTAGGTTTTCGGTGCCCTTCTTGTCCCTTATCTCAAGGTCAAACTCTTGGAGCAAGAGGATCCATCGGATGAGGCGCGGTTTTGCATCTTTCTTGGTAAGGAGATAACGAACTGCCGCATGATCCGTGTAGACAATAACTTTAGAACCCACCAAATAAGGGCGAAACTTGTTGATGGCGAAGACCACCGCAAGTAACTCATTTTCAGTTGTGGTGTAGTTGACTTGGGCCTCATCTAACACTTTGCTTGAGTAGTAGATTGCATACGGCTTCTTGTCGACTCGTTGTCCCAATACCGCTCCAACGGCATAATCACTTGCATCGCACATTATCTCAAATGGCTCATTCCAATTCGGGGGTTGCAAGATAGGCGTTGAAATCAAAGCTTCTTTCAACCTATTAAAAGCATCTAGACAATCCTCATTAAAATCAAAAGGGACATCCTTAAGCAATAAATTGGTCAACGGTTTGGCAATTTTAGAAAAATCTTTAATGAACTTTCGATAAAAACCGGCATGCCCTAAAATGCTTCTAACACCCTTCACATTAATTGGTGGAGGTAACTTTTCAATCACCTCTACTTTGGCATGATCAACCTCTAAACCTTTTTCAGAAACAACATGGCCTAAAACAACACCCTCTTGAACCATAAAATGACACTTTTCCCAATTCAAAACAAGGCTAACATCTTCACATCGTTGCAAGACTTTGGACAGGTTGGTCAAACAATCATTAAAGGTTGTACCATAAACTGAAAAGTCATCCATAAAGACTTCCATGGATTTCTCAATCAGGTCTGAAAATATACCCATCATTGCCCTTTGAAAAGTGGCCGGTGCATTACATAACCCAAAGGGCATCCTACGATATGCAAAGGTACCATATGGACAAGTAAAAGTGCTCTTTTCTTGGTCATCAGAATGTATTGGTATCTGAAAGAAACCACTATAACCATCTAAGTAACAAAAGAAAGAGTGCTTAGCTAGCCGTTCAAGCAATTGATCTATGAACGGGAGAGGAAAATGATCCTTGCGCGTGCCGGTATTGAGCTTTCGATAGTCGATGCACATGCGCCATCCCGTCACAAGTCGTGTTGCAATTGGCTCGCCATTCTTCCCTTCTATCACCGTTGTTCCTCCCTTCTTTGGCACCACATGGATTGGGCTCACCCATTTGCTATCAGAGATAGAGTAGATGATGCCGGCGTCAAGTAGCTTGTGTATCTCTTTGAGCACGACTTCGCTTAAGTTCGGGTTCAATCTCCGTTGGCCTTCAATGGTTGGTTTGTGTCCTTCTTCCATCAAGATCCGGTGCATGCAAATAGAAGGGTTGATTCCTTTGAGATCGTCTAATGTGTATCCAATGGCCTTTCGGTGCATCCTTAATATTTGCAGAAGTTGTGAGGTTTGGTCTTGGTTTAGAGATGCGTTGACAATAACGGGATAGGTTTGGTTTGGACCAAGGTATTCGTATCGTAAGGTCGAAGGCAATGGCTTTAGTTCAACCTTGGGTGCATCCTCCGTGGTTTCGGCAAAGTTAGGAAGGATCTCAGCGGTTGAAACTTGAAAAATCGGGCTTAGAATAGGCTCCTTGTCATTCTGGAAGGGATTATTGCGGGCCGCAATGGACTCTGTTTGAGTCAGGTGTTTTGTCTGAAGATGTTGCGGGCCGTAATGGTTGTGCGATTTTCATCCTTCTCTGTCTGAAGATGTTGCGGGCCGCAAAGACATCCACATAACTCGTTATGTTAACTTTTTCGCACTCCTGATCCATCCAATACTCAAAGGAACCCTTCTCCAAGTTGTTCATGAGCTCTTCAACTATCAACCTGTCAAGAATCTCAACACTAAAAACGCTTTGATCGTTAGATGGATATCTCATAGATCTTTTGATATCGAATGTCAATTTTTCTTCACCAATATTCATTGTTATAATTCCATCATGAACGTAAATTACAGCTTTTGCTGTATTGAGAAATGGTCTACCTAACAAGAGTGGTGTATGAGTGTCCTCATCCATGTCAACCACAACAAAATCTATTGGTACAAAGAACTTTCCAATTTGAATTGGCAAGTCCTCTACCACTCCTAAAGGTAACTTAACCGATTGGTCTGCCAATTGAAGAGATATTCTAGTTGGCTTAAGTTCTCCAACACCTAACCTATCATACACCGACTTAGGCATAAGACTTACACTTGCTCCTAGATCACATAGTGCACGTTTAAATTGAACATTTTCTATAGAATATGGTATGGAAAATTTACCCGGATCATCCAACTTTTTGGGCAATTCATTCATTACCATGGCACTTCCGTTCGTGTCTAAGGATACCATTTGAACTTCTTCAAGTTTACGCCTATTTGAAAGAATGTCCTTGAAAAATTTGGTGTAAACCGGCATTTGGGTCATTACCTCAGTCAATGGTAGGTTCACATGCAATTGTTTCAACAGTTCAAGAATTTGACAAATTGTTTGTCGGTTCTCTCATTCTTAAGTTTCCAGGAAAAGGTGCGTATTTGTGAGGAGGGATGTAGAGAGGTACCTGTGCATTCACCTTTGGCATCTCATCTTGAGATAGCTTTGCTTGTTCCGCATGGTCGCTTGGTGCAATTGGTGTAGTTTCCTTTGAGGCGAAATCCTCATGTGTGGAGATGAGCTCATCATTGCCTCGTGTCTCTTCACCTTGCGGTTGTACATAGTCATCTTTTGGCATAGGTGGATCCTCATATTGCGTACCGCTGCGAAGCATGTGCCTAACCGCCTTGACATCCTTGGGATTGTTCTCGGGTTTTGGCGGAAGGGTGCCCGGTTGGCGAGAGAATTGTGTAGCTTGTTGTGCAACTTGGTTTTCAAGTAATTTGTTTTGAGTTGCCAACATGTCTACCTTTTTGGTCAATTCATCAAACTTTTGGTTTTGACTTGTCATGAAAGTCTCCATCATCAATTCGAGATTGGACTTTGGTTGTGCATTAGAACCATACCCTTGGTTACCATAACCTTGATTTGGTCTATTAAAGTTTGAGTTACGTTGGTTGTTTTGATTTCCTTAGGTCGGTTGGTCATTTTGTCTCCACGAAAAGTTTGGGTGATTTCTCCAACCGGGGTTGTAAGTATTGGAGTAAGGATTGTTGTTTGGTTTGAAATTGCCTTGGTTAATTGCATTCACTTCCTCAAAACTAACCTCATTACTTACACCACAATTAATTGCTAGATGATCGGTACCACCACAAATTGAACAAGGAAGAGGAGAGGAATTGCTTACCGAGTTTACGCTCATTTGATCAATTTTGCGATTCAAAGCGGCAATTTCTGCAGCCAAATTTGGATTCGAATTCACCTCCTTCATTCCCCGCTGCAGGATGACCGGTGTCTCCCTAGGGTTGTGCCATTGGCTTTGGTTGAGAGCCATGTCATCAACCAACTTGTATCCATCAATAGCCCCTTTATTCATGAGACTACCTCCAGCAGCTGCGTCTAACATACCCTTGTCCTGTGGCAGAAGGCTGTTGTAGAAGATCTGCAACAAATTCCACCCCTCGATACCATGGTGGGGACAGTACCTCTGCAGTTCTTGAAACCTCTCCCACGCCTCGCTCATAGTTTCTTCTCCTTTCTGTCGGAAATTGTGGATTTGATGGCGCAAGGAGTTTGTTTTGGATGGCAGAAAAAATTTGTTGAGAAAAACATTCGTCACCTTCGGCCAAGTATTCATGTTCTCGGGTCGTTGGCCCTTATCCAACTTTTAGCCTTATCTGCAAGAGAAAACGTGAAGGCCATAACTTTAAGATTTTTTGGAGAAGCAGTTTGTACCTTAATTGTGCTGCAGATTTCTTCAAAATTGGCTAAATGCTGTGTTGCGTCTTCGTGAGGTAGACCATGGAACAGATGACGCTGCACCATGCTAACCCATGCTGGCGGAATCTGGTATTCTTCAGCATTGATAGTAGGTGCCGTATACCCAAGGTGGATTTCCTCAGCCCTAGGTGCTGTAAAGTCTCTCAAGGGGCGATTGGCATCAGCCGCTTCAGTGTTTTCTCTATCAATGGCGGCTGCGCGCAACAGTTGAAGTTCATTGGCCATTTGATCCCGTTCTCTTTGAAGGTTTTCCAAACGAGCATTTTCATTTCCGGCTGACATGTCTAACCGGCGTGGATTTATACTCAAGAAAGGTCCCCTTGTTGGGTGTTTGTTCCGTCTTTCGTAGAAAAGATGAGTTGATCCTTTCCTAGAAAACCACTCAACCAAATCTGTGGCTTCCGGGGTTGGAGGTTCTTCTGCCAGATTTCAACCTGCTCAAGTGAGAGAGAAAGAAAGCAAAAGAAAATTAAAAACAATTACTAACTAAATTACTTAGGTCTGAAATAATATTCTCCGTTGTCCCCGGCAACGGCGCCAAAAACTTGATGTAAATTCTGCAATACAAGTAATAAATCCTAGTTTATACTCAATTCGGTTGCAAGTGTACAACCTTGTCAAGTAGTACTTAGGGATCGTCTCCACAGGGACAAGTTGGAATATCTTTTCTAACCTAGCAATTTAATTTAGTAAAAGAAAATACAAAGGTTTTTGTTTGTTCAAATGGTTGATTTGGTTTTGATTAAACTGAATTAAACTAAAGTCTTAAGGCAAAATCTGATTTTTAACAAAGATGAGAGATTAGGGTTTCTTAGGGTTCCTATCCACTAGTGTTATGACTAATTGGTTTATTAAATTTGTTCTTTTAATTATGAAGGCACAGTTGAAGGTTGTAGGTACAAAGGGATATTTCTATATTAATACCATCTTCAAATTAGAATAAACGTCACCTCTCGGTACTTGGCTATGCTAATCTAAAGTCATTAAGTTCTTACTGTCCCAATTAATCTAGAAAACCGTCTTTCACCTCTCGGTACTTGGCACAATTTGTCTAAACTATTAGGTAAAGCCCGTATAAGACAAGCGTCACCTCTCGGTACTTAGCCTATCAAATACCCTATTCTTTATGGTCGGGACTTAATATTCAATTTCTCAATTGCAAATACCAAATCCTAAGATTTCATGTGATTTCGATTAAGTCTTCTCAATCAATTAAAATAGAGAATAGATCATAACAAAGAACAAGAAGATACAAAATAAAACCAACTAAATCATCACAAAAGTTTCAAGTACAGCCCTAATTAACCCTAGAAAAGCCTTTAGCCAGTCATGGCTAAAGCATAAATGAAATTAAAAAGATTAAAAGAGTTCCAAAGAGAGAAAATAATAAAACCGGTTGATCAGCGATGTCTTTTTCTCCCTCCTTCTCTCTTCCTTTCTCTTCCTTTGTCTCTCTTTGTCTTTCTTGTTAAAACCAGAAATTATGTCTAAAAAAACGTCCCCTTTCTATTTTACAAGTTTCCCTTTTTATACCCCAGCAAAACCTAAAAATAAATCCCTCAAAATAGCAAATTCGGGCTCTGAAACCGCCTTATTGCGGGCCGCAATAACATCCTTTACGGGCCGCAATGAGTGGAGGCGGTTAACTTCTCTGCTGTCTGGAATTGTTCTGTTTGATAATGCTGCGGCCCGCAATGACATCCATTTCGGTCCGCAATGAAAGTGGAAATTTCTCCTGGCTTCGTGCTGACTTGCCACAAATCACCCGTTTTGCTCCGTTAAGCTCCAAACACTTGATTACCTGTAAAATAAACATAACTAGGGTAGTAACTTGAACTTTCAGACATTTCTAACCTAATTAAACCTAATCTCAACAAAACTTAGCTTAATTCACATAACAAACCCTAGGTTTCAATAGATATAATTTTGGCTTATCACTTTGCTATAAGAAAATAAATGCAATCCTCTTTAATTTCAACGGTTCAGATCGACCAACGGACGATATATTTCTGTGCGTCTTCATGAACTCACCAAACAAGAGTTGACGACTTGTGTCCTGTATGAAATATAAACTCTTGTTTCGTGAGTTCATGAAGACGCGCGAGAATATGTGGTCCGTTGGTCGATCGGGACCATTCAAATTAAAAAGCAATGCATTTATTGTCTTGCACCCAAATTTGATCAAAATTTGTTTTTATTTACCCATCAATCTAGTTGATCGAAAATTGAGGTATCGTATGGCCATAAATACTTCTTGTTGGATCGAAGCTCATACATAATATTTTTTTCGAAGCTTTATTTTGGTTACGTTCAATGTTCTCCCTTGATCATTTTAAAATAGATTTGGAATGATTTCATTGTAGATCGACCGTTAATTTTCTGTGTGAAAACGAACGGTCTGAAAATGTTTTCAAAATTTGAAGGGGCATATAAGGATGAAAGTCCATAAAAATGACATGTACAAGTATTATTTGGTCATATAAGATGTAAAAAAAATAAAAAAATATTTTTTGAATTTTTTACATATGTATTGCTGTATAATTAGTAAATATCAAACTTTCATGTCGTCGGATAAGTAAAGAACGTTCCTGATTTAATCATTTGAATAAGTCTGGGTAGAGAGTTCCCATTCTCTGAGGTAACATAATATTTCTGTTTAGATCCGACCCCATGTAATGTACATTTTCCATTAATATTCGTGCATAATAATAATCAGACGGCTACGATCTAAACATAAATATTATGTTACCTCAGAGTATATGGGTTCGTGGATAGGTCTTCCAATTCATTCATCTCCCACTACCTTCAATTTTTTTTCCTATTCCCACTGCCTCCAATTATTTTCATGTATCCCACGAGGCCAAGGTATTTTTTTTAAAAACCATAATTAAAAAAATTAAAATTAGGGAACCAACATGATTGCCTGGCTATTTCGAAAAACCATAAGAACCGAACAGCCTATTTGGTCCCCAAATTTTTTTTTCCCTGGGACCGAACAACCTATTCGGTCCACCCCCAATTTCACATTTGTTCCGACTCGATGGTGTAAATTGCGTGTGGTGCCCTGGGACCGAGATCACAATTCGGTCCAGGGATTTTTATGTGGGGATCGAATTGCGATTTCAGTCCACCCTTTTTTTTTTCTGAATCTACCTATATCTTCTCTTCTTCGCAGACGCATCTTCCAGAGAGCTCAGACTTTCCTCCAAAGAGCTTAGAGCCGAATTTTTTTTCTTTCCTCCATGTTAAATAGTGCAAAGTTTGAGTGTTAAAAAAAGATATTATTTACATATCAGTCCCTGCATTGTGCTTTTAGCTGTTTGGTGAAGAACACAGTAAGTTTTTTTTTTTTCAATTACGATCATATTTTAGGTTGTAAAATTGAAAATGATATCGAAGATTGATTGTGGAATTTTTTTTTCAGGGGATGTCTAAAATATTAATAAATGTGTATCACAGACGCGTAATTTCAGACGCACCGACCTGCACATTTTCTGTTACTAACTCAACTAGTCTTGATGAGCTAAGAAGACGTATATATGTTGGCATTCGTTTGCTCCCTGGCGAGTTCGATCTGACAATCAGGGCACGGTTGAACACGGCACCACCTGGCTCAACAGAAAAATATCAGTTATTTAACGTAGACCAGGAAATGATATGGCATAAGGTGCTTGGAAATGCCACTACGGTACTGAATTTTAAACTTCTTGAATTAGTGGTTGAGTCAGTACCAGTTGTTAGTCAGACCAATTATGACCCATACCCGGGAAGTGTACCTGGAAGTAGCAGAGGCATACCTGTGCACAATTCACCAATATATTGTGATGACCCACCCCAAATATCGGATGATTTGTGTAATTATTTTGATCGGCTGAATAATGATACTGACTCAGACACAAACTCTGACCTTGGTGACTCGGTTGTCGGGGAAGATGATATGGCCGAAATTGAGGATGAGATTAGGATGCAAGATGTAATGAAGGAGTGGCAAGAGTATATTCCCTTTATTAATCGGGGATTGCAGCATCCTTGTCAGGCATTTAATGACGATGTGCCGATGCCGTACAAGGATGAAGCATTTTTTGGTTATCCACCGAGAATCAACGGTCTATTTTCAGGGGGACAGTTGTTTCAATCCAAAGCAGAACTTAAAAAGAAGTTGGGTGGATTTGCCATGGATAAAAATTTAGAATTACAACAAACCCAGAGTAATCGCAGTGCTTATGTGATAATATGTAGAGCGGAGGGGTGTCCATGGCGGTTATACGCGAAAACCACCGAGACGGGCAATTGGATAATTGCAACAAACCCATACGAGCACAATTGTTACAGCATTGCTTGTACGGTAGACAGTCGTCAGATGACTGCCAGGATGATTGCAGATATAATCAAACCCGGTCTGCAGAAGGACCTGGAGATGTCAATAAAAGCATGTGCATTTGCAGTTAGAGGTGAGTACAAAACAGTAGAGCCTTCCTATAACAAGATTTGGAGGGGGAGGGAGCTCGCTATTGCTGATTTATTTGGTTCTTGGGAGAAAGCTTATGAACTGTTACCTTCTCTGCTCGGTGCAATCCAGAGGTCTAACCCAGGCACAAAATACAGAATTGAGCATGAACCATCGGACGAAATAGGCATTCATATTTTCACTCGTGTGGCATGGGCTTTCGGTCCATGCATTCAGGCTTGGCCATATCTCCGGCCAGTTATCAGCGTAGATGCCGGACACCTATCCGGTAGGTATAAAGGGAAATTATTCATGGCATGCGCCTACGATGCAGAACAACAATTACTGCCAATAGCATTCGGAATTGCAGAAGAGGAGACTTCATCCAATTGGGGCTGGTTTATGCAATTTGTACGGGAAGAGGTTGTCGGACCTGGCCGGGTATGTGTTATATCAGACCAGCATGCTGCAATCCGTTCAGTGTTTGATCGACCTGATTTAGGGTGGTGTGAGGAAAGGTGGGAAGCAGTTCATCGATTATGTTCTCAACATATTTCGGCAAATGTGTACAAGCTGTGCAAGGACCAAAGAATCAAAAATATTTTCAGAAAATTTGTGGGTAAGATGAAACCGTGGAGGTTTAATGAGGGTATGGAATTGATAGAAGGTATTAGTATTACTACTCATCAGTACATCATGTGGTGTGGCAAAAGGGTGCAAAACCTTGAAGAAGAGCTTTTGCAACTTCATAAATGGGCACAATGTTACGACGGAGGCCTGAATAGGTGGGGTATTATGACTACGAATGGATCAGAATCGTTGAACAACATTTTTCGGGTGGCTCGCCAACTGCTTGTAACTGCAGTAGTTGAGCGCACATTCTACAAAGTTGTGGATTGATATGTTAAAAGAGGTGCGGTTGCCCAATGGTGGCTCCAAAGCGGAATGGGATTATCAGCAAATATATTATCAGTTTTAGAACACCGAATTAAAAAAGCAAAGGAGCACCGAGTGATTCCAATGGGACCCAACATTTTCGAGGTTATAGTTCATGATGGAGTTGTCAGAACGGTATGTCAGCTATTTACTTGAATTTCATTCGTGCATTAGTTAATTGTAACATTTAATTATCTTGATTTATCTCTATTACAGGGGGTAAAAGGAGATATGAAGTACGAAGTAAGATTTTCAGAAGGGGAAGCGGGAATGCCTACTTGCGAGTGTCAGAAGCCGCAATTTACTGTCATTCCTTGCAACCACGTCCTAGCGGTGTGTTGCCAGAGGCATCTAAATCCAACGAACTATGTAAGTCCCTATTATAGCGTACAAAATTATGTCAACACATGGTCAGGTGAGTTTCACAGCTTTGGTAACACCCCCAATTGGCCATTTGAGTTGGGAGCACCCACAATTAGGCCGAACCCAAATAAAATAAATAAGGGCAGGCGGAAGCACAAGCGAATTCCTAATTCTATGGATGATATGGAAGCTCGAATCAGGCCGCACAGTGGAGTTCAACGTTCGGAGGGATCCAACAGAACAAGAACTTCATGTTGGAAATTAAAAGGGTGAATAAGCTCATATTTAAATTATTCAAAGGTTTTACACACTTACTTATTCTTATGTCCGTATTATACAGGGGCAATGGATGGAAGACGAAGAAGCGTATCCGGTGCCCGGCCAGAGGCCTCTGGTAGACAGACAGAGGCAACTGAAGGAAGACGAAGAAGCGTATCTGGTGCCCGGCCAGAGGCGTATGCTAGTAATCCAGACGCCACTAGTAGTCAAGCAGGGGCATCCGGTAGTCAGGCATCCGGAAGCCGACCATCCGGTGGCCGGTCAGCTGGTCGCCTGATGAGCAGATTATTCAGACGTAAAGAACGGTGAACATTCTCCAGAGATATGCATGCTATGTTTGTATTAGTGTTTGTATTAATATTTTTGCAATTCTAAATTTTTAAGACTATGCATTCTTGTAATGAAATTAATTGGTTGTAATGAAATTAATTGGTATGTATTAATTTTTTTGTGCATTTTTTCATAATTCGGCCATGCAATTTATAAATTCATAAACTCATATATTCAACATGCAATTTTGTAAAAACAAATATGCAATCAAAAATCAAATATGCAAAAACATATATGCAATCAATTTTTTTTTCTACTGAAATTCCAGTCAAAATCCAATAATTCTGATCAGATTCAAAATTCATTTTATAGAAAATGGCTACATGGATTTTTGTGTTCTTCATATCAAAATAAAGGTATGAAAGTCTAGTTTCCAGATAATATAATTTATCTATAAAAAAAAATTACAGATTGGTACAGTTTTAGCGATTAATTGACAGAGGTCAGAATTCAGAAAATCTGAAATTCCAGTGAGCAGTTTCTGAATTCTGACCTCTGTCAATTAATCGCTAAAACTGTACCAATCTGTAATATTTTTGTATAGAGAAATTATATTATCTGGAAACTAGACTTTCATACCTTTATTTTGATATAAATAACACAAAAATACATGTAGCCATTTTCTCTAAAATGAATTTTGAATCTGATCAGAATTATTGGACTGCTCACTGGAATTTCAGCTTTTCTGAATTCTGACCTCTGTCAATTAATCGCTAAAACTGTACCAATCTGTAATATTTTTGTATAGAGAAATTATATTATCTGGAAACTAGACTTTCATACCTTTATTTTTATATAAAGAACACAAAAATCCATGTAGCCATTTTCTCTAAAATGAATTTTGAATCTGATCAAAATTATTGGATTTCTGACTGGAATTTCAGCTTTTCTGAATTCTGACCTCTGTCAATTAATCGCTAAAAATGTACCAATCTGTAATATTTTTATATAGAGAAATTATATTATCTGGAAACTAGACTTTCATACCTTTATTTTGATATAAAGAACACAAAAATCCATGTAGCCATTTTCTCTAAAATGAATTTTGAATATGATCAAAATTATTGGATTTCTGACTGAACACAGCAGAAAAAAAAATTGATTGCATATATGTTTTTGCATATTTGTTTTTTGATTGCATATATGTTTTTGCATATTTGATTTTTGATTGCATATTTGTTTTTACAAAATTGCATGTTGAATATATGAGTTTATGAATTTATAAATTGCATGGCCGAATTAGAAGAATTTAGGAGTCCGAATTAGTATTGCATGGCCGAAAATGAGAGAGACGAATTGAGAGAGACGAATTGAGAGACGAGTTATGAGAGACGAATTGAGAGAGATGCATTTTTTGGTTATTTTTTTCCCGTAGTTAGTGTAAGCATTAGTTAGATTGTTCAAACAAAATATACACTAAAAAAACATACATAAATCAATCCTCGTCTTCTCTGCTTCTAGTCCTAAGGAATCTCGAGTTGCTATATTTGTTGGGTTTTTTAATCGGCCGTTTCGGAGGCACCATTGATGGCGAAGCTTCATCTCCTAGGGGGCGACCGTCTATGACTATTCGTTCAAGCAAGTCGTAGATTCCGGCCATAACATCGGAGGCAGTCGTTGGAGGAACTTGGACCTCAGGTTCTATCGGACAACGGGCTGGATGATCATCGCTGATATCGATGCATCTTAGATCAAATGGAAGTCCAGCTTTCTCGATCATGGCTCTGAACAGTGCGATTTGGCCAAGATCGTCTAGGATATCACGACTCGTCTGAAGCAATAGACGTCCGTAAGCCTTCTGTCCAGGGGTCTGCACCATGCTAATTCCTTTCGCCGTGTTTTGCAAGAGGCGGAATCTCTGCAAAAAAAAGAAAATGAAATGATGTGTTACAAAGAATTCCGTAAATAAAATGAATTGAGTTCCGCATTTAAAATAAAATAAAATACTTACGGTACGAGCTTGGATCATGGCATCTGAGACATACCCGAGATCTCCTACATCTCCTCCCGGTGCTGGCACCGACTGGCTCAGAATTTCTTCGTTGTTTTGCCTTGGATATATGGTTGACATCCCATGTTGAAAGAACCAATCCATATACTCGGGATACCTGCAAATAATATTTTACATTAATCAACACTTTAGTAAATATATTAATTAATAGATCCAAATTGTAAATTACCTATCCATATCGTAAGGTCTATGCTCATCAGCTGGAATCGGTGCTGCCGTGATATAAGCTGCAAAGTGCATGCTCCAGTCCGCAGAGTGTCCGTCATCCAATTGACTCAAACCACTCGCACGATTGTATCCGCGAAGGCCTTCAAGATATTGAAAAGATGGTGGAGCCGGCGGAGGAACTGTCTGGAATAATCCGAACTGCCGCATAACCCTCTCAGGAAAGACCATCTCTACCTCCCAGAAATGGATGCACCACAAGCGACACGTAAACACGGGCTGATCTCTTATCCCGCGCCAAGGTAGCTGCGGGTAGTAACTCGCATACGGCATCCAATTAACAACATTCACCTTCAAACGCTCAAATTGATTCCGATATTGTTCCGTACCTAAGTTGTAAATACATGTCAGTTACATATTGAATCAACACTAAATTGTATTAAAAACATAATATTTACTAATAAGATATACCTCTCACAGGGTTGCCATCCCATTCGTGCGGAATAGTCCATTTTGCTCCAAAAGGCAGTCTCTCCAGTATCTCTCGGCTGCCAAATGGTAAATCGTTTTTTGGTCTGGGCCGGCCTATAGGAAAACGAGTCCAAGACCACATCTGGAGTAGTAGTAATGGACCATTAATCGAAGCTGTGTCTAGTCTGCAAGCCCGGGACAACTCACGATATAAACATGCAAGCACAGCACCTCCCCAATTGTAGTCTTCTTCCGGAGGTTCCAAATTCTCTAAGAATTGTAAGTACATTATCGGAACAGAACTGGAATTTGCATCAGGAAACATTACGGACCCGAACAAGTCCATGCAATATGCCCGGGTGTATCGGTCGACTGTCTGCTCGTCAGTAAGGAGTGTCAACTCCATACCAAAATGCTCCTTCAATCATTTAAGACGCATATAGTATTTTGATTGTCTTTTTTTCTCGTTGGGTTTGCCTCTGTTTGACACCTTAGTATAAAAAAATTCATCATCACTATCTTCGTAACCATCGTATACTTCGTGTCCCAGGCATTCTTCGATCAGTAGTGACCAGTTATCATCGGTATGTCCCGAAATGACCCGTCATGTAAACATAGATGTTAGATAAATATATATTTGCATTAAATCTAAATTAATAACAAAAGTGTAAATTAATAACAAAAAATATTTTACCAGCCACAGGTAATCCCCACAGACAGCTGACATCTTCCAATGTCACTGTGCACTCGCCAACCGGAAGATGAAAAGTATTCGTCTCGGGCCTCCACCTCTCGACGAGAGCAGTGATCAATCCTTTGTCAATTTGACACCGAGTCACCTTTGTCATTTGATACAAGCCTAAATTCACCAAACGTTGTTTAATCCGATGTTTGTAATTAACTCCCATTTGGCGAGGACCAGGACGCAATGCATAATTAGCGAATTCCTAAAATTGGCATGCAAAAAAAAATTTAACCACAACAATTAAATATAACTTACAAGTCCATTCGTAATTTTAGATCCAAACGGAAATTAAACAAATACCTGTGTATTCGCCTTTAATAATTTGTGCTGTACTTTAGACAACTGCAATAAGGTCTGGGAGGGTTGTTCATCATCCATTTTGCACTACAATATCAATAAAAATTACAAATTAAAATAATCTCATACAAAAGAAATACATCTCAACAAATTGGCCGAAATGGATTAATGCATGCATAGACGAATTACATGCTTTTTTACTTGGCATAAATAAATTGGCCGAAATGATCAATTTTTTTACTTGGCCGAATTTTACTAAAACTAAATTTACTTTAAAAATAAAATAAATAAATTCTACAATTAGTTAAATTACACTAAAAAAACTAAATTGTTCTATATTTATTAAAATAAGTTTTATGAACTAAATTACTCTACATGCAAACTTACTAAAATTACTAAGACGAAATTAATCTACATGCATTAAATTACCATTCTACAATTACTAAAATTACAATAAAAAAATTTATGACCAAATTTACTCTACAAACAAAATAAATAAATTCTACAATTAGTTAAATTACACTAAAAAAACTAAATTGTTCTGCATTTATTAAAATAAATTTAGATAAACTAAATTACTCTACATGCAAACTTCCTAAAATTACTAAAACTAAATTACTCTATATTTATTAAATTATCATTCTACAATTCCTAAAATTAAACTACAATTCGGATTAGTTATTCAACAATAACTAAAATTACACTACAATGACCATAATAACTAAAATTACACTACAATTGCCACAATAACTAAAAATCCGAATTATTAATTCAACAATAACTAAAATTACACTACAATTACCATAATAACTAAAATTACACTACAATTGCCACAATAACTAAAAATCAGAATTTATTCAACAATTAACTAAAAATTCGGATTATTTACTCAAAATAATAAATTTAATTACATACCTTACGAAATTTGTAGATCTGAAGTTCTTCTTGATCACCTCTCAAAATTACACTAAAATATATGATTAGAATTAAAAAAAACGAAGTTTTGAGGGTTGGAAAAAAAAAACAGAGATAGGTTCGGGTGGGAAGAAAGAAGGAGAAGGGAGGAAGGAGGGGAAGGAAAGAAAGGGGGAAGCCAGAGGGGGAAGCCGGGGTTCTCGGGATTAAAAAAAAAATGGTGGGGACCCGAAATGGCTGCTCGGTCCCAGGTGGAAAAAATCGTGGACCGAAATGGGATCTCGGGTCCCCATCAAAATTCGATTTTCTGGCATTGGCCCGGAAAAATTGTGAAATTAGGGGGGACCAAATAGGGATTTCGGTCCCAGGAAAAAAAAAATTTGGGGACCGAATAGGCTGTTCGGTTCTTATGGTTTTTCGAAATAAACAGGCAATCATGTTGGTTTGCTAATTTTAATTTTTTTAATTATGGTTTTTAAAAAAAATCCCGAGGCCAAGAGCCAACTTAGAGTAGGCGGCCAAAACCCTAACTTTTTTTTCATCTTCCCTCCCAAATTCCCTCTCTCGCCAATTACCTCCTCCCCTCGCCCAAATCCCTCTTCCAGTGCGCACTCTAGTCCGCTCGCGCCGCCGCCGAATTCTCATCGGAGGTTCCATTCACAGAGGGTGCACCTCCGTCTCCCCCGTAGTCTGACACCACGTCAGCAAGAAGCATTGCGGCCGCTTCTGACTGCCACTTCCAGGTAGGTACTCTCTTTCTCACTTTTTTCTCTCTGATTTCCTTGACTTGTCCTCACGGTGCCTTCTCTCTCTAATCACCACTTTTTCCGTGCAAACCCGAGCACCCCCTACCCTGGTGACCTCCACGCAACCCTGGCGACCGCCTCACCCCTGCAGTGAGCACCCCTAACTCTGGCTACACCTCATTAGCCCCGACAGCAACCAGCGGTGACGCCACTTGACCCTTAGTCTGAGCTGCTGATGGCACTGAACCAGCACTGCCACAATATGACCGTCTCGAGACTCGTTTTCCCCCGTCTCTCTAGAATTCTACAAATCACAGGTAACACTGGTATTCTACCTTTGAGTTTGTTCAAGTTGGAATTCAGTAGTTGATAGCAAGGTTATAGTGTTTGTTTTAGGTCTTGTCTTGCTTGAGTATTATAACCTTATTTTGTTCATGTGTTGCAATTGAATTACTTCTCTTTTGTTTTATTTATGAATTAATTCAAAGGTATGGCAATTGCATTTGTTACATTACAAAAAGAGGGGAAATCGAATAGTATAATTATTTAGGTTATGCTTTCAAGGTAGGCCTTTGTAATTACTCCTCATTCGATCGATGCAAACTTGTTCTCCTTTTTATTTCTGTGAGATTCCAAATGAAACTGAAATTTATATCTAAATTGTGGAACTAAAAAGGAAAACAAGTTGAGATGGAGTAATGTCACATAAATTGTGAATATTCCTCTTTTTCTCTATTGATGCTATAATGGGTTTGAACCCGATTGCGGTTGGCAGTCAATACACAATGGCTGGGCTTGATAATTTGGGTTGTGTGTCCTAGTTCCTTATTTGAGAGTTTGGGTAGGGTATAACTGATATGCAAGGAACTTCTGGGATTTTTCTTTATCAAATTCTGGACTCTATTTTTCTACTCTCCACCACATCACTTTTCTTTTAATATGGCATTGATTTACAAGGCCTTGTAGTAGCATCATATTTTTACTGTTATAAAGCATTTTAGGTTTCTGGTATTTACTGATACAAATTCCATCAACTTAATTGTGAATTTTCTATATTAGAAGGTCTATCTTTATAAATTTCAAAACTGGAGTAAATACTTCTTGTTAGAGGGGTCTAAGCACAAGTTGCTATTATTAGTTGGAATGGACTCTGTGGAAATCAAAAAAATTTAGATAGGAAATAAATGGTTGGGTCTACGGTAGCTAAAGAAGAAACTAAAATTGATATGAACTTGGGTGCTTTGATTTAAGACTTTCATTTCATTTAGTTGATTTTGAATCAATCTTTTTGGACAGCTTGCAATCTAGAATAAAAAGAGCTGGGCTTAGATAAATAATAATAAATAGGAACTTATTTATTGGGATAAGGTAATTGTTGTATTACGAGAAACTTATAAATAATAATTGACATCCGTTATTCATATGATTTAGAGGCGAGCACCGAGATACCGGACGAGACGGGATTTCTCAGAGCTGCGACTATCCGTGACTCTTGTTCTCGTGGCCATACTATCAGGTGCAGAATTTCTGTGTGTTTGTAAGTTCATACATGGAATCAAATAACAGTCATTTCTGCATGTGGCATTTCTAACTTATTTGTATTGTCTGAACTGTACATCGTATGCATATTTACACTGTTTCTATAGTTGTACAGTTAGGGGTGTTATATTAACCTTACTAAACATTTGAAGGTACAAGCTGTAGCTCCAGCTTAGTTTGCGAGGGTACCAAATTAATAAATATCTAGAAGAGCATCTGAATATGGATGCTACAGAAATAAAATGCTCATAGGCTATGAAATCTCTTTCCTTGCTTTTAAGTATAATATGAAATTAGATTAATTGTAAATAATGGTCATTTTGGCATGCTTATTGATTGTCCATTCTTTTATTTAATATCTAATGATAGAAAGACACACTGAATTTTTTTCTGAATATTACGGAATCTTAGCCAATCCTATGAACTGACTGTCTGACTACGAATCAGAATCATTTAAACGATTTAAGCTAATTACTTGTATTAACCGACTTAGTAAAATAGTTTAGAGTACTAATTAAATTCCAACATGTGCTTAAGTTGTTGTTTGAAATTCCATAAGATGTTATTCTTTTTAAATGTATCTTAATATTTGTACACACCTGCTTAAATTGAACTATTATTGTTATGATTTTGATATTTAACTCTAGGTTTGAGCTTGTTTGCAACTCCAGCAGTTCGTCAGACACTGAGAAATAATATTTGGATTACTTCTCACTCTGTTGTGGTTTACATTTTTTTTCAGGATTGGGAGTCGGGAGTCTGATGCCTTTGTGTGAGATGTAGGCCATGTTATTAGTAGTCAAAGATACCATACAGTAGTAGTTCAGGTTATAGAAGGGGACAATTGATATTATTTTTGTTGTTGTTTACCTCTCTATACCTTACTTTTGTTTGGGGTTAAATCATGATCGATAGATATAGTTTCTTGTTTGTATGGATAATACCATTATGGTATTGTGTGAATTCCCATGTGTTATATGTTAGAATTTTAAAATTGAGATGTAGCTTCTAGACTTGTGTTATATTTTGTATAAATACTACTACTATGGTATTTTGTATAAATCCACGCAGATAATTACAACTGTGCATGCAAAAAATGTAATTCATATCCTTGCAAATAATCACCCATGCAATAATGCAAACAGTCTTCCCATGCTAATACTCAGGTGGGACCCACATTCCCTAGCCTTGCAAATAGTCAGGTGGGACCCACGTGGGTTAGCTTTGCAAATAGTCAGGTGGGACCCACGTGTGTTAGCCTTGCAAATAGTCATGTGGGACCCCCCTTCGCTCCCCATGCAAATAACCAGATGGGGCCCACGTTGTCTCCCCATGCAAATACTCCAAACGGGGCCAACTCTGAAAGTTGTTGCATGGGCCATTGTTGCAAGGCTAATCTCATGCAACAAGTCAGAACAAAGTTGTTGCATGGGCGCCCATGCAAATACTTAGTATTTGTATCGAAGCTTGTTGCATGGTTATTCGCATGCAACAAGTCTTTTCGGACTTGTTGCAAGGCTATCTCCATGCAACAAGCCATTTTTTGGCATATGCAATAAACTCATATTCTAGTAGTGAGAGAATCCAAGTCCCAACTCCTTTAATCACATTTTTTGCAATTTCCAACTTGCATGGATCGATGGATATTAATTATCTGTCAAATTTGAAGATTTTAAAATTATAATTAAATGTAATTTAAATTGATTAAAAGCATCAACATACACAGTCAAATGCAAAATGCATGCATGTTACATATACTTTGTGAATAGTATTTGTTGTATCTATCTATTCGTTTTAGCACAAATAAATTTATGCATATACAAAAAAAAACACTAGTCGGAGTTTATCTATCATTTTGGTGTGCTCCTAAATTGATTTAAATCATCGATCATCAAACGCACAAACCGTTTTGTAAATACATTTTTCAAGAATTTTCTCCGTAATATTAATTTGTTGTATTATAATTTGTTTCATTTAGCTAGCTAGCTTAATTTATTAAATCTATGCACATATAAAAACATAAGCTAGATATTATTTATCAGTTCTGATGATTTTACACAAATTGATTAATTAAAAACATCAACTTATACTTACAACGATACCTATAAAAACTTATGCATATATATATATATATATATATATATATATATATATATATATGTTAACTTAAAGTCATCAAACGGAGATTATCCATTAATTTTGATGATTTTGCGAATATAAAGTGTTTTATATATATTGACAAAAAACATGGACAGACTCTACACATGCATTCTGATTGAAAGTTGCAATGCACTCTGATCATTTTTTATAGTCATTTGAACGTTAAAATTGGACTTATTGTAAAAAAAATTTGAAGAAAATAAGTATCATGAAGATATCGCTGAATTATTTTGATGTAATCAAATTTAATTAGAAGAAAATAAATATATATCATCCATTAAATAGTAACATATATATATATACGTGCAAATCACTATATATATATGTAGTTTAAACAAATTAAGCTTGTACGTAGTAGCTAGTCCAAGTAATGATACATGATACATGATACATACATGCATGAATGAAGGATTGTAAGCCAGCATCCATTAATTTAACAAGTTGATTAATTGATTTCCTGAACATTAATTCCAGCGCTGATTGCCGGTACCGTCGCGTTTGGAGAGGCCGACGAGCGCCCAGTTCGCAAAGTAGGGACTGTCAGCATGGTGCGCATGGAGCAGCACTGAGGCGTCGTTGTGAACTCTTATTTCACGGAAGCCGCTGCCACTGCTCTCACGCCACAGCAGTGACTCGTCCAGATAGTACGGGTTGAACACCCCCTGCCGAACCTATATATATAAAATAAAATTAATTAGTTAATTAATCAATTAATTGTAATTACTAATTAGCTAGATCCATCGATCGATTGAACACTTTAATTAACATACAATATGACCAGTGCCCAAACAGCTAGCGTTTGATTGCTTTCCCCGTGGCTTTGTTCACGAGTGCGAAGGCTGCGTAGCCGTCTTGGTCCTTGACATGTCTTCCATATCTATCATCCTTGATCCACTTCTGGTACTCGTTCTGGGAGTCAGCCCGGGCCAGCATTAGTCGGGTTTGGAGCGGCAACAAATTTTGAAAATGCGGTTAGGCACCGTGGGTCGGGGCACAGATGGATAGCATGCCTTGAGTTCGTCAAGGATGTCAGCATCATAGGGCTCGATCTTCCAGTACTGGTTGTTGCTGCGGTTGTTGTGGGGCCATAGTAGCAGGTTAGTACCGTCACAGACTGTGTCATGAATTGTGCTCAGGATGAGGTTGGTATCGCCCAGCCAGCGTACCCGCCTATACCCATGCCTTGCATACCTGGAAAGCGTCCACAGCACCGACTTGTCGGGAGAAACCGGGTCGTATGCTACCAGAGGTATCTTCATTAATTAATTAATTTTAAACAAGAGAGTTAAGTACGTACGTAGTAAGTTATTTATTTAATTGAATGATAATATATATGTGATGCATGGAGAGAATTAATTAATTAATTAATTAAATAAAGAGATCTACAGGAAAGCCCTTGGTGGCAGGAGATTGCATAGCTTGCTTGGTGGCTCGGTTGATGAGAGCAAAAGCGGGCTGAGCTTCTCTGTCCTTGAGTTTGATTGCTTGGTGCAGGAGCCAGTGTTGGCGTGGGTCGTGGGGGTTCGCCGGTGCCAAGGCCACACATCCACCGTACACTGCCACGGAGTAATCCTCATCCAGGAGACCCGTGATCCGCATCGTATCCATCCATCGTCCTCCTGATCCTGCTCCTACCTCCATCATATGATCAATATTAAAAATATTGTTATATATTGTATACGTACGGACGTAGTCAAAACCAGATACAGTGATCCATCGATCAACTTATTGCATGTCAGCTATATATATATATATCTTTGATAATTAAGAGTAACATAGACGAAACGAAATGTAGTATATATCCCACTTCAGAAAATTGACTAATTAATTTCGGATTCCTTTCTTTTAATTAAGCTAGCAAGGTGCCCTGTCAGGTACTGAGACAGGGAGACATAACAGGAATATTTATTTGACACGCAGACGAAAGAATATCCTCACATCACATTTGACAGTTTACACTTTATTTCCTAATTAATTTATGGATTACGCTACACAATTAATTATTATTATATTAATTGTACTGGCATGCATTCATCCTATTAGCTTTCCAAAGTTAGCAAATGAATGCATGCCAGGATATGTAGATATATATATATATAGAGCTGGGCTTAGCTAAGCCATGAAGTAAACAATTTGGTGCTCCACGCCTCATTATTTTCATTTTGAAAATCCAAACTACCCATCCGAACCATTCAAGTTGTTCTCCATATTGAAATGTGCTTGGAGACCAAATTTTACATTTTTTGAAATTTTTTTACTATTTATTAAGCCACTTTGAAAATCGCTGATCCATTAGTCCAGAATTTTTTACTGTTTTGCTACTGTTCACCCGGATCAGCGATTTTCAAAGTGGCTTAATAAATAGTAAAAAAATTCCAAAAAATGTAAAATTTGGTCTCCAAGCACATTTCAATATGGAGAACAACTTGAACGGTTCGGATCGGTAGTTTGAATTTTCAAAATGGAAATATTGCGTGGAGTACCAAGTCGTTTTACTCCATGGCTTAGCTAAGCCCAGCCTTATATATATATATGAGAATGGCTAATATCAAAACGTTTGTTCCTGGGCTCAGGAACAAACGATTCCGTTCTCTCATTTTCAAAGTTCAAACAACAAATCCAAACCGTTAGATGTTCAATCTATATTAAAATGTGCTTGGAGACCAAATTTTACATTTTTAGGAATTTTTTTACTATTTATTAAGCTGGTTTGAAAACCGCTGTTTTTCAATGTTGCAGAAATTTCATAGAAACAGCGATTTTCAAACTAGCTTAATAAATAGTAAAAAAATTCCAAAAAATGTAAAATTTGGTCTCCAAGCACATTTTAATATAGATTGAACATCTAACGGTTTGGATTTGTTGTTTGAACTTTGGAAATGAGAGAACGAAATCGTTTGTTCCTGAGCCTAGGAACAAACGTTTTGATATTAGCCATTCTCTCTCTATATATATATATATATAGAGTAGGGCTATTGTACTGGCGAAGTAAAACGACGTTTTACTTCACGCTCATACTCCCATTTTCAAAATCCAAATCGTCGATCCGAACCGTTCAAGTTGTTCTCCATATTGAAATATTCTTGGAGACCAAATTTTACATTTTTTGGAATTTTTTTACTATTTATTAAGCCACTTTGAAAATTGCTGATCCGGGTGAACAGTAAAAACAGTGCAACAAAATTCTGGACCATGTGATCAGAAATTTTCAAAGTGGCTTAATAAATAGTAAAGAAATTCCAAAAAATGTAAAATTTGGTCTCCAAGCACATTTCAATATGGAGAACAACTTGAACGGTCGGATCAACGTTTTGGATTTTGAAAATGAGAATATGAACGTGAAGTAAAATATTGGTTTTACTTCGCGAAGTAAAACGAAGTTTTACTTTACGCTCATATTCCCATTTTGAAAATCCAAACTACCGATCCGAACCGCTCAACATGTTCTTCATATTGAAAAGTGCTTGGAGACCAAATTTTACATTTTTTGGAATTTTTTTACTATTTATTAAGCCACTTTGAAAATCGCTGATCCATTGTGAACAGTAAAAAACAGTAAAAAATTCTGGACCAATGGATCAGCGATTTTCAAAGTGGCTTAATAAATAGTAAAAAAATTCCAAAAAAGGTAAAATTTGGTCTCCAAGCACATTTCAATATGGAGAACAACTTGAACGGTTCGGATTGACGTTTTGGATTTTGAAAATGGAAATATGAGCGTGAAGTTCGTTTTACTTCGCGAAGTACAATAACACAATTATATATATACATATATATATATATATATAGAGTGGCTAATATCAAAACGTTTGTTCCTAACCCCTCGTGCAACCAAGTCGTTTTTGGATTTTCAAAGTCCAAACGGTCGATCCGAACCGTTCAAGTTGTTCTCCATATTGAAATGTGCTTGGAGACCAAATTTTACATTTTTTGGAATTTTTTTACTATTTATTAAGCCACTTTGAAAATTTCTGATCACATGGTCCAGAATTTGATTGCACTGTTTTTACTGTTCACCCGGATCAGAAATTTTCAAAGTGGCTTAATAAATAGTAAAAAAATTCCAAAAAATGTAAAATTTGGTCTCCAAGCACATTTCAATATGGAGAACAACTTGAACGGTTCGGATCGACCGTTTGGACTTTGAAAATCCGAAAACGACTTGGTTGCACGAGGACTCAGGAACAAACGTTTTGATATTAGCCACTCTCTC
The DNA here is from genome assembly GCA_025461125.1 of Carex kokanica. Classification (NCBI taxonomy): domain Eukaryota; kingdom Viridiplantae; phylum Streptophyta; class Magnoliopsida; order Poales; family Cyperaceae; genus Carex; species Carex kokanica. The sequence continues at coordinate 167,900 of JAJGRX010000991.1, read as the reverse complement.
TCTCTCTCTCTCTCTCTCTCTCTCTCTATATATATATATAGAGAGATGGGCTAACTTGCTTTGGGAATTAAAGAGGGCGTTTTACTTTGCGCTCATATCTTCATTTTCAAAGTTCAAATAGTCGATTCGAACCTTCCAACATGTTCTTCATATTAAAATGTGCTTGGAGACCAAATTTTACAATTTTTGGAAATTTTTTACTATTTTTTCAGAATTTTTGAAAATCATCACTTTGCTGAATTTTTTATTATTTTTTTATTTAATGAAAAGTTGTGATTTTCAAAAATTCTGAAAAAATAGTAAAAAATTTCCAAAAATTGTAAAATTTGGTCTCCAAGCACATTTTAATATGAAGAACATGTTGGAAGGTTCGAATCGACTATTTGAACTTTGAAAATGAAGATACGAGCGCAAAGTAAAACGCCCTCTTTAATTCCCAAAGCAAGTTAGCCCATCTATATATATATATATATATATATATATATATATATATATATAGGAATTGGCTACGGTGCTACGCGTAGCATAGAGGGCCTTTGTGCTACGGCTCAATATTTGAGTATTCAAAATCCTAACGGTTGATCCGAACCGTTCCACATGATCTCCATATGAATATGTACTTGCAAACCAAATTTTACATTTTTAAAAAAAAATTTACTATTTTTTAAATAGGTAGAAAATCACTTGATCTGAAAATTTCTATACCATTCATACGAAGTGATTTTCTACCTATCTAAAAAAATAGTAAAAAAATTCTAAAAAATGTAAAATTTGGTTTGCAAGTACATATTCATATGGAGATCATGTTGAACGGTTCGGATCGACCGTTAGGATTTTAAAAACTCAAATATTGAGCCGTAGCACGGAGGCCCTCTATGCTACGCGTAGCACCATAGCCAATTCCTATATATATATATGAAGAGGGATCATATTACACCCTTTTTTTGACACACTTTGACACCTACCATTTTCAAATTCCAAATAGTCGATCCAAACCGTTCACATGATGGATATATTAAAATGTGCTTGGAGATCAAATTTTACATTTTTTGAATTTTTTTACTATTTATTAAGATGGTTACAAAATCGTTGTTTTCAGACCATTGAAAAACAACGATTTTGTAACCATCTTAATAAATAGTAAAAAAATTCAAAAAAATGTAACATTTGATCTCCAAGCACATTTTAATATGGTGATCATGTTGAATGGTTCGGATCGACTGTTTGGATTTTGAAATCGCAAAATTAGCCTATAAAAAAACAATGTCAAGATGTGTTAAAAAAAAGGGTGTAATTGGATCCCTCCTCTATATAAGTGTGTATATAATATATATATATATAGAGATGGGCTATTGTGCTTTGCAAAGTAAAGCGAACGGTTTACTTCGGGCTACTTTTTGGATTTTCAAAGTCCAAAACGTCGATCCGACCGTTCAAGTTGATCTACATATTGAAATGTGTTTGCAGACCAAATTTTATATTTTTTGGAATTTTTTTACTATTTATTAAGCCACTTTGAAAATTGCTGATCCGGGTGAACAGTAAAAACAGTGCAACAAAATTCTGGACCATGTGATCAGCAATTTTCAAAGTGGCTTAATAAATAGTAAAAAAATTCCAAAAAATGTAAAATTTGGTCTGCAAGCATATTTCAATATGTAGATCAACTTGAACGGTCGGATCGACGTTTTGGACTTTGAAAATCCAAAAAGTAGCCCGAAGTAAACCGTTCGCTTTACTTTGCAAAGCACAATAGCTCATCTATATATATATTTAGGAAAAGGATATGTAGATTGTTTAAACTATTGACTATTAAAAAAATATGTTGACTGTATCTAAAAGAGTCTTATATATATATAGATCACAGTGTAATACTGTGTTGAACTTTCCTTTCAAAACTCAAATAGTTTCTTATTTTTCTTTAAAAACTTGACAGAGACTTTCGAAAACTCAAAATTTCAATTGAATATATTTACTTAAAAAATATTTCCGATCTATAAATTTTTGAGGATCTAAGTACGTACTGAAATTGATATTAATTTTCTTAATTGTGGGTAGATATGCTAATTCCTATCATTTATTCCTTAATAACTCTCTTTAATATTAAATAAAATAAAAATGTAGCAACTTTTCAGATATTTAAGGAAATCAAAGATGTTTTTCTGTTTTTGTTTTGAATTCTCATTAGTCTTTTTTCTTTTTTTAAAGCTTAGCTGGCAATATTGTCTTTTGCCTCTCTCCCTGAATATATGTTGTTTATTTTAGGTATTGAAATATATGACAATTTTAATACACTTTTATCTTCTAAAATTTATAAACCTTCGTACACAATAAATATGTTAGTTGCAAGCGCACAACCTATCGATTGTAGTATGTAGGTGTCGATCCAAAGGAAAGTTGGGAAACACTAATTTTTATTAAAGTAAACTACTTTTAAAACTAAATAATAAAAGTAAAAAGAGGGGCTTTGTGTAATTTCGCTTTTTATAAAAATAAAATATCGTAGCAAAGCAATTAAAATTCAGATGTGATTCAAATTGGAGAAGTCTAGGGACTTTTGGCTTACAATTCCTTGGTTAATTTCTCATTTGTTTGGTCTCTAAATTCATGTTTGCTTTGATGGGGTTTCTAACCTTATGATGTACCTAGATAATTCGGATTTCACGATTAAGTACTTCACCCTAACTACCTAGATTTAAGCGCATGTTAGCCTATTTCAATCAAGTATTGATACAAATATTTTGGTGCGATGAGTTAACGTTCCTCTAGTTTTAGAGCTGTCACGATCCTAATAGGGATATTTAACATTACATGCACACAAAATGATATATCAATGTTTAATCTAATCTAGGGTTACCAATTAGGTTTTAGGCTTCACAATTAAGTCCTTCACCCTAACCTAACCATTAATTCCTGTGGTTCCGGATAAATATTAGAATGGTGTGCTGCAAATCTAAAATCCTAAAAATAATTCAAGCACATAGTAAGGTACCGTCAAGTAATTGATCCTTATCAATTCAAGTTGTAAAACCTAAACGGGATACTATCAATCAAGTACACAGATTATGCAATTAGCTAGCGAGAACTTATCAATCCACAAGAATAAATCATGCAAGCAAATAATCATCATAAAGAGAGAATCAAACAAACTAAAAATTAACGCAAGTTCATGTTTAACGCCTAAGCCCCTATAGAGGAAATCTAGCCTCTCATGGGTGCTTTAGCATCCACAAGAAAATACAAAATAAACATGGTAAAAACTGAGAAAATACGTAAGAGAAAAGAATATAACCAATCTCCAAGTTTTTGCCCAATTTCTTCCCTTGTCGCTCAAGCAAAATCTCGATTTCTTCCTTCTCTTCCTTCGAAATTTGCAACTTTGATCACCGCAGGAAAGTAGAGTAGAATAACTTCAATTGAGCAATGATGAGTAGTGATGATTTCTCCTGTGGTCTCCTTAACCTTATATAGCATTTTCTAAACTTGGAGATTAAGTCGTTTTATTTTCAGCGCCAACTAAGCCCACTAACTTAGTCATTTTCTGAACTTGGGGATCAAGTTGTTATATTTTCAGCACCCACTAAGCCTACTAACTTCTATATTTCCCATTCTGTGATTCTGAACTTGGAGAACTTTTCATGTTTAGCAGCTTTTCAGGCTGGTGCAGCCATTGGTGTGGCTGTACAAAATTCTACATTCCGAATTTGGATTTGTTTCCTTCATGGAAGTTGTAGATATTTTTGTTCTGGTTCTGTCAAGCTTTGATTCACCCAAATCGGAGTTTGTATGACCAAGATATGGTCAAAATATGATCTGTGTGTCGTAGCTGTGATTCTGTGTGGCTTTAAGTGCGGCCTTTTCTTGTGAACTGAACTTCAAACGGACATAAATCATGATCCGTAACTCTATTTTCAGTGTTCTACCACTTTTCAGAAAGCTTGCAAAAAGATCTACAATTTGCTCCATTTTCTGTAATTTAAATAGACTTTGGCAGTAACTTAATTCTTGGATATATTTGACACAAAATTATACTAAAATACAAGAAAATTGGTTAAGTTTTTTAGGTTAAACCTTAATCAAAAGTATATATAATTTAGGCTAATCAATATACTCCCTGGCTTTTTATTCTCTGGCTTGATTTGATAACATTTTTATTAATATTCATAATTAAATACAAATTATTAATAATACTCAGCTTAGCTGGGTATTTTTAAAAATGCTCAAACCGGCCAAAAAATGGCCAGTCGGGATTAAAATTAGGACCGGCCATTTTTTGGCCGGTTGGAAATTTTTTTTTGTGTGTTTTAGAATCTATAAATATCCCGTTTTCTCTCTCCTCCCTCTCACAACTCACTCAAACTCCTCAGAAGAGAAAGATATGAAGAGAAAGAGAGAAAGAGAAGATGATTTCCAAGGCGTAAAGGGCGATTGCAAAGGTGTTTTTCAGGTATTTTTTTTAATTTTTTTTAGAAAATGTTTAGGATTAATATAAATTGTTTAACAAACCGTAGATCTTACCATGACACTCAAATTCGAACTTCGAAAAAGAGAAAGTGAAACCGCATGCAATGCTTGCATATCCCTCGCTAGAAACTTTTGGATGGGTGAAGTCCGCTTGAAGAGACGTTTATCTCGTTTTCTTCCACCCAAAGATGTTGAAGAATACATGACCACAGATGATCCGACTATTAGAAACATTTTGACGAGAACTTCGGCGATATCGACCCTCCACCTGAATGGGAAGTGTGCCCCGCATGTTTTGTCCAGAGAGATATTGCGGAGATGTTCTTTTGTCATCTCTGTGGCATAGCCGTTCACCCAAAATATATCGACAAGAATATAGATCTGGTAAACGACTATCGTTTCCAAATATGGGAGTGTGTTGCGTGCTGCTGCAGGCCTTCGGAAACGACGGGAGAAAGTTCCACTACTCGAAAGCCATAGTCTTTTTCATATGAGAATATACTGTTGGGTTTTGAGGCTACCCAAAGCCATTAGGCTTAAGCTGCGGAAAGACCGTAAAACAAAATTTTTACTTCTAACTCAAGCCAAAAGGATTGAAGTGATATGTCGGATAATCTACCGAGAGTTACCTACCTGTTCAATCCTTTTCTTAGATTAAAAGCCGTAAGTAAAACTTTACTCATTCAGATTATAGATTAAGTAGTATGTCGGATAATAACCGAGAGTTACATACCAGATTAATCCTGTATAGACCCAAAGTAGTAAAACCGTATTTACTTGTATTTTAATCAGTTTATAGATCTACTCCTTTGATTGATTTCTAAAAGATTAAATCTATTTAACAATTAAATAGATTAATATAACATTTCTTTACCTTGCTTCCAAATTCAAATTGGAATGCAGTCTGACCCGGCTAAGCAAGCACAAAAAATATAGTGCCTCTATCGGTTATCCACCAGGAACTACCAGAGAGTTGGTATTTCTTTTGCCAGAAATACTATACCAACGGTATTCAAAAAATTGCGGTTTTCGGTAAATCACTATTCACCGAAAGTACGAAATTTCTGACAAAACACTATTCACAAGAATAACTTTTATTCTCGCAAAAATATATATATGGATAATCAGATTTTCTGCAAATCACTATTTGGGAGAGAAAATTAGATACGAATCGAATAGGATTCTAATTCGTACATTGATTTGGACTTAAAATCAACTTCTTACTTTTATCACATTTTCATCCCTTTAAATAATCAAATGAAGTCGGTTCAAATTGAGTCGGTTTTAGAAAGAAGCAAAATCAAATTTGATTTTGTAATTTGTTTAATATATTTAATTAAACATTTTCATTTAATTTATTTAATTTAATTTAGGCTTTTAATTAAATTCTAAATTTAATTAAGGCCTAAATTCAAATTGGACTTTTTGGTCCAAAATATTAATTCATAATTAATATTTTAATCCATATAATATATATATACAATTATTCTGAATAATTGTATTTCTTGCGTTTGCGATAAATTTATACGACGTGTCATACACGTTTATAAATTTAATTCAGTTTAAGCATGTCATCTCCATGACATATATTTTATTCTTAATTATAACACTTTATAATTAATCATAAAATTTCTCTGATTACTTTCCTATTGGTGTGACCCTATAGGATCTGTGTTATGTTGGCAAATAGAATTAGAACTGTTCTAACTTCTATTATCATAGGTGGCACCTGGCAAGTACATTATGACACCAATTACACGGATGATGCTGTACGGTACAATATCACGATCCAGTAAACGATTTACTTCGTGTTAATTCTGTTGTCTCATAGCTATCAGATTAGTTTCAAGGTAGGTGTGTGTCATCCTTGCAAACTTAATCTTTTCTTGATCCTGAATAGATTATCAAATATGTTTACTCTTGTAATCATACTGGATCCAGATAATCATATTCTATCAAGGGGCCCAGTGATGCTATAGCTCGTATTGAGATACGAGGGACAATAGTACTTTTGATAAACCATCTTTTCCTCTGCATAAGCTATGTATATCGAAGAACTACCCTTATAGCTACTTTTTACGGATAGCGTTAGATATCAATCACACATATGCATTTCTTATGTAGGAGAAATAAATATCTCATACTTTAGAACTTAACACTAAAATAAAAATATTAATGACACATACACAATTCCATTTAATGTTTCATTTGGGGTCTGTCAAATATCATGTTATCTAACATGTATCTGTGTGATTAAAATGACAACTCTTGGTCTATGGTTTGTAAAATTTAACCATCATTTAATCTACACACTAACCTTTTCGCGGTAATTAGTGTTTCTGCTAATTACCTTGGTTAGAGACTTTTAAGAGTATTATCATCTATATTATGAAGTTTCACAATTCCAGTCATGAACTCGAAATGATTCATAAATTCAATAATACTCAAGGTAACAAAATGATTAAACACAAAATGATTAAACATTCAATTCATGAACAAAGTTTTATATAACAAATTTATCGTATTATTGACTTCTAGATTATTACAAACTAACATATGCTTCGTAGTATTTTATGTTAAACCGGATTGAAATATTTTATGTTTGAATTTGTATTATTTTATGTTTGGATTGTTAGATTTTATGTTGTAGACTTAGCATTTTGTTATTGTTGTTTTGTTGTTTATCTATTCAAACAAAACCAATTTATTTTAGTATAATTTAGCATAATTAGCATAATTTAGTTTATTTTAGTCTAATTTAGCATAATTTAGTTTACTTTAGTATAATTTGCTAAATAAAAGAGATCTAAAAAAAATATAAATACTACCATAAAAATACCATAATCTAATCCACATATAAAATACCAAATATAGTATACAAAATATAAATACTACAAAACAATCTAACTAAAACTACCATAAAAACCTACGACCACCGCGATGCTAGTCGTCCCCTGTTAACTCTGTCCGGTAGTCCCTCCCATACTCCCTGATCAGGTAGTCCCTGCCAGACTCTTTGATCAGGTGTAACGACATTAGCTTCGGCCTCTCTTCTCATCTATATTGCGGTATCCCAAATATTCTCATCCTCACCTCTAGTGACTGGCGGGGGTGTAGAGAAGATGAACTCTGCCAACGATGTCGCATAATCAGACTGAGTTTGTGACCCGCTACCACTGGCCTCTCTATCGTGTAGCCTCTCTGTAGGATATCGTCATTGTCCCGGTGACTGAACAGGTGAAAGTCTATCAAAATCATCTGAAAGATAGCCCCTCCACGTCCATAAGCTCAAACTCTAGAGCCTCCTGTTGCGCTAGCGGTGGCGACATGTATTGCGGACCCTGCAAACATACAAATAATCTAATTTTTCTCTGAAGGAAGAAATTTGTACTAACTTGAAAGATAAAAAAATATGACATATTGGAGGTAACACTGGACGTCCCTGCTCATCATAATAGGTGCTTTAGTCTAAAAAGGGAGCAATGATGCAAATCCAACACAAATGAATTGATCGTGACATTTATTTTACTATAAAAATAATGCAACACAATACAAAAAAGAAAAAAAATATATGTATATATAGTGCAAAGTGGCTTTCTAAATAAAAAAAATAGTAATAATAATAACAATAAAATAAAATGGAGTACGGCTAACGCGCTTCCTCTAGCATTTCGGCCGAGGTGCTTCCGGGGGCATATCTTGCAATTTGATGTTCAAATAACAAATTCAAACCGTTAGATGTTCAATCTATATTAAAATCTACTTGGAGACCAAATTTTACATTTTTTGGAATTTTTTTACTATTTATTAAGCCACTTTGAAAACCGCTGTTTTTCAATGCTTCAGAAATTTAATAAAAACAGCGGTTTTCAAAGTGGCTTAATAAATAGTAAAAAAATTCCAAAAAATATAAAATTTGGTCTCCAAGTAGATTTTAATATAGATTGAACATCTAACGGTTTGAATTTGTTGTTTGAACATCAAATTGCAAGATATGCCCCCGGAAGCACCTCAGCCGAAATGCTAGAGGAAGCGCGTTAGCTGTACTCAATAAAATGATATAAAATGAAATAAAAAAAAATTATATTAAAGTGGGGAGAGTAATCATTAATTGGATCGAAGCCTTTCTGTGCGCTAATTCAGCTCCTCTTGGGTCAAGGCCTTCATATATTAATTCAATTAAAGGCTATACGTGGAAATCTTTGAAATATCAAATAGGTCATATGAGCCTGCTCGGTTCGAGATGGGCCGTGTTATGATCTACCAATATTTATAATTATCTTTAGCCCGTTAACAAGAAGCCTTAAACCCATTGAGTTGCGTACTGAAACCGCTCAGACAACAAATGCTGAATTTAAATGTTCTTAATGACACCTATCACCGTCAATAAAAAAAAAAATGATCTCTCATTTGCTGGGATTGCTCCTGAACGATATATCAGGCTCGAATGGCTCCTTGAGGTTAATGAGCAATGATGATTTCTTTTAGTCGGCAACAGAAATGCAAATTAATTCCGAAAGATTCGCTGCACAAACATAAAAAAAATAAAAAAAATAAATAAATAATAAAGAGCATAGATAAAAAAAAGGATATATATAAATATAAGTTATAAAAGTATGGTGATCATAACGGTGCAAGAGACAAAATGATATCAATCTTGTTATAACGGTGATGCAATTGTCACCAGCACATTTTTTTTTTGAAATTGATCCTTGAAAGATAAATTATGCATGAATCAATTGGAGGCCTTACCAAGGCCTATCACTGTGTAACGGTGGTCATATTCCATTCAACACTGTTAACAAATATAAAAAAAAAATAACGGTAGCATGATCATTGCTAGCCATAACGGTGTAATATATCCAACATAATGATTGCGAGATATCTGGGAATTAAAGAGTTGCACGCTTGGCTGGATTAATTTCAAGAGCAGAGGAGCATGATCTTTGGCAACAAGAACGCCCCTCCCCTGTGCTATAAAAGAACAACTATAGAATAGACAAAGAAGAGGGACAGAGAGATAGAGAAGCCAAAATTATACTCAAATTAAAAATAGTGAGATTGAGAGAAAAAAAATAATACAAAAAGAAGAAGAGTATACTTCAAATTCCCCTTGACGAGTACAAAAGGTAAAATAAAAAAAGAATGATGTTTGCATTGCCGTTGAAGTGAATATTTTATTTTCTTTCCTTTATCCTCTTATCTCTTCTCCATTCTTTTGGATTTTTATAAAAAAATATTTAAAAAAAAAAATTACAAGATACGTTTAACACCTCACTGCCACTTCCGGACCCGAAGCACTCGGTGCGCGTAGGGTGCCGGTTGGGTAAAATTACACAAACACTCGCTACTATCGGACTCGAAGCACTTGGTGCGTGTAGGGTGCCGGTAGGGTGATTCAATGGGCTCGAAACACTCGGTGGAGTAGAGCGCCAACAAAAAAAAAGGATCCGAAAGCACTCGGTGCGCGTAGGATGCCATAATCATGCTAACCATGAGTGCGAACGAGACAGAAATGCTGTCGAAATTCTCTCTTGATTAGACATGAAAAATAATATTCGAAAGAGTAAAATTGAGGCCGGGATGCTGCTGAAATTTCAAAAGAATAAAAAAAAAGGAAGTACGCAGCTTAAATAAAAAAAATGAAACAAGGAATGTTGTAACAAAAAAAAAGTCAAACAAAGAAGTCAAACTTTATAGAACAGATATACAAAATAAAATGCCCGAGAGTAAAAAAAATTGAAGTAAAACGTTGCTGGGAACAAAAAAAAAATGACAATTGAATAGAGTGACAAAATATGAGAAATATCAAACTATGTATATACATGTATATAAAAAAAAAAAATGACATGGTGATGTTTTGAGTCACGTTGGGCATAAAAAAAGAAGAAGAAGCATAAAGTGATATGTTGATGCTTTGAGCATTATATTATAATTATAACGTTGAGCATGTAAGTCACCTTTTCTGGAGAAGTATATGTAGCACTCTGCTTGATGGCATAATTTCTTATCAAGGTTGTATAAATACTATGCGGTGGCACGATTTTTGATCAAAGTTTGCAGTGACGTATACTGAAACATAAAACTCACTACATAGCCTATAAGTTTCATTTCCACATTTATTGAAGACACACAAAAGAAAACAGAAATATATTAATAAATGAAGTCAATCTCAATGGAGTGACCAAACATCTTCCTTCTTGCTCAATCCTAAACCGAATGAGTCTATCCTTACACAAACCACATCTTAGCCCGAGCCTAAAATAAATCCGAAACAAGTCCATATCGAAGACTCAAACCAAAAGACTACTCCAATTCAAACCAAACCTATATTAAATACGAAGCTCAAACCAAATCCAAAAAAAAAATCTACATAAATTCGAAATTAAACCCAAGACCAACCAAAAAAACCTATACTAAATTCAAACCAAATAAACCAAACATATCCAAATAAACCGAATAAATCAAATAAGCTAACAAACTCAAAGCGAACCGAAGAACCGCAACCAAGCCCAAGTCAAACCAAGACTAACCCAAAATCAAATAAAACCAAATTCAAATCGAATCCAAGCAAAAATCAAGTTTAAACTCGAACAAGCCAAAACATAAACCAAACACAAGTAAACCCAATTCACCAAAGTAGACTCAACCAAAACCAAAGGCTTCCATGTCAACCCAAATAAATGCTTCCATGCCACCCAAATACAAAGGCTTCCATGCTACTTTAAACCAAAGGCTTCTACGCCACCCAAATTCAAAGGCTCCCATGCCACCCTAACAAATACATAAGTTCAGCTAAAGCCCTTGCATGTAATAGGCACCCCTAGGGAAGGAAAACCCTACAGACACCACGGGCACATGATACGCCCTTGTCTAAACCCTCTGCGCCAGTCCGACCCGTAGGCTGTCGAAGTGTTCCAGACGCCCACTCATGTAGTCCGGTGTCGCCCATAACATATATGTCCAGCTAAAGCCCTTGCATGAAACAGGCACCACAAACAAAAAGCCCTAGAAAACCCTAGGCACCCTCAAACCAGCTAAAGCCCTTGCATGTAATAGGCAACCCCAAAGTAAACAAAAGCCCTAGAAAAATCTAGGCATACACCATTAGTATGCCCCTCGAGGGTTGAATCAATACTACCCATCTGATTCAGTATCACCCTCTTTTCTTAATTGCACTTTAGATACCCTACCCTAATCATGTCATTTCGTCTAGCCCCTTAATCGGAGGTTCCTGGGTACTATCCAGGGTAATTAACGGCAGGGGCTTGCGCCTGTCGGAAGAAAAAGAATCCCCACAATCAAACAATAAGCTTCGTCTCCTTTTCCTATTCGTGGGAGGGAGTGTATCTGTAGAGACGTTCGTGCCGGTCTACACCAAAATAATAGGTCGACAAAAATGCCTCAACAATAGGCATGCCAACCAGTCATGGACAATACCCAACGATGGTAGTCCCACTGTGATTGCTCTCGGGAGGGGGAGAGATGGAATCTGAGAAGCTCTAACTAACAGCTCATCATGCTCGTACGGATCTATCGCTCGCCAATCAATATTCTCTCCAGCGTCTCCAACATATTGATGATTTGCCTCTCATGCCCGGCATCCTCAATGAGTACGGCATGCTCTTTTATTTTCATGCACCCGATAACTCTCCAACCCCTTATTCAAAAATTTATAAACCAATCAGTAAATAAAAAAAAATGTATGGTTTTAGGTACATTACCGCACGAGCCCAACGACGACCGTTGAGGGTGTAACCCTCATGTCCGGCATCAATCCGATTACAGAGGTAGGCACGGTAGTCTCCCTCCAAATAAACAGTTGCCATGCCAACCCGCAAGAACCAAGACTGATATCTCAATCTCGGATGTCCTTGGTCTGTGTAACCTCATCTGGCATCTGCCACATCTCATCCAATCTCGGATGCTCTGCCTACGGATAATGCTCAACCCAGAACATGTTGTTGCAAGCAATACTCTTAGTATGCTATTTGACTAATTTGCAAAACATACAACAATTGAATTTAACAATTTCTTTGAGTTAAGATACTTCGCAGGTTTAAGACAATTGGAAATGCAATCTGGATATGTTGTCCTGAAGAAATAATCAAGTTTTATCAAGATTTTAAATTGTAAAATTCATAGAATTGGTAAAATAGATTTGATGTTGAAGTCAGGGAACAATCGTTACCAACGATTGTCTAATCGTTGTAACGATTAAAATAGCTGCACAGAAAATCAGAATGCGAGAAATAACACAATACTCCAGAGAGTAATCGTTACCAACGATTATACAATCGTTGTAACGATTATGAAAGTTTCGCAGAATTTTGAATTTGGCTGAAATCCTAATTGCATATTAGTACTAATCGTTGTAACGATTAATCAATCGTTGGTAACGATTGTAGGCAGAATACTCTTTTGGAAGCTGCCTCTATAAATAGAGCAATTAGGTTTTCTTCCAAATTAATCTAGAGCCGCCCCCAGCTATTAAAAACGCGATTTTACTGTGCAATATTCCCTCCATTGTTGTGAGAGTTAAAACTTCAAAATTCCTTTACACAACCTCAAATCTACTTCACTAATCTTGCTAGATTAGATTAGAGTTAGTTTTTGTGAGTGTTTCTCTCGAGATTTCAAACTTAGAGACTTCGTTCTCTACTCTAGTTGGCCGAGTGACTTCCCATTGGTTGTAAGGGCTCACCGGTTCACAAGTTGTAACCTTTCTCATTGGGTAATAGAAAGGCGCACCAACAAAGTGGTTGCGACGCCCCAGAGACGTAGGCCATTTTGCCGAACTCCGTTAACATCCCGCGTGTCAATTTTCTCTAAACTCTTCTATTTACTTTATTTGCATTTAGTTTCAATTTTAAAGCAAATTAGTGGTGCCTTAGGGACAACAAAGTGGTATCAGAGCAAGTTACTCGAATTAAGACATACTTAATTCAAGCTCTATTGATCTATAATGGCACCAAATAGGTTTGTGAAAGAACCCCCAACCTTCGGTCTTACAACCAAAAACTTTAGTCATTGGAAAAGAATTATGATTAATTATCTAAATATTCTTGAAGTATGGGATATTATCGAAAAGGGATATACACCTAAGTTTGAAGGGGATGACAACAAAACCCAAACTCTTCAATCAAAAATTGAAAAGAAAGAAAATGACAATGCGGTTAATGCAATATTAAACGCAGTTAGTGAATCGGTTGCTCTAATTTTTGGAAATTTATCTAGCGCCAAAGAAATGTGGAATGCTCTTATAAATAGGTATGAGGGTAACACCCAAATCAAAAGAACCAAAATAACCGGGTTAGAAACCAAATTTGAAACATTTAAGGTAGAAAATGGTGAAACCATAGAAGAGATGTATAATAGACTTATGCATATACAAAATGAATTTATCGAATTGGGAGAACCACTTTCTAACGATAAAATTGTAGGAAAGCTCTTAAGAGTCATGCTTAGGAGACCTAGATGGGAAGGATTGGTAAGTGCTCTAGAAGCAATCCAAGGAACACATGCATCATTCACCGCAGATGAACTGTACGCGCATTTTAGAAGTTTTGAAGAAAAACTAATACAATCCGGTGAATTAAAGCAAGAGTCTAAATCAAAAACCGTAGCCTTTCCTGCACAAAACCGCAACCACTCTAACTCCTCAAATAGCCGTGTGTCAAATGACCAATTCATAAATAAAATAGACCATGAATCCTCCAAGGATGCTCTTCTCTTATCCAAAATGTTCCAAGGAATGCTTGATTTTGAAAGAAAGTACAACAAGGAACGTGAGGATGAGAACAAAAGAGTAGTGTGCTTTGCATGCCATAGAGAAGGGCACACCATTCAAACATGTTTCAAGCTATTTCCCCATTTGAAGAACAAGGATGGTGAAGGACAACACGACCGAAGGCCAAAACAAAAATACGATGGATACAAAGGCAAGAAGAAGGCAAAAGCAATGCAAGCCATGTGGAGCATAGACTCTGATGAAAGTGATGTAGAAGAATCAGACACGGAGTCGGGCAATGAACAAGAAATCAACCTCGCACTGGTGGCAAGTGTAGATGAAGGTCCGTCGACAATCGATGTGGACACAATCATTGCAAACAAGAACATCACCGACGAGACTACTATTGAATTTCTCAAGAATCTCGCCAAATCAAGGAAAGACAAACAGGTAGATGATACGAATGAAGCTTCAACAAGCCTTGCTAATGAGGTACATTCTGACTTTGATTTTGAGGGTTATAAGTCCGAAAATGAATTGATTAATGACCAAATAGAGACCAAAGAAACCGAAATTGATTTGAATACCAATTGGATAATTACCAATGAGACAAGCAGTTTCGTGAATGAGATATTAACACATCATAATGCACCTAGGTTGCTTGATGAATCAAAAAGGTTATTGCATGAAAAGGAAGGTATTATCCAAAATTTAAACTCTAAACTTCTTGAATTTGAATCCAAAATAAAAGAATTAGAAATAGTAACACACAATTCAAATTCATGTCAATCACACTTAGGAGAAATAGAAATGCTAAAAGTAAAAATTCAAACATTAGAGACCGAAAATAGGGCATTAAGATCTCCTAGTGAATTCTCAAATATCACTAGTATAGATCCTTATTACATGAATAATTTGACCAATGCTAAAGTTTATAGAACGGGCATTGGATACAAGAAGAGTCACTCCTCATTTGAATCAAATTATTCACAAAGCCCGAAAGAAAAAGGGGGACATACTCAAAATTTAAATGTAGAAAATCAACAAAAATATTTAAACAAATTTAAATTTGATAGTAAGGATTATTTAACTCACCAATTTTATACCAAAAAGGGTAAAAATCATTTGAATAATGAGTCAAATAGAAAGCAAAATTGTCAAACCCCAAATCAAATTATTAAGTCTCAAAATCATGCATTTCAGTATAGATATTCTAACAAAAATTATAAAAACGAAAATAATTTTCAAAATAGTGATAGAAACACATTCCATCCAAAAGGGTCAAATAAAACTTATTTCAAAGGACCGGATGGATGGTTTTATAATCCCAAAAATAAAGTTACTTTAGAAATAGAACTCAAAGAAATGGTCCGATAAGAGATGTTCCCCAACATCAAAATACATTTATATCTAACACCAACAAAAATTTGTCATAAATGTCTCAAATCGGTTAGTCAAAAATCATAGGAATCAAATTCAAGAAGTGAAAGAAAAGTTTAAAGCCACCTTCACTCATGGTTCGCGCAATACCAAGCAATCGGTGACATTTTGTAACTACTGTTGTAAAATTGGTCACACCTCCTTAGAATGTAGATTTAGGAAAGGAAACAACAATTCAAATGTTGTTTGGATTCCTAAAGCTAAACTAGCTTGAATGTGTATTTGAAATCTCCCCAAAATACTAAAATTGCTAAAAATATTAAAATTGGGGAGATTGAAACAATGTATATGTTAATTGTTAATATATACTCTTGTAGGTATGTTTGATTACTACTCATAAAGAAAATGCTTGGATCATTGATAGTGGATGCTCACACCATATGACCGGTGATAAATCTAATTTCAAATCTTTAGAACCATATGATGGTGGGATGGTTACTTTTGGTAGTAACCAAAGAAAAAGTTCGATCATAGGATTAGGTTCGGTTGGTAACCAAAACTTAACCATATCGGATGTTTACCTTGTTGATGGGTTGAACTATAACTTACTTAGTGTTAGTAAGTTATGTGAAGCCGGTTATTATGTTAAATTTGACATTAATGCTTGTGTCTTAATTAGAGCTTCGGATGATACTCTAGTGTATATAGGTAAGAGAAAGAAAAATGTTTATTATTTACATCTTACTCATTTTGATTCCGGTGAAACATGCTTAAGTGCCATAACAACCGGATCTTGGTTATGGCATCGTAGATTAGGTCACATTTCAATTGATTCAATTAAGAAATTAGTTAAATTAAATCTTGTTCGTGGATTACCAACTCACAAATTAGAAATTGAAGGCTTATGTGATGCTTGTGTCCAAGGTAAACATACTAAAAGTTATTTCAAGTCCAAAGACATGGTATCAACCGATCAACCATTACAATTACTTTACATTGATTTATTTGGACCAATAAGCATACCTAGTTTAGCTAAAAAGAAGTATGCATTTGTAATTGTGGATGACTATAGTCGCTTTACTTGGGTTATATTTCTACAACACAAGGATGAATCAATTGAAGGTTTCATCAAATTTTGCATTCGTGTTGAAAATGAAAAGGGTCTAAAAATCATTCGAATTCGAAGTGACCAAGGGGGGGAGTTTGAAAATACAAAATTTGATGAATTCTGTTCTAAAAGGGGATATAGACAGGAATATTCGGCTCCTCGCACACCTCAACAAAATGGAGTTGTCGAGAGGAAAAACCGAACATTACAAGAGCTTGCCCGAACCATGCTAAATGAATATCATTTGCCCAAACATCTTTGGGCCGAGGCAGTCAATACGGCTTGCTACATGATCAATCGCGTTAGTATTAGATCGATATTGAAGAAAATACCATATGAATTATGGAAGGGATACAAACCAAAAATATCCCACTTTAGAGTATTTGGTTCAAAATGCTTTGTTTTAGATGAATCCCCTAAAATAACAAAATTTGACTCAAAATCAACTGAAGGCATCTTTGTAGGATATTCAATGACAAGTAAAGCCTATAGAATTTACATTGCAAATCAAAGGGTTGTAATTGAATCAGTACATGTTAAATTTGATGAAGCTACTCACAGAAAGGTATTTTAATTGTAGGTGTTGAAGATATTACTCCTGAAGTTGACGAGGCTGCGAATCAAATCATCATAGGTGAACAATCATCCGAACAACATCAATCCGAAGAGAATGCAACACCCTATGTAGAGAATCCTTTGAACACATCAATGCAAACCGAAGAGTCACAACCTCCACCATTTGAATATCAACCTCCCGAAGAACTAAGGGAAGTTTCCTCTCACCCTCTTTCTAATGTTATTGGGGATCCTAAGAAAGGGGTTAGAACAAGATCGGGATTGAGTCAAATAATTGCGCATTGTGCGTTCGTGTCAAATGTTGAACCTAAAAACTTTAAAGATGCAAATATTGATTCAAATTGGATTTGCGCCATGCAAGAAGAACTTGCTCAATTTGAAAGAAACAAAGTTTGGACACTAGTACCTAAACCAAATGATCGAATGATTATTGGAACTAAATGGGTTTTTCGAAATAAAAAGGATGAATTTGGAAATGTTGTTAGGAACAAAGCTAGGTTAGTTGCTCAAGAGTATAAGCAACAAGAAGGTATCGATTTCGAAGAAACCTTTGCTCCTGTAGCGCGTCTAGAATCCATTCTGATGCTTTTAGCATATGCCTCTAACAAAGGTTTTATCTTATTCCAAATGGATGTTAAAAGTGCATTTCTGAATGGATTTCTAGAAGAAGAAGTATATGTTCAACAACCACCCGGCTTTGTTGACTCAACATTTCCAAATCATGTTTATAAACTCACTAAAGCACTCTATGGACTTAAACAAGCTCCTAGAGCATGGTACGGTCGACTTAGTTCCTTTCTAATTGAACATGATTTCACAAGAGGTAAAAATGATACAACTCTTTTTACTAAGAAAAAGGATGAATCAATTTTAATTGTGCAAATTTATGTTGATGACATCATTTTTTGTTCTACTAATGCGGCACTTGCCGAGGAATTTTCATCTCTTATGAGTAGTGAATTTGAAATGAGCATGATGGGTGAATTGAACTTCTTTTTGGGACTCCAAATAAAGCAACTTATCGATGGAACTTTTGTAAGTCAAACCAAGTATGCTAAGGAGTTGATCAAGAAATTTGGAGTAACTGAAAGCAAGACAAGTCCTACTCCAATGGCCATCAATGCAAATCTCGACTCTGATCCTTGCAGTACGCCGATGGACATCACTCAATACCGAGCTATGATAGGTAGCTTACTCTATTTAACTGCTAGTAGACCTGATATTATGTTTGCGGTATGTCTATGTGCAAGATTTCAAGCTAATCCCAAAGACATGCATTTGAAAGTCGTTAAAAGAATACTTAAATATATCAAAGGCACGTTAAATTTGAGATTTTGGTATGGCAAACAATCGGAATTAGATTTAATAGGTTACACCGATGCTGATTTTGCCGGAGACCGAATGGACCGTAAAAGTACAAGTGGTACATGCCAATTCTTGGGCGGATCACTTGTCTCTTGGTCGAGCCGTAAGCAAACCTCGGTTGCGCTTTCCACTGCGGAAGCCGAGTATGTTGCGGCCGGTAGTTGTTGCACACAATTGTTATGGATGATTCAAACTCTCCAAGATTATGAAATACGCTTCCGCAACGTACCAATTATGTGTGACAATACCAGTGCCATCATGATTTCCAAAAATCCGGTTCTCCATTCTCGTACCAAACACATAGAAATACGGCATCATTTTATTAGGGATCATGTTGAGAAAGGTGAAATACAACTTATCCATATTGACACCAAAAACCAAATTGCCGATATTTTCACCAAGCCCTTAAATCCTCAACAACATAATGAACTAAGGTTTAAATTAGGCATGCTTGAACTTGATTAGTCAAATGATTATCCTAAATTAGTGCATCTGCATCTTAGATAGGACGCATAGCAATCACTTGATCATATCAACGCTCCGACGCCCTTTAGAAAACCCTACCAGATCACAATCGTTACCAACGATTAACTAATCGTTATAACGATTAATTAAAGAAAATCTTAATTCTTCAAACTGCAAAACGCAAACTTTACATGATTTCTTCCAGAACACAATCGTTGTGAACGATTATTTAATCGTTACAACGATTAATTAAATTTCAAAATCTGAATTTTCTTTGAAATTTCATCTATTATTGCAGAATTTCCAGAGCACAATCGTTGCGAACGATTAAACAATCGTTGTAACGATTAATTAAATTTTAATATTCGAATTTTCTCCTCAAAATTTCGCCTTTCAACCAGTACATTCCAGAGCATAATCGTTACGAACGATTGACCGCAGAATGCCAAAGGTCGGGTCCGCCTCTTATTTCTCTCCTCTCTCTCCTCCAATTCGCACCTCTTCCTCTCCGCCGACTCTACCTCTTCTCCACCGGTTTGGCCTCCACAAACCACCATTTTTCAAAATTTTAAGTCATTTCTTCTCTCCTCTCTCTCCTCTACTCTATTCTCTCACTATATTTCACTTTCTTCTCTCTCTTCTCTCCTCTCCACCGAAACCCTAGTTTCACCTCTTCTCAAATCCGGCCATCCGACCACTTGATCGACGATCCGTCTTCATCATTGTGCTCCTCTCGTCCTTCTCCTCACGGGTGTGTGCTTCATTTCTCAATCGGTAAATTTTCATCTTTTCACCATTTACGATGCCTCCTAAACCGACCAAAACTGCTATTTGCAAAAGGAGACGTACTGACTCAGGCCAAACCTCTCGTCAAAGAGGTGATTCTCCTAATCCTCAATTACCAAATTGGATAATTGGTCGAGATAATCGGTACCTATTTCGGGATGCCGAATCATACACCAACTATATTGGTTTATTTGAAAACCGGGATTTGACCAATTGCTATTACTTTGATAAGAATTCTGCCGAGTTTCCTGCATATGAGACAACCAAAATTAATGAATACTTGGAACATTGGGATTGGGAACCTTTTATCAATTGCATGGAACCATACACCACTATATTAACCTGGGTATTTTACGCCAATTTTCTCAGGACTCTGTCTCCATTCCGAGCCTCTTCCTATGTCTGTGGCACTGAAATTGATCTTTCTCTTGACAACCTGGCCGAATGGCTTGAACTACCAAATGAGGGTGATGAATCGTACCCTCTTAGAAAATGGCCCGACACAGCCGTCGATACGGCAGATAATTACAAAACCTAGTTTGATCGTACAAATAGAGTCGGTGCCCTTCTCTATGCTTCACATCTTCCATCCCTTCATCGGTTGCTATACCTTTTTGTCAACAATATTCTCACTCCAAAATTCAAAATCAAAACCAACATGGAATGGAATGCGACTTTCTACATGCGTCATCTCATTTCTTTGGATGAGAAACACTTCAACATTTCGTATATCATTCTTCGTCACATGAGAAATGCATTCAACAGCAAGGTTTATAATTTACCTTATGCTCACATTATTCACAAAATTATGCGTCTCAATGGAATTCATCTTTCACATGACCTAACCCTTCTCAGCCCGGTCAATTTGGTTAGTGAAATGCCTAATATTGGTTGGTCTTTAACGGCCTCCTCAAGTGGCCCACCCGGTCTTCGCCCTGATAACCGTCCAGTCAATCGATGGATTAAAGCTCCCAATGCACTTCCAAATCAATATTGGGATCCAAATGAAGCCAATCCACCCTCCCCTCCTCAAGTCCCACCTCCCGACGCTCCGGCTCCACCACAGGCCTCAACCGCTGACATGGCTTGGGTTATGGATCAGTTGCGCGGCATCACTTCCAGTCTTTCTAACCTCGGTACTAAAATTGACAAGGTTCATAAGGGTGTTCGCCTCAATGCCAAGAAAATTCAATCCCTTGATGATGCTCAAACGGACCTTGCTAAGCGTTGGGTGTGACGCTTTGGAGCAAGCAGTAGTGTTCATGATGATGATCCTGCTGACGATGATGATGGTGATGATGATGATGCCGATGGTGATGGTCCTGACGATGACATCTAGTTCCTTTTTATTATTTCACTGATCGCTATTTATCTTTTATTTGCTAGTCCTTAGATTGTTGCGTTTTATTCGATTGCTATGCTAGGAACTTATAATTACTTGGCTTTGCATGTCATGTAGGACTTTCAAACTTTTTATGCTTATTAGTAGCCTTGTTCCGGTAGTTGGATTATTCTATGTTCTATACTTATTGTTATGTTATTTTTGGAATGTGTGATGTGCTTTATATTTTTTTCCTATATTCCAACCATTAAGGGGTAGTGCTTATTTTGA
This sequence comes from Carex kokanica, assembly GCA_025461125.1. Classification (NCBI taxonomy): domain Eukaryota; kingdom Viridiplantae; phylum Streptophyta; class Magnoliopsida; order Poales; family Cyperaceae; genus Carex; species Carex kokanica. The sequence goes on along the minus strand of JAJGRX010000991.1, from coordinate 146,414 downwards.
GGGGGAGCACTCGTTAGTTATCTTCCCTTTCGTCGATTTCCAAAAGGGGGAGAAATTGTAAGACATGCAAAACTGACAATTGGGAATAAAAAAAAATTGGGAAATATAATTTCAAATCAATTTATGCACTTGCTTGCGATGTATGTTTTGCAAATCGTCAAAAGGGGGAGATTGTTGTTGCAAGCAATACTCTTAGTATGCTATTTGACTAATTTGCAAAACATACAACAATTGAATTTAACAATTTCTTTGAGTTAAGATACTTCGCAGGTTTAAGACAATTGGAAATGCAATCTGGATATGTTGTCCTGAAGAAATTATCAAGTTTTATCAAGATTTTAAATTGTAAAATTCATAGAATTGGTAAAATAGATTTGATGTTGAAGTCAGGGAACAATCGTTACCAACGATTGTCTAATCGTTGTAACGATTAAAATAGCTGCACAGAAAATCAGAATGCGAGAAATAACACAATACTCCAGAGAGTAATCGTTACCAACGATTATACAATCGTTGTAACGATTATGAAAGTTCCGCAGAATTTTGAATTTGACTGAAATCCTAATTGCATATTAGTACTAATCGTTGTAATGATTAATCAATCGTTGGTAACGATTGTAGGCAGAATACTCTTTTGGAAGCTGCCTCTATAAATAGAGCAATTAGATTTTCTTCCAAATTATCTAGAGCCGCCCCCAGCTATTAAAAACGTGATTTTTACTGTGCAATATTCCCTCCATTGTTGTGAGAGTTAAAACTTCAAAATTCCTTTACACAACCTCAAATCTACTTCACTAATCTTGCTAGATTAGATTAGAGTTAGTTTTTGTGAGTGTTTCTCTCGAGATTTCAAACTTAGAGACTTTGTTCTCTACTCTAGTTGGCCGAGTGACTTCCCATTGGTTGTAAGGGCTCACCGGTTCACAAGTTGTAACCTTTCTCATTGGGTAATAGAAAGGCGCACCAACAAAGTGGTTGCGACGCCCCAGAGACGTAGGCCATTTTGCCGAACTCGGTTAACATCCCGCGTGTCAATTTTCTCTAAACTCTTCTATTTACTTTATTTGCATTAAGTTTCAATTTTAAAGTAAATTAGTGGTGCCTTAGGGACAACAGAACAGACTCTAGTTTCTGCCCAGTGCCGTGTGCTTAGTCCTGTAAGGAATATGCTAGTTGCAATAAAAATGTAACAAGTAATATGGTGATATGAAATAATATAATATATGACTTACTGGTGTAGCCTCTTTATCTCAGACCTGGGCAAATCCGGATCTGCGGGAATCAATGGCCCTGCCCGAACTGACTTGCAATGGATAATGATACTTCATAATCCAAAAGCAGACTAGCAGTCCCCTGTACCACCAGCTATCCCGCTGAACCAGTGTAACCTCTAGCAATCTCTGACTCTCATACAACACATCGCAAGGAGTCCAGATAACCTACCATGGAACTAAACTCTACAGCTGTGCTCGGACCGGCATAATATCCAAGGGATGTCTGTGGCCCTGATCAACGTAGCTGTGGGTCCCGTGCCATTTCTTGCTGTATGCAGGGCATTTATGAATAGCTGGTTGTCCCCAATCCGGTTCAGGCTCATTTAGTCTGGGACAGCCCACCGGCAGCTGTGACCATGACCAATGGTGCAGTAATAAAATCGATCCATACATTTGCTTCCCCTCCTTCTGCATTTTGAAGAATGTTAGCTGTCAAGGTCTTTAGCTTGATTGAGAAAAAAATAAATAAGAAAAGAGCTAGAGACTTACCTTACAAGCATTGCAAAGGCTATGATACAGGAGGGCTAGGACAACCCCACCATAGTTATACCTCGAAGGCTTGTCAAGGTCCTCCAGCAGCGGCATACATCATTGGGACAACATCGCCACTGGAATCGGCAAACATGACAGATCCAAAGAGGTCTATCACGTATCTGAAGGATGTGTGTTTTGAAAGTTATTTCTTTTAGTGATAATTTATATGTAGTTTATGATTTTATTACGAATATTATTATTCATGCTCCTTGAGATTTATATGTTATATCTTTGGAAGAGTTCAGGAAGATGCTCTTGGTCTTGAACCATAGAACTCCTAAGATGAGAAATATTTAATCCCTAAATATGTTCACAATCGTGGTAATTAAGGAGGAACATTAATTATCGATAAAGATTGTCATGTTGATTAAAGTACATTGAAGTTCTATAAATGTTGATAAAGAATTATCATTTCATAACATGAATATATAAAAATGTGTATTTTATATTGAACATGACCTAAATGAATGGAACATTATATGGATTGTGTTTTGTGTCATTAATGTTTCCATTGTGTCTTTAGAATCTAAGATATGAGATGTGTAGATTTTTCACATGAGAAGTATATAATGTGATTGCTATTTAAATATTATCTTCTGATAGGAATAAAATAGTAGTTTGTTGTGTACAACTTGTGCGGGAAAAATCTATATGTTAATATTATCATTGTCTCTCTCAATTTGAGTTATGATATTAGTGGGCCATATCAAGTGGAATTATATCGCATGCAATATAACTGATATAGTTATAATTATAATTCACTTGAGAGACTAAGAAAATGAATATAATGCAAGAATGACACGATCTTATTTTGCATATTATTCATAATATCGTGTGACAAGGATAGACACAAAATTAGTGAATTGAGTAAATGATTACTATGTCGTTTGGATAACTATAATGTAATGATAGAACCTCTTATAGTTAATAATATAAAGTTTTATATTATTACCAAGATGACATAGATCCTCTATACGGTCACACCAACTGAAGAGAAACAACAAGTATTTTATATTTCATAATGATGTATAAGATAAAATACATGAGATGAAATGCTAAAATAAAATATCATAATATGACATGCTTAGATCATAAATAAATTTATGATGTTATGCAAATATTATTTGGTATAATGTTTAAATGCATTATAAGAATAATAAGAATATTGCATAATAGAATAATATGATTAATATTATTTATTCATAAATTAATTTATTAAACCAATCACAAGATGAGATTAAAGAGAGCATAAGATGGCTAAATAAGGCTAGTAACATTTGTGTAATTGATTAAAACCTTACACAAAGAGTTGCCCTAACCCTTGCCTATATAAAGAGGCATAATTAAGGAAAATTTGAGGGAATTTTCAGCCTTTAACTCTAGCCAAAAACTGCTCCATTGAGCAGCCACGTTTTTGCTTCCTCTCTAAACCGAAACCTAGAAGGTTTTGATTCTAGGCTGAAAAATTCAAGGAAGGAGGCTCTTCTCTCATCTCTTCTTGTTAGGTGGTTGGATCTAAGCCTTGAACTTCACATCCATCTATCTAAGAGGTGTGTTAGTTCGTTGTTTAGGTTCAAGGTGAACCAAGAGGTGCTTCCGAGAAGAACACGAGAACTAGAAGGGAAACCGGCTTCTCTCCATCAAGAGATTTGACAATCTCTTTAGGTAAAGGTTTCCATCATCTTTAGCAATAAATTAGATGAAATTTATTTTAATTTAGTACACATTAGTTTGTTGAAGAAAATCTTGTTTGCTTTTGTCGTATAAATAAGATCTTTTGTGTATTGAGCCAAGTGGTGATAGAAAAATTTTAAATTCTCACCATATAGGCATACACGTGAAATCCCAACAATATCCCCGTGTATATCTGCAATATAAAGTAGATAATAAAAATCTAATAAATCATTGTTCGAAGTATCAACATTTAATAGAAAGAGTTTACAAGTATTACCGCTGAATCTCCTCGGGGGTGGAATCTGTAGTCAGACCGGCGCTGAAGTGTTGTCGCAACTTGGTGATCTGTATATGGTAATTCTTAGATGTCCCATCATGCCCCCGTAACTCGCTTGGATTAGCTCCCAGCAATGAGTCGATGTACTCAGAAAAATGAGTACCGTTAGATACACCACCGACAGGTGTACCACTGATAGGCAAACCCATAGGGCACTAGCATCCTAAAGTGTCACCATCATCTCTCCAAATGGTAAGTGAAACGTATGAGTCTCGGGATGCCATCGCTCCACTTGTCCTGCAATGAGAGATGCGTTGATGATGCCACTCCCACTCTGCACAGTAGCAATATTGTATAACCCTAGGTTGATGAGATACGGGTCCATTATCTCGTAGTACCGCATATGAATGCGCCGAAGCTTGACATCCAAAATCGTTGTGTCCTGCGTTTAAAAAAGGAATCCACAGTATATTATAGAGTTAACACATCCAAATTTAAACTTTAAAATTAAACCAAAAGGTGGTGTTTGGTTGTGGACTAAAGCTAAGGTAGGCCAGTCTAAATTATTTATGTTTGGTTGTGCCTAAAGTTATGAGGAGAGAGGGGTGAAATGGTTGAAGGTGAATGACAGTGGGCCCCAGTGGTTTAAAATTGAAGAAAAATTTAAGGCACCTCCTGAGGTGGTTTAATTTAGGCATGTTTAGGCTGGACTAAATTTAAAGCTATTCCATGTTAGGCCAGTCAATTTAAATCGCGTTTGGTGGAATAACAGTGGCCTAAAGCCTTTAGTCCACCTTTAGTCCACAACCAAACATGGTGAAAAAGTAAAGTACCTCATGAGAAGCTAGTGAGACTCGGTGATCACTATGTGGCATCCATAGAAGAGGACTGAAATGCTCCGTGCTATCAGTGGCGATCGGCTCATCAGCAGCAGCTAGTACCGGTTGAGGTCGAGTCCTGGGTCATCCTCTAGCCATTTTAATTTCATAACAATTAAGGTAAATGTTTAGGGTTATTCTTATGCTAAATTATGCTAAATATACTAAAATATACCAAATTATGCTAAATAGGCTAAATTAGGCTAAACTATGCTAAATTAGGCTAAATTATGCTAATTATGCTAAGATGTGCTAATTATGCTAAGTTAAGCTAATTATACTAAAATCTGCTAAAATATGCTAAATTATGCTAAATAGGCTAAATTAGGTTAAAATATGCTACAATAGGCTAAATTATGCTAATTATTCTAAAATGTGGTAATTATTCTAAAATGTGCTAATTATGCTAACTTAAGCTAATTATGCTAACTTAAGCTAATTATACTAAAATATACTAAATTATGCTAAAATATGTCAAATTATGCTAAATAGGCTAAATTAGGCTAAAATAGACTAAAATATGCTAAATATGCTAAAATGTACTTAATTAAACTAATTAAACTAATTAAAACTAAAATATACTAATTTTGGTACATATCTAACAAATTCTATCATTTTACAACCATTAAACTAAAATATACTTAATTAAACTAATTAAACTAATTAAACTTAATTAGCACAAATTAAAACTAATACTAATTTTGGTACATTTCTAACAAATTATATCAATTTACAACTATTTTGGACTCCAAATAAATTAAAAAAAAATAAAAGGGACTTACTTGCAAATGTGAGAAAAAGAGGAGAAAATTTGAAGAAAGAGAGACAGTGAGAAGAGATAGTGTGAATTTTGTGAAAATGAGGTTTTGAAAAAAAAAAACGGAACCCCTGTCATTGTTTTATAAATACCCGGGCCGGCTATTTTTTGGCTGGTTGGAATTTAAATTGTGACCGGCCATTTTGATACAATCCGGATTTGTGAATTTGAAATCCAACAGTGCGAAGAGGAGAGAAATGAAAGCAAGAAGTGAATCACCATTATAATTAATTAAGATATATAGGCATAGCTTATAGCTAGCTTAGCTAGCAGTGAAACTCTTGAGATTTGTAAGCTTAATTATAAAAATGCATAGATAGATGTTATCCATTGAATTGAATGATTGATTTGAAGATGATGTCGCTGTCAGTGGGACCCGGAGAAAAACATAGTTGAAGAGGATATTTGATATTTGATAGAATTAATTAGGCATAAAGTCACCTGCCGATTGTTTCAATTAATTTAAATTTTAAAGGGATCAAAACGAAATCTCACCATTAATTTCTGTTTCTCTAGGTCAGGTTTGCCTAATTTAATTAAGCACTTAATTAATTCGCATAATTCAATTATTAATTGGTTAATATTCATCTTCACAATTTACTAAGCAAATATCTTCTAGCTAGCTAGGTTAGTTGTTAACTTAATCAAATGCCTAACTTGGAATATTGGATTTTCCTAAATGCATGGGTTAATTAATTAATAATCTCACAAATCAAATCACAACGTACAGTACTAATTAATTAAAACTCCAAAACAAATCAATCACAACGTACAGTACTAATTAATTATATATAATCCAATTCAATAATTAATTGAAACAATTAATAATCAAATATCGAGGCTAAATGCCTAACCCTAAGAATACAAGTATTAATTAATTTAGCCTCTCAATTCAAACTACGTACGTACGTACTATTAGTAGTTTTCAATTTAATATTTTTTTGTTTTATAAAATATTACTTTTTCGTATAAAAAAGTTAATTAATATTAATTATTTTGATAAAATTAACTAATTAGGTGTAATTTAGGATTAGACATGAAAAGGAAAACATGAGGAGGGGATTAATTAATTGGTAATTGATCGATCCTTGCATTTTTGCGACACGTATGAGGTTACTCGAAGCAACCCCGGCCGACCTACCACTCTACCAGTCTCCCATAAAAATTAAAGGAGAAATTAAGAAACAATTTTTGGCAATCATCGATCACATCCAACAATTATATATATTACGGGGGAAATTAAAGATAGATATGCTTCATATATATAGAATAGAATAGAATATATGCATTTTATGCTAAGGATAAGATATATACGTACGCATGCATTTTATGTTTGATAGTGGGATCTAATTAATTAAGATTGGAATTAAGTCCTAGATTTGAAACTAGACCAAATCTATATATAATTAATTGGTCAAATTTGGAAATCATATTAATTAGTATATATGTCAATTACTTGTATATATTGTACAACAGAAGAATACAAGGATTGAGAAAAAGCTAGAAACCTTTAAAGCTGTACCTCTAGTAGTATATATAGTACAGTATTATTCATTCATTGTATTTATTTATATACGTGGGAGTCATCCGATTCCTCCTCTTTTATAATATATCCAGTGAGAAAACGAGTGTAGCACTAGTGCACTAACACCCATTGAATATTTGAATAGAATTAAAAATGTGGGTTCCACTTCCATGGGGGGTGGGGTCCTTTAGTTAGTAAGTGGCACTCACCTACGCATTGTCTACTGTATATAATGCGCTCTGATTACAAAAATCTCAGAAATGTACTTGATAGATAGCTAGATATGTATTAATTGCTATATATCCATCTCCTTTTGGAAAATTGAAAGCCACCTAGATCTCTCTCTGTGCTAGCTAGACCCCCCAAGTCAACTCCAATTTGTACATCACGCACGCACTCACATATAAATATAATTAATGTTTTCATAAACTTATTTTGCACTTAAAAGAATTTGTTAATTTGCTAATCAAATATTATGGCTAATTAAATAGCATCACAAGCACAATCTAGCTATTCCTTACAGCTAGATTCTTAAATTTAATTAATTTTGGATGTCCATATATATACTACTGTTGTAACATGCATTTACCATATTTAATTTATACTCCAATTTCAACTACTGCTAAAAAATGATGCTTAACGTGTCGGTAAAATAATAATCAAATTGATATATAAATGAAGAGAAGAGAAGTTTGGGTAGTATAGTAGAGTAGAGTAGAGTAGAGTAGAGTACAGTACAGATAAGAAGGCATCACTTTCGCTTTTGCCTCCCTGCAGCACCACAAATTAAACAGCCGCACTAACATATATAAAACTCACCTTTACTTTTTCAACCTTTTTAAGAGCAAGCAACAAGCTAGCCTGCTGTTCAAGGCAACCAAACCAAACCAAACCAAAGTGCATGTTAGATCATTAACCTATCTCTTCCCTCCTCCCCTCATGTGGCGCCTGATCAAGCGGCGAAATACCCGTGTGGCAGATGAAAACATGCATCTGCATATGCACGTGCAGCAGCCGGGAGACCAAGATGCAGCCGGGCCCGGGCAATCTGGAATTGCCAGATTGGCATCCACAGTTGGTGCTTTGTTGGCACTCATCTTACACTGGGTAGACAACAGTGAGGCAGCTGCAGCTGGAGTACACATGGCACATGAGTGGCAGAGGCTACAGTCTGACGAGGTCAACGCCATCATCGTGCAAGATAGCATGCGTTATGCTATATATGTATAATTAATTCATCACTCAATCAATATGTTTGGATTTTCATTTCAATTTTATCAGACTACGTGGCACATATCATATATATATATATAGTATGTAGTTTAATTTGTCTTGTTAAGAATCGAATATCAAATTAATTTCGTAAAATTCCATGTAATTAACTGTTATGCTTATGCTTATGCTTACATTAATTATCTCTATGCCCAAGTTAAGGCTTCGATCGTGACCGACTGCTATGGTACAGTACCATACCGGTAATAGTCTGTGTGGTACAGAAATCAATATTAATTAGTTCTTCAAAGATTCCAGCACATTCTCTTCTCCAGTTAAACATTCCACCAGTCCTTCAAAGAAATAATAAGAGAGACAAAATTTAATTCATTGGGAGAGCACAGATTTTATATACTGGTATTGATTCTGAACCATGCATACGGATCTAATTAACCAATATATTCTAATTCAATTTAGGAACAAATCCAAAAAAAAAGAAAAAGAAAGGGAAAGCTAGGGTCTGGCAAGAAAATTAAAATAAAATAATCCGACAACTGTTACAGTGGTACAGCACCTCTTGTTGTTGAATATATATACACATATAATACCTTAATCTGAAGCACTTTTTAGTTTTTACATTCTGTGCCAGTAATATCAGTAAATGTTCCCAAACCCATGCTTATCAGTGAATTGTCAGTACTCAGTAGTAGAACAAACTTAATTGTTTAATATTTACCGTTGGTATAATGTCGACAATCATTTGTGCCGACAACTAAGTCTGTGGACCAGTTTTGGTTGAATCTGTTTGCAATCTCAAGTGAGTTTCCTTTTGAAAATCCAACAAACCAACACCTTGTTCTGGGTATTCTTGTAATTTCTCTTTTCAGAATGACCCCTGTAAAATTGAAAGAAATAAGAGCACTGGCATGGTACCTGGTAATTAACTATATATGCATTGGTACGTAGTGTACATAGTACGTACCTGGTAACTTTTTCTGAGAAATGACAGCAAGAGCGGCGAAAATGTTTTCTGGGTCTTTTGGTTGGAAGTCAAAAAGCAACACCTGAAAATTAAAAGGAAGGAAATAATGAAAGGACATATATTAATTAAAAGGGGGAATATGTAATTAATTATGTAGTGTGTGTGTGTGTGCATGGACCTGACCACGATGAGAGGGTTTGATGAGAACAACGTAATGTCGAAGATGGCGGTGGCCGAAATCGAAATTGTAGGCTGTGGATAGCAGCAGCTGTGCGGGTCCCGGTGCAGCCCGAAGCGGTACTGCTGCGACATAAACAGCATCTTTGGTGGGAGATATAAATATTGGTGCATCTTTAGAAAAAGAAAAGGAAGAATAGAGAAGACTAAGAGAGGAGATGGGCATGGGCATGAGACTTGTTGGTAATTGCTTTGTAAGAGGAAACGAAACGAAAAGAGGAGAAGCTGAGAGCCTGAGACTGAGACGCAGAGAGAATAGAGACCTCACACTCACAGAGACTTGAGGCTGGCTGACAATTCATTAAGAAAAAAGGAAGCGGGTGCGGGCCCAAAGCCCAAGGCCCAAACAACCTTTTTTTGGTTAAAAAGGCCGGGGCCCAGTTTCATTTTATAAAAAACGAAACAGAGTTTTAATTACAAAAAGAGGGGCAGCCCATCAACTGCCTTGGTCCCCTATCCAATCAGGCTTAACTAAAAACTGACACCCATACTAACAGAAACAAGAAACACAGTATAGTGAACCACATGAAGGAAACCAAATCTGACAAGCATCCCATCAAAGGGCAAGTTTCGATCACACAAAACAAAGCACTAATACTAAGCATTCAACAGCTAAGTGCTTTCTTGAGCTGAATCAGGCCCAAACAACCTTCATTTATTGTATAATATATTAAAAGCAGTGGAGTACAAGTATTGACTGTTGTATGTATGTCTTTAATTAATTATTGCATTGCAGATGGAAAGCGAGCGAGGAATTGCTTGAACCAATGAGCCGATTTCTTGGGATATCTCTTGAGACCATTCTCATAATCAACAAAATTGATGCCAAAGCGAACCGTGTATCCATCTCGCCATTCGAAGTTGTCCAATAATGACCAAGCAAAATAACCTTTTACATTCACTCCTTCACTGATTGCAGCGTGCAAGTATCGGAGATGGTTGTAGTGATACTCGATTCTGAAATCATCCTTCAATGCCTCCCCAACTGGTAAGCTCTTATTGTTATATTCATCCACCCCTGCATGCATGCATCCATCATCCATCATCCATGGGTACATTCAGGCATTCATTTTTTTAACAGGTAAGTATAAATGAATTAAATATGTAATTAATTAACGTACCATTCTCTGTGATGTAGATAATTGGATCATTATACTTATTCTTTATATAGACTAACAATTGCCTTATCCCTGGGGGATAAATGTATAACCATCTTGAAGCAGCCTGTTTCAATTTTCATTTGGAGAACTCAAACTAATTAAGTAATTAATCACAGATCGAGACAAATTGGGATATTATTAATTCAATAAAAAATTAAGCATAATTTAATTACCCTTGGACCAATTGGGATCCCGTTTCTTTCGTGTGTAAGATTGACCCGAGAGTCAGTGGTGTAAGTATGGTTCACAGATTGTTTCACCCCAATTGCATAACTTGATGAATAATAGTTCACCCCAATGAAATCCAATGATCCTTTTACCATCTCAGATTCCTTCTTTGTGAATTTTGGCAAACGTTCTCCAACCAGTGCTCTCATCATCAACGGGTAATCTCCTTCTGTTAACGGATCCATAAACCTGACCATGAATTAATTCAATTTTCAGATGTACATACAAGTATTAAATCATTTAGAAGTTTAATTAGTAGTTACCATCCGAATGAGAAATCAAGAGTACGTTGTTGTGCATCAGCATCTGATTTGGACGAAGAGTAGGGGAGACACCAAGTAGGATTCAAAGTTATTCCGATTGTGCCCCTCTGAGATGTCTGGTATTTTTGTCTGTAGAGCCTGACAGCGGCCCCATGAGCAAGCAGCAGATGATGGCAGGCAGAGTAAGGCTCTGTTGCAGAGTTGCTATGACGGCCTGGGGGCATTGAACAAGTCGCATATCCACCTGAGCAGAAGCTGAGGGGCTCGTTGAACGTGATCCACTGCTTCACACGGTCCCCAAACTCAAAGAAGCACACCTCGGCGTACCTCGCATAATCCTCCCTAATTCAAATGCACCATATAATAAGTTAGGAAATGCAAAAATGAAATCCAAAATAAATAAAGAAAAGAAAGAAATGAGCGACTGACACAATATTAGGGCTGAGAAAACCAGAGTATTGATCTTCCAAGGCTTGAGGGGAGTCCCAGTGGAAAAGTGTGACAAATGGCTTGATCCCTACCTCACTCACTCAGTTTAATTACAACATTAATTAATTAATTAATTAATTAATTTACATATATAATTACAACATTAATTTTCATTCAATCTTCACCCTTGGAGAGGAGCTCGTTGATAAGATTATTGTAGTAATCCACACCAGCTCTGTTCACTCCTCCACTCAACCTCCCATCTGTATGTTTCAATTCAATTCAATTCAATTCAATTCAATTTAACTCAACTCAACTAATTAATTAATACTACTTAACCTATTATTTCCATGGAAGTCTATGTATAGTATTTCTTTCTCGAAATTCTCGAAGTCAACAAATTAAGAACTATTCCCAATTTAGCAACCATCACACACACATATATATACGATATTACCAATTAAATTATAGTAATTCAACAAATTAAGAACTGTTTTGCATCAGAAGATATATAGTAAATAATGTAAGAATTAATTAGAGAAAAATCACAATTTAAGGATAAACATGGAATTTAATTACTTGGAAGAATCCGAGTCCAAGAGATTGAAAATCTGTATGCATCCATTTCCATTTCCTTCATCATCCTCACATCTTCCTGTCATTTACACAACTTCAATTCAATTCAATTCAATTATATGCTCTGCTCTGCTCTGCTCTGCTCATCTATCTATAATTCTATACTAATTAATTAATTCTACCGAAACAAAAAATTAATTAGAGCAGCTAGCATGCATGAACCAACCTTATATCTGTGGTATGAGTCGTCTGCCACATCGCCGTTGCTATGATCATCAATTTTCTCTGTCACACAAAATTACACGGCTCGTCTAGTCGTTGCAACAATGAATTTAAATAGAATTAAGGTAAAATAAGAGATGGAGAGGTAATTAATTAAGCACCAACCAGGGTGGAGATGAGTAAAAGTGTCCCAAATGCTGGGGCCTCTACCTCCTTCCCTTGCACCGCCTTCATACTATTTATTAATTAGAGGAATATCAACTTATTAAATTAGGGGAACATTAGTAGTGAAAAAAGAAAGCCAAGCTAGAAAAGTTAGAAGCAAATATATAAAACCTGATAAGCTGCAGAGGCGGTACCGAAAATGAAACCCTGGGGAAAGCTACTTCTGTTAAGGTCGTACCGGGCATCTCCCCTCCAACCAAAACATAATAAAACAATACTAATCACAGAAACCGCAACCACAGTTATTTCTCCCATGTTAATTATATTCGCTCTGCTCTGCTCTGCTCTGCTCTGCAATTAATATATATTGCTCATGCATTAATGTTGCGTGAATGAAGGCATGAAGTAAGTATTTCCATTTCCTGCTGTCTATTTCTATCAAACCACATGGCAAAGGGATGCATGGGGACCCCATTCAAACGTGCCAACTAACTTCCACTAACATGCGTGTTGCATTAATTATCTTTTTTTGCTTATTTTGGTCTAAAGACAGCTCATGCTTTTGGAGAAGGATTATTTTATTCAATCTCAAAAGAAACGTGGCAACTAACCCCCTACTGATGTGGACTGGCGTGCTGCCTCAGAAATCTTTGAATATGGTCAATTCGCAAGTAGCACAATTCTCTAGTTTGTTCTCATGTATTTAGATGTCACAATGAGATGGTAGATTACTTAGCAAATTTAGGGGGAAGAGAAAGATTTGATTATACAGGATATATTTTACCGATGTTCTATTTGTCTATTTGTAACTCTCTGATGTAAAACTCTTTATAAGTGAAATGGAAATTGCCTAAGGGCGCTTTGGATGCAAAAAAAAGAATACCAGTCCTCTTATAATTTTCATATATACTTGCAGCTATTAATAAGCTGTTGAAGGCACAAAAGTTGAATTAGGTGAAAAATGAAACGGCCAATTATGTACAAGGGTCGAGTTATCTGATTTTGACTCACAAATCCTTCCAATCAATCTAGCCCAGATGGTCAATATCAGATGCAAACGGGAACAGCTACGGCATTTCATTTCAAGCAAGCATAATTTGGAGTTTCATGGACCCCCTCAAAAACAATTAATAGACATAAAATAATTGGTTTATATGTGTGTTGCTTGAGATTTATGTGGGAATGAAAAGAAAGGAAAAAAGAAAAGATGAAGAAAGGGTAAAATGGGTAATTTGTAAATTTAAAATGAGTTTTATTAGAAAAATCAATTTAAATTGGATAAATTTGTAAGTTTTTGAACTTTAGAAGGGTAAATATGATATTATGAATTTTAGAGAGGGGAGATACGTAATTTCAAGGTTTTTGAGGGGCATATATGAAATTCCCCAAAATAATTTGGTTACTTCTAAAAACATCATCTATCTGGTTGCCGACAAAATAAATGATCCAGTTTCTTAAAATAGTTTGGTTCCTTCTAATTCATAAAAAAAAAAATGGTCTATCTGGTTGCCAATAAAATGATGCGGTTCCTTATGATTTGCCGACAAAATAAATGATCAAGTTTCTTAAAATAATTTGGTTCCTTCTAGTCCATAAAAAAAATCATCTCTCTGGTTGCCAATAAAATATTTAATGCATTTCTAGAAATAAAAAAATTCTGCTTTCAGCCGGAGACCACAATGTGCATTATGAAAATTCCGTTGCTTTTCTTCGTAGAAAAGCAACTTCCTGCTCTCCTTTTTCTGCTTATTTCTCTATCACGTGATCCTCTTAACGGAAAACAAAGAGCTGCTTTTCACGTGATCCTCTTAACGGAGAACAAAGAGCTGCTTTTCTACAAAGAAAAGCAGCGGAGTGGAATCCCTTTTTTTGTCATACCTGGCTCTCTTTTTTTCGTCATACCTGGCTCTCTGTTTTTTCTTTCGATTTTAGTTTTGAGTTGTTACGTGGAAGGTCCCTTCGGATGTACTTTTTAAAGGTTCTTCATAAATCAAGCTCACTGTCAGGTTTAATGAAACTTATTTCCTATTTTTTTTATGACTTCTCTTTCTGTCTCCAGTCTTCCTCTCCGTTCATCCTTTCTTTCTTTTTATTCTCCATTTTATGTATAAATGGTCACCTCCAATTTATCTTGCTTTTGCATTTTCTTATTGCCTTTTGAATTGTTTTCTCTATTTTCTTCTTTCTTTTTCATTTTCTTCCCTTATTTTCCTTCTATATACTTTTTATAGGGATCAAAAGTATTTTATTTTTCAATTTTTTAATTTTTTTATTAAAACAAGCTTATGCCAACCAAAAAAAAAATGATTTCCGATCCAATTCGACCGATTCCAATTTTACAGTCAAGTGACCGATCGATTCTAATTTTTTCTTCTATAGTACCAAGTTCATAAAGATTTTTGCTTATTCCTAACAAAAATCTTTACTATGCCACTATATATTGATAGACTTATTTATCCAGCTCCACAAATTTTAGTGACAATTTTTCTTGTTAAAAAAATATTTTGGCGATTAATATTTTATCTTTATTTTTGCCAATTAACATTTTATTCATGGCTCATATATATCTATTCAATGGCACTCTTTCATTTGTTTATCCGGCCCTTACTATGTTCAGTAAGATGGATAATGTTTATCAGGTACAGATAAGGGTAATATTTTTTTTCTATTAACATAACAGATAAGGTATGAAAATACTTTCACCCGATCCGTTTCGTACCCGTTGACACCCCTAATTGCACACACTAATTAACTCTTGGATATTCATACTGCCTCAGTCACCTGGCATACTAAACTAGCTACTGAACTTCATTAATTAGCTAGCAACTGAACTAACCGGAGGCAGATCAAGACAGTGGATATTAATTGTTATTCTGTATATCGATCTTCATTGTGGTGTTGTACTCGTTGTAAATAATTCTAAGTTGTGTTCGTATTTGATAGCAAGGTAGAGCGTAGGGAATGGCGTTTTACAGACTTGTTCAATAAAATTTTTAATCAAAAAGTTAGTGAGTTGCTGTCTGCTCACCAACCTTCAACAATAAAAAAAGAACTGGTTCATTGAACCTCACATTTATTACATCCAATCTTCAAACTAATTAACTATTTTAAGTCTATATATATTAATTCCACATCTGCACGCAACCATAAACAGTCACTCATATAGTCATTTAGCAGCATTGGTACAAGTGGCACCCTCTCAGACTCTCAGTGGTCTCATTTTCTGTTGTACATTGAAGTGATCTCTTTTGGATTCTCTGTCCAATAATCCATCAAAGTACAAATCATATGCATTTGTCTTATTAATTTTTGTACATGATCGTTAAAACAAATATCATTTCTTCTTCTTCAATGACCATAGGCATCTGGCAGATGCAATTATACCATCAACGCGCGGGTCCCCAATGACCATAGGCATCTTCGCAATCACCCATCCAAAAAAATCACAATTTTGTTATATAGAGATATTTAATGAACAGATGGATCTTTAGAAAAAGAAAAGGAAGAATAGAGAAGACTAAGAGAGGAGATGGGCATGGGCATGAGACTTGTTGGTAATTGCTTTGTAAGAGGAAACGAAACGAAAAGAGGAGAAGCTGAGAGCCTGAGACTGAGACGCAGAGAGAATAGAGACCTCACACTCACAGAGACTTGAGGCTGGCTGACAATTCATTAAGAAAAAAGGAAGCGGGTGCGGGCCCAAAGCCCAAGGCCCAAACAACCTTCATTTATTGTATATATTAAAAGCAGTGGAGTACAAGTATTGACTGTTGTATGTCTTTAATTAATTATTGCATTGCAGATGGAAAGCGAGCGAGGAAATTGTTTGGTCTAGAATTAGAGTAAAAGGCAGAGGGTGAGTTTACCGAAGGTGAAGGCAGAGGCTGGAGCTTGGGACTGAAGAAGCTGCTCATGGGTGAGAACCATGGAGTGAAGGTCAAGAAGGGTGAGATTCTCCTTGGTGGATACAGCTGCCACAAAAGAGTTGAAGTCAGGACCTAGCCCGGCAAGGATATACATCATCAGATCTTCATCAGGGATTGGATGACCAATGAACGAGAGCTCGTCAGCTATTGATCTGAGTTGTTGAAGAAAATCGGTGCAGTTGGAACCGCCCTTTGTGGTGGTCCGAAGCTTGCGGCAAAGCTCAGTTAAACGAGCACGGCTAGTGGCTGAAAACGACTGTCGAAGATGAGTCCAGAGCTCACGAGAGGTGGAACATGTGACAACTTGTCCCAGCAAAGTTTCTGACAGAGAGGATCGGAGCCAACCAAGAATAAGTTGGTCCTGAATATGCCACTGTGTGGATTCATTTTGAGTGGCATCGGTGGGGAGATCTGAATCCAGAAATTTGAAGAGACCATGACCATGGAGAATGGGGGTAATCTGTGATTGCCAAGAGAGAAAGTTGGTTCTAGTAAGTTTGGTTGCTACAGGGTGGTTGAGATGAATGAGATCGGGAGTAGAAGGTGGATTGGAGGAAGGGATGGCGGTGGGAGATGTTGTCCCTAAGGCACCACTAATTTACTTTAAAATTGAAACTAAATACAAATAAAGTAAATAGAAGAGTTTAGAGAAAATTGACACGCGGGATGTTAACGGAGTTCGGCAAAATGACCTACGTCTCCGGGGCGTCGCAACCGCTTCTCGGTGCGCCTTTCTATTACCCAATGAGAAAGGTTACAACTTGTGAACCGGTGAGCCCTTACAACCAATGGAAAGTCACTCGGCCAACTAAAGTAGAGAACGAAGTCTCTAAGTCTAAAGTCTCAAGAGAAATACTCACAAAAACTAACTCTAATCTAATCTAGCAAGATTAGTGAAAAAGATTTGAGGTTGTGTAGAGGAATTTTGAAGTTTTAATTCTCACAACAATGGAGGGAATATTGCACAGTGAAATCGCGCTTTTTAAAAGCTGGGGGCGGCTCTTGATTATTTGGAAGAAAACCTAATTGCTCTATTTATAGAGGCAGCTTCCAAAAGAGTATTCTGCCTACAATCGTTACCAACGATTGATTAATTGTTACAACGATTAGTACTAATATGCAATTAGGGTTTCAGCCAAATTCAAAATTCTGCGAAACTTTCATAATCGTTACAACGATTGTATAAACGTTGGTAACGATTACTCTCTGGAAGAATTGTGTTATTTCTCGCATTCTGATTTTCTGTGCAGTTATTTTAATCGTTACAACGATTAGATAATCGTTGGTAACGATTGTTCCCTGACTTCAACATCAAATCTATTTTACCAATTATATGATTTTACAATTTAAAGTATTGATAAAACTTGATGATTTCTTCAGGACAACAGATCCAAATTGCAATTCCAATTGTCTTAAACCTGCGAAGTATCTTAACTCAAATAAATTGTTAAATTCAATTATTGTATGTTTTGCAAATTAGTCAAATAGTATACTAAGAGTATTGCTTGCAACAACAATCTTCCCCTTTTGACGATTTGCAAAACATACATCGCAAGCAAGTGCATAAATTGATTTGAAATTATATTTCCCAATTTTTTTTTTTCCAATTGTCAATTTTGCATGTCTTGCAATTTCTCCCCCTTTTGAAAATCGACGAAAGGGAAGATAACTGACGAGTGCTCCCCCTCAAAATAAGCACTCCCCCTTAATGGTCGGAATATAGGAAAAAAATATAAAGCACATCACACATTCCAAAAATAACATAACAAAAAGTATAGAACAGAGAATAATTCAACCACTGGAACGAAGCTACTAATAAGCATAAAAAGTTTGAAAGTCCTACATGACATGCAAAGCAAAGTAATTATAAGTTCCTAGCATAGCAATCGAATAAAACGCAACAATCTAAGGACTAGGAAATAAAAAACAAATAGCGATCAGTGAAATAATAATAAAAAGGAACTAGATGTCATCGTCAGGACCATCACCATCGGCATCATCATCATCATCACCATCATCAGCCGGGTCATCATCATGAACACCACTGCCCGCTCCAAAGCGTCGCACCCAACGCTTAACAAGATCTGTTTGAGCATCATCAAGGGATTGAATATTCTTGGCATTGAGACGAACACTCTTATGGACCTTGTCAATTTTAGTACCGAGGTTAGAAAGACTGGAAGTGATGCCGCGCAACTGATCCATAACCCAAGCCATTTCAGCGGTTGAGGCCTGTGGTGGAGCCGGAGCGTCGGAAGGTGGGGCTTGTGGAGGGGATGGTGGATTGGCTTCAGTTGGATCCCAATATTGATTTGGAAGTGCATTGGGAGCTTTAATCCATCAGTTGACGGGACGGTTATCGGGTCGGAGACCGGGTGGGCCACGTGCGAAGGCCGTTAAAGACCAACCAATATTAGGCATTTCACTAACCAAATTGACCGGGCCGAGAAGAGTTAGGTCCGGTGAAAGATGAATTCCATTGAGACGCATAATTTTGTGAATAATGTGAGCATAAGGTAAATTATAAACCTTGCTGTTGAATGCATTTCTCATGTGACGGAGAATGATATACGGAATGTTGAAGCGTTTCTCATCCAAACAAATGAGATGACGCATGTAGAAAGTCGCATTCCATTCCATGTTGGTTTTGATTTTGGATTTTGGAGTGAGAATATTGTTGACCAAAAGGTATAGCAACCGATGAAGGGATGGAAGATGTGAAGCATAAAGAGGGGCACCAACTCGATTTGTACGGTCAAACCAGGTTTTGTAATTATCTGCCGTATCTACGGCTGTGTCGGGCCATTTTCTAAGAGGGTACGATTCATCACCTTCATTTGGTAGTTCAAGCCATTCGGCCAGGTTGTCAAGAGAAAGATCAATTTCAGTTCCACATACATAGGAAGAGGCTCGGAATGGAGACAGAGTCATGAGAAAATTGGCATAAAATACCCGGGTTAATATAGCGTTGTACGGTTCCATACAATTAATAAAAGGTTCCCAATCCCAATGTGCCAAGTACTCATTAATTTTGGTTGTCTCATATGTAGGAAACTCGGCAGAATTCTTATCAAAGTAATAGCAATTGGTCAAATCCCGGTTTTCAAATAAACCAATATAGTTGGTGTATGATTCGGCATCTCGAAATAGGTACCGATTATCTCGACCAATTATCCAATTTGGTGATTGAGGATTAGGGGAATCACCTCTTTGACGAGAGGTTTGGCCTGAGTCAGTACGTTGCAAATAGCAGTTTTGGCCGATTTGGGAGGCATCGTAAATGGTGAAAAGATAAAAATTTACCGATTGAGAAATGAAGCACACACCCGTGAGGAGAAGGACGAGAGGAGCACAATGATGAAGACGGATTGTCGATCAAGTGGTTGGATGGCCGGATTTGAGAAGAGGTGAAACTAGGGTTTCGGTGGAGAGGAGAGAAGAGAGAGGAGAAAGTGAAATATAGTGAGAGAATAGAGTAGAGGAGAGAGAGGAGAGAAGAAATGACTTAAAATTTTGAAGAATGGTGGTTTGTGGAGGCCAAACCGGTGGAGAAGAGGTAGAGTCGGCGGAGAGGAGGAGAAAGAAGGAGAAGAGGGAAGAGGTGCGAATAGGAGGAGAGAGAGGAGAGAAATAAGAGGCGGATCTGACTTTTTGCATTCTGCGGTCAATCGTTATAACGATTGAGTAATCGTTCATAACGATTATGCTCTGGAAATACTGGGTTGACAGATGAAATTTCGAAGAGAAAATTCGGATATTGAAATTTAATTAATCGTTACAACGATTGTCTAACCGTTCGCAACGATTGTTCTCTGGAAATACTGCAATAATAGATGAAATTTCGAAGAGAAAATTCAGATTTTGAAATTTAATTAATCGTTACAACGATTAAGGAATCGTTCACAACGATTGTATTCTGGAAAAAAATCATGGAATGTTGGCGTTTTGCAGTTTGAAGAATTAAGATTTTTTTTTAATTAATCGTTATAACGATTGTGCTCTGGTAGTGTTTTCTAAAGGGCGTCGGAGCGTTGATATGATCAAGTGATTGCTATGCGTCCTATCTAAGATGCAGATGCACTAATTGAAGATAATCATTTGACTAATCAAGTTCAAGCATGCCTAATTTAAACCTTAGTTCATTATGTTGTTGAGGATTTAGGGGCTTGGTGAAAATATCGGCAATTTGGTTTTTGGTGTCAATATGGATAAGTTGTATTTCACCTTTCTCAACATGATCCCTAATAAAATGATGCCGTATTTCTATGTGCTTGGTGCGAGAATGGAGAATCGGATTTTTGGAAATCATGATGGCACTGGTATTGTCACACATAATTGGTACGTTGCGGAAGCGTATTTCATAATCTTGGAGAGTTTGAATCATCCATAGCAATTGTGTGCAACAACTACCGGCCGCAACATACTCGGCTTCCGCAGTGGAAAGCGCAACCGAGGTTTGCTTACGGCTCGACCAAGAGACAAGTGATCCGCCCAAGAATTGGCATGTACCACTTGTACTTTTACGGTCCATTCGGTCCCCGGCAAAATCAGCATCGGTGTAACCTATCAAATCTAATTCCGATTGTTTGCCATACCATAATCCCAAATTCAACGTGCCTTTGATATATTTAAGTATTTTTTAACGGCTTTCAAATGCATGTCTTTGGGATTAGCTTGAAATCTAGCACATAGACATACCGCAAACATAATATCAGGTCTACTAGCAGTTAAATAAAGTAAGCTACCTATCATAGCTCGGTATTGAGTGATGTCCACCGGTGTACCGCTAGGATCAGAGTCAAGATTTGCATTGATGGCCATTGGCGTAGGACTCGTCTTGCTTTCAGTTAATCCAAATTTCTTGATCAACTCCTTAGCATATTTGGTTTGACTTACAAAAGTTTCATCGATAAGTTGCTTTATTTGGAGTCCCAAGAAGAAGTTCAATTCACCCATCATGCTCATTTCAAATTCACTACTCATAAGAGATGAAAATTCCTCGGCAAGTGCTGCATTAGTAGAACCAAAAATGATATCATCAACATAAATTTGCACAATTAAAATTGATTCATCTCTTTTCTTAGTAAAAAGAGTTGTATCATTTTTACCTCTTGTAAAATCATGTTCAATTAGAAAGGAACTAAGTCGACCGTACCATGCTCTAGGAGCTTGTTTAAGTCCATAGAGTGCTTTAGTGAGTCTATAAACGTGATCGGGAAATGTTGAGTCAACAAAGCCGGGTGGTTGTGAAAGTTTTGATGCTTAGATAGCAAGGAATAAAACAAAAATTTTATTCGACTCAAAACAAACGATCTAGTTATTGTAAGTGCAAGAAACAATCTTAATTAGCCTAATCAAGAAGGGAATAAACTAATACCTTGGATTTGATCTCCAAATCAAATCAAGAAGGGTTGTCTTGCTTAGCAACTTCTTATTCCCTTTCTCTTTCAATGGTGGTTGTGCTTAGCTCTTCAAATGACGAGCCTCCTTAGGTATCCACCGAAAGATTAAAGAAATACTTGTATCTCTAAGGCTAGTAAGAGATTAACAAGTAGAACCTTAATCCTAGTTTAACCCTCTTGTTAATTTCTGAAAACTTCTTAGAGGATTTCTAGATCTCAACTCATGAGAGAAAAATGGGAGAGAGGAGAAAAGAGCAAATTTCGGCCAAGATATAATTCACTGAATTTTGACCTTTCGGTACTAAAACCCTTATATCTTTTTCTAGGTAACTCCAAACGACTTTAAATCTTCACCATTGGATTCTAGACTCCAAGGGCTACAGATTACATAGGTCATACGTCCAGAATGGTTAAGATTTTCCCTTTCAAATTCCAGTTCAAATTTACCTAAAAAATCTGTCCAGAAATTTCTTTCCTCTTTAATGAGATTGATTAGATTTAATGACATATTTAAATATTCCTTAAATCATGCCATTACTAATCAATTCTCTCAGCATATATTTGGACTTTGGGCTTAAACATACTAATCATATTAATATTTAATTAAGTCCACAATCCCATATATTAAAAGGCCAACATATAAATTAATATTCTATGTTAATTTATATGCATCTCTCATGTGTCAAAAGTTATTTAAAATATGTCACACATACTTTAAATATTACTAGGATTATTTTACAACATCTTCATGTTATAAAAATTGTTCATATATTAATAACATATAATTTGTACAAATTAATTATAACTCCTTATAATTAACATAACACATATTATATACATATCACATATGCTTTATTAATATATTTTCTTTTAATCTTTCATATGGTGTGACCCTATGGGATCCCATCATTATGGCAATGAAATTAAACATTTTAATTCCATAAATCAATGATACAACTAGCCATGGTATATTGATTACCCAAATGATGTGGATGAAAAAGCACAATGCAAAATCACGATCCCTGTAACATTAAAAATGTTGTTGTGTCAATTCCTTGCCACATGATATCCAAATAATCGTAAGGTAGGAATGTGTCATCCTTACCAATTATTCTTTCTTGATTTCCTGAAGTTTAATTATGATATGATTATCATATAATCATATTGCATGCACATAATACAAACTTTATCAAGGGGCCCAGAGATATCATCGCTTATATTAACATATAAGGGACAATAGTTTCTTGATACGTATCGTTCTTCCGCATAAGTTATATGCACTGCAGTAACTGCCTATATAACTCCTGGTTAAAGAGAGCGTTGGACAGTACCAACAATACACATCCCTTATGTAAGAAAAATAAATATCTCAACCAAAGAATTCTAGACACAATGAAATATTAATGACACAGAACACAATCCATATGATATTTCATTCTTAGGTCTGTCCGTGCCATACATCTCCATGTATGCACATGTGTGATTAGATCGATAACTCCTTATCTATAACCTGTAGAACATGGCTATCATCTAATCAC
The DNA here is from genome assembly GCA_025461125.1 of Carex kokanica. Lineage (NCBI taxonomy): Eukaryota > Viridiplantae > Streptophyta > Magnoliopsida > Poales > Cyperaceae > Carex > Carex kokanica. The sequence continues at coordinate 123,095 of JAJGRX010000991.1, read as the reverse complement.
TACACTTATCTTATATGGTCAACCAGTGTACCTTGCTGATTGCCAAGATAAAGGGACATTTAAGAGTAAACAAATTTATTCGTTGTAAAGTTCTACAATTTGAGTCATCAACTCAAATGATCCACTAATATGAATACTCAAGGTACAAAATGATAAAATCATTCACTAATAAACTAAACATATCATACATATGATCTGGGTCTAGGACACCAACACTAACAGGTTGTTGAACATATACTTCTTCTTCTAGAAATCCATTCAGAAAGGCACTTTTAACATCCATTTGGAATAAAATAAAACATTTGTTAGAGGCATATGCTAAAAGCATCCGAATGGATTCTAGACGCGCTACGGGTGCAAAGGTTTCTTCGAAATCAATACCTTCTTGTTGCTTATACCCTTGAGCAACTAACCTAGCTTTGTTCCTAACAACATTTCCAAGTTCATCCTTTTTATTTCTAAAAACCCATTTAGTTCCAATAATCATTCGATCATTTGGTTTAGGTACTAGTGTCCAAACTTTGTTTCTTTCAAATTGAGCAAGTTCTTCTTGCATGGCACAAATCCAATTTGAATCAATATTTGCATCTTTAAAGTTTTTAGGTTCAACATTTGACACAAAAGCACAATGCGCAATAATTTGACTCAATCCCGATCTTGTTCTAACCCCTTCCTTAGGATCCCCAATAATATTAGAAAGAGGATGAGAGGAAACTTCCCTTAGTTCTTCGGGAGGTTGATATTCAAATGGTAGAGGTTGTGCTTCTTCGGTTTGCATTGATTCGGTCAAAGGATTCTCTACATAGGGCGTTGCATTCTCTTCGGATTGATTTTATTCGGATGGTTGTTCACCTATGGGGATTTGATTCTCAGCCTCGTCAATCTCAGGAGTAATATCTTTAACACCTACAATTACAATACCTTTCTCGACCTTTTTGTGAGTAGCTTCATCAAATTTAACATGTACTGATTCAATTTACAACCCTTTGACTTGCAATGTAAATTCTATAGGCTTTACTTGTCATTGAATACCCTACAAATATGCCTTCAATTGATTTAGAATCAAATTTTGTTATTTTAGGGGATTCGTCTAGAACAAAGCATTTTGATCCAAATACTCTAAAGTGAGATATTTTTGGTTTGTATCCCTTCCATAGTTCATATGGTGTTTTCTTCAATATCGATCTAATACTAACGCGATTGATCACGTAGTAAGCCGTATTGACTGCCTCGGCCCAAAGATATTTGGGCAAAGGATATTCATTTAGCATGGTTCGGGCAAGCTCTTGTAATGTTCGGTTTTTCCTCTCGACAACCACATTTTGTTGAGGTGTGAGATGAGCCGAATATTCATGTCTATATCCCCTTTTAGAACAAAATTCATCAAATTTTGCATTTTCAAACTCCCCCCCATGGTCACTTCGAATTCGAATGATTTTTAGACCCTTTTCATTTTCAACACGAATGCAAAATTTGATGAAATTTTCAATTGATTCATCCTTGTGTTGTAGAAATATAACCCAAGTAAAGCGACTATAGTCATCCACAATTACAAATGCATACTTCTTTTTAGCTAAACTAGGTATGCTAATTGGTCCAAATAAATCAATGTGAAGTAATTGTAATGGTTGATCGGTTGATACCATGTCTTTGGACTTGAAACAACTTTTAGTATGTTTACCTTGGACACAAGCATCACATAAGCCTTCAATTTCTAATTTGTGAGTTGGTAATCCACGAACAAGATTTAATTTAACCAATTTTTTAATTGAATCAATTGAAATGTGACCTAATCTACGATGCCATAATCAAGATCCGGTTGTTATGGCACTTAAGCATGTTTCACCGGAGTCAAAATGGGTAAGATGTAAATAATAAACATTTTTCTTTCTCTTACCTGTGTACACTAGAGTATCATCCGAAGCTCTAATTAAGACACAAGCATTAATGTCAAATTTAACATAATAGCCGGCTTCACATAACTTACTAACACTAAGTAAGTTATAGTTCAACCCATCAACAAGGTAAACATCCGATATGGTTAAGTTTTGGTTACCAACCGAACCTAATCCTATGATCGAACTTTTTCTTTGGTTACTATCGAAAGTAACCATCCCACCATCATATGGTTCTAAAGACTTGAAATTAGATTTATCACCGGTCATATGGTGTGAGCATCCACTATCAATGATCCAAGCATTTTCTTTATGAGTAGTAATCAAACACACCTACAAGAGTATATATTAACAATTAACATATACCTTGTTTCAATCTCTCCAATTTTAATATTTTTAGCAATTTTAGTATTTTGGGGAGATTTCAAATACAAATTCAAGCTAGTTTAGCTTTAGGAATCCAAACAACATTTGAATTATTGTTTCCTTTCCTAAATCTACATTCTAATGAGGTGTGACCAATTTTACAACGGTAGTTACAAAATTTCACCGATTGCTTGATATTGCGCGAACCATGAGTGAAGGTGGCTTTAAGCTTATCTTTCACTTCTTGAATTTGATTCCTATGATTTTTGACTAACTGATTTGAAACATTTGATAATAAATTTTTGTTGATGTTAGATATAAATTTATTTTGATGTTGGGGAACATCTCTTATCGGACCATTTCTTTGAGTTCTATTGTCTAAATTATTTTTATTTTTGGGTTTATAAAACCATCCATCCGGTCCTTTGAAATAAGTTTTATTTGACCCATTTGGATGGAATGTGTTTCTATCACTATTTTGAAAATTATTTTTGTTTTTATAATTTTTGTTAGAATATCTATACTTAAATGCATGATTTTGAGACTTTTGAGATGTAGTTTGAAGACATTTTTCTTCATTCTTCAAAGGAGTTTTACCCTTTTTGGTGTAAAATTGATGTGTCAAATAATCTTTGCTATCAAATTTGAATTTATTTAAATAGTTCTGTTGATTTTCTACACTTATATTTTGAGTATGTCCCCCTTTTACTTTTGGGCCTTGTGAGTAATTTGATTCAAATGAGGAGTGACCTTTCTTGTATCCAATGCCAGTTGTATGAACTTTAGCATTGGTCAAATTATCCATGTAATAAGGATCTATACTAGTGATATTTGAGAATTCACTAGGAGATCTTAATGCCCTATTTTTGGTCTCCAATGTTTGAATTTTTACTTTTAACATTTCTATTTCTCCTAAATGTGATTGACAAGAATTCGAATTGAGTAGTACCATTTCTAATTCTTTTACTTTGGACTCAAAATCAAGAAGTTTAGATTTTAAATTTTGTATAATACATTCCTTTTCACGCAATACCCTTTTTGATTCATCAAGCAACCTAGGTGCATTATGACGTGTTAGTATCTCATTCACGAAAGTGCTTGTCTCATTGGTAATTATCCAATTATTGTTCAAATCAATTTCGGGTTCATTGGTCTCTATTTGGTCATTGGTCAATTCAGTTTCGGACTCACACCCTTCAAAGTCAGAGTCAAAATGTACCTCATTAGCAGAGCTTGTTGAGGCTTCATTCGTATCATCCACCTCCTTATTATTCCTTGACTTTGCAAGATTTTTGAGAAATTCAATGGTGGTCTCATCGGTGATGTTCTTGTTAGCAATGATTGAGTCCACATCGATTGTTGACAGACCTTCATCCACACTTGCTACCAATGCGAGGTTGATCTCTTGTTCATTTCCCGACTCCGTGTCGGATTCCTCTACATCACTTTCACCAGAGTCGCTCCACATAGCTTGCATTGCTTTTGCCTTTTTCTTGCCTTTGTATCCATCATACTTTTGTTTTGGCCTTCGATCTTGTTGCCCTTCACCATCCTTGTTCTTCAAATGGGGAAATAGTTTGAAACATGTTTGGATGGTGTGCCCTTCTCTATGACATGCAAAGCACACTACTCTTTTGTTCTCATTCTCACGTTCCTTGTTATACTTTCTTTCAAAATCAAGCATTCCTTGGAACATTTTGGATAAGAGAAGGGCATCTTTGGAGGATTCATGGTCTATTTTATTTATGAATTGGTCATTTGGCATACGGTTATTTGAGGAGCTAGAGTGGTTACGGTTTTGTGCCGGGAAAGCTACGGTTTTTTATTTAGACTCTTGCTTCAGTTCACCGGATTGTATTAGTTTTTCTTCAAAACTTCTAAAGTGCGCGTACAGTTCATCTGCAGTGAATGATGCATGTGTTCATTGAATTGCTTCTAGAGCACTCACCAATCATTCCCATCTAGGTCTCCTAAGCATGACTCTTAAGAGCTTTCCTACAATTTTATCGTTAGAAAGTGGTTCTCCTAATTCGATAAATTCATTTTGTATATGCATAAGTCTATTATACATTTCTTCTATGGTTTCACCATCTTCTACCTTGAATGTTTCAAATTTGGTCTCTAACTCGGTTATTTTGGTTCTTTTGATTTGGGTGTTACCCTCATACCGATTTATAAGGGCATTCCACATTTCTTTGGCGCTAGTTAAATTACCAAAAATCAAGGCAACTGATTCACTAACTGCGTTTAATATTGCATTAACCGCATTGTCATTTTCTTTCTTTTCAATTTTTGATGGAAGAGTTTGGATTTTGTTATCTTCTCCCTCAAACTTAGGTGTATACTCCTTTTCGATAATATCCCATACTTCAAGAATATTTAAATAATTAATCATAATTCTTTTCCAATGACTAAAGTTTTTGGTTGTAAGACCGAAGGTTGGGGGTTCTTTCACAAATCGAGTTGGTGCCATTTTAGATCACTAGAGCTAGAATTAAGTGAGTCTTAATTCGAGTAACTTGCTCTGATACCACTTTGTTGTCCCTAAGGCACCACTAATTTACTTTAAAATTGAAACTAAATACAAATAAAGTAAATAGAAGAGTTTAAAGAAAATTGACACGCGGGATGTTAACGGAGTTCGGCAAAATGGCCTACGTCTCCGGGGCGTCGCAACCGCTTCTCGGTGCGCCTTTCTATTACCCAATGAGAAATGTTACAACTTGTGAACCGGTGAGCCCTTACAACCAATGAGAAGTCACTCGGCCAACTAGAGTAGAGAACGAAGTCTCTAAGTCTAAAGTCTCAAGAGAAACACTCACCAAAACTAACTCTAATCTAATATAGCAAGATTAGTGAAGTAGATTTGAGGTTGTGTAGAGGAATTTTGAAGTTTTAATTCTCACAACAATGGAGGAAATATTGCACAGTGAAATCACGCTTTTTAAAAGCTGGGGGCGGCTCTTGATTATTTGGAAGAAAACCTAATTGCTCTATTTATAGAGGCAGCTTCCAAAAGAGTATTCTGCCTACAATCGTTACCAACGATTGATTAATCGTTACAACGATTAATACTAATATGCAATTAGGGTTTCAGCCAAATTCAAAATTCTGCGAAACTTTCATAATCGTTACAACGATTGTATAAACGTTGGTAACGATTACTCTCTGGAAGAATTGTGTTATTTCTCGCATTCTGATTTTCTGTGCAGTTATTTTAATCGTTACAACGATTAGATAATCGTTGGTAACGATTGTTCCCTGACTTCAACATCAAATCTATTTTACCAATTCTATGAATTTTACAATTTAAAATCTTGATAAAACTTGATGATTTCTTCAGGACAACAGATCCAGATTGCAATTTCAATTGTCTTAAACCTGCGAAGTATCTTAACTCAAAGAAATTGTTAAATTCAATTATTGTATGTTTTGCAAATTAGTCAAATAATATACTAAGAGTATTGCTTGCAACAACAGGAGAAGGAATTTCAGCAGCCATGGCTAGTGGAATTTTTTTTAAAAACCATAATTAGGAAAATGATTGTTAGGGAACCAACATGATTACTCAGTTTTTTACAAAAACCATAAGAACCGAGATTGGAATTCGATTCCAAGTTTTTTTTTCCTGGAACCGAATTCCAATTTCGGTTTTAACTTCGTTTTCACAATTTTTCGTAAGATCTGCCACAGAAAATCCAAAATAGGTCTGGAACCGAAATCCCGTCTCGGTTTTTTATTTTTTTCACTTGGAACCGAAATGAGTACTCGGTTTTTTATTTTTTGCACATGGAACCGAATTCTAATTTCGGTTTTTTTTTTTTTCAAATTGGAAAACCTTGGAACCGAGTTCTATACTCGGGTTTTTGTTTTTTTTCTTTTTCACCCAAGATACCACGCGAAAACCGATATTAAGAATGTGGTCAACTCTTGGGCAAGCTGTGTAGGGGTTTAGAGGGGACATAATTTATTCGGATATGCTGTGGGGGGAAAAAAAACCTTTTATTAATACAACATTTTGGCAGCTGCTGCCATTATTTCAAAAAAAAAAAGAATGTGGTCAACGCAACTTTTTCAGTCATTCATACGTTATGCAAACAAACACACTGGTGGCAACCTTTTCACAACTTACGGTTTCAACAAAAAAAATGAAAAAAAAGGCTAACCCGAATCTAGGATTCGGTTCCATCAAAAAAAAAAAAACCGAAAGTTAATTTCGGTTCCAAATGAAAAAAAAGAAAAAACCGAATTGGGATCTCGGGTTTTGCTCTGCACACCGGATGCCACACCAATTTTTCCAAAAATTGTGAAATTGGGGTTGGAACCGAAATTGCAGTTCGGTTCTAGGAAAAAAAAAACTTGGAACCGAATTCCAATCTCGGTTCTTATGATTTTTGTAAAAAACTGAATAATCATGTTGGTTCCTAACAATCATTTTTCTAATTATGGTTTCTAAAAAAATTTCTGGCTAGTGGGCTCTGATACCATCTAAAGACAGCTCATGCTTTTGGAGAAGGATTATTTTATTCAATCTCAAAAGAAACCTTTACAGGGGATTACATATATATATATCCGAGAGTTACTCAATCATAAACCCTAGTTATATTCTTAACTCTAGTAAGCTTAAAACATGACTCATACAAACAGACAAGATTACTAAACAACTCTAGAAGATTCTTCATAGAATAAGAAATGATGCCGTTAGCTAATTTAGGATTCTCTGTGACTGATCTTGAGTAATCCTTTGTGCTTCAACATTTGGTAAAGTTCAAACTAAACTTGATACCTTTCATTTAATTAGTCACTCCTAAAAGATGCCTGAATCGACCAATATATAATATTAAGGAAAAAGATGTTGTCTTTTTTTGAAATTGAAGCAAAGAGATGTTGTCAGTTTTTGGTTTTTTCTCTCAAAATTAATTGTTTTGTGTTCCCTTTTTTTTTGAGTGAAGTTGGAGATCAAGCCACCCAACTGTTTTAATATCCACAAGGTTTGTGATCATGTGCTCTCTTAAAAGATCATTAAAATTTCTCTTAAACTACAATGGAGCTTTATTTTTAGGGTAATTATAATATACCTTATATTTCTTTCCCCCACTTCTTTTTCCAACTAACTAACTTTCTTTTATAGCTATAATTATCAATTCTAACTATCTAATGGTCCCCACAAATTAATTAGCAAAATTTTTCTCTTTATTTCCTTCCTCTCTCTCCCTCCCTCTCCCACCTCTGCCTCCGCTTCCGCCTCCGCCTCCGCCTGCCTCTCCCACCTCTGCCTCTACCTCCCTCTCCCACCTTTGCCTCCCTCTCCCACTTCCGCCTCCACCTCCCTCTCTCACCTCCGCCTCCGTCACTTCATCCCAATTAAGCACGCCTCCACCGGGTCAGATCCATCATGTCTATGTTCCTCTTCCTTATGCAGTAGCGAGTTATTTGCAAAGAACAAAGTTTTATTAATGGTGAATTAGGCCAGTACGTACTAAGTACTAAGAAATGACAGAAAAATAAAATTTAAAAAAATTAGAGGTGTATGAATGAATACTTGATATCTTAGGTATGAATACTTAATATCTTATGTATAAATACTTCAACGTATATGTATGAACACTTCAATGAAGTATGTTTTATTTCTTTTAAATATTGTTTTTGCTTTTTTTGTTTGTAACATTTCAATTACATGATATGTAAAATTTAATAGACTATTTTTGTTTCGACAGTGAAACATGTGGCAACTATTTTTTATTTTTAAAAACTAAAATTGAACTAGAAAGTAATAAAACAATGTTCAATACTATTCAGCTGCTCTTATAAAATTAATCGAGATATGCACATATGCTTGTAATACTCTTGATACATGAACTATTTACACTTATACGACGAGGTATGAATACTTGCATGACGAGGTATGAATATTTGTGCAACAAACAACTCGAAAGTATGTCATTGTGGATCTCATTTGAAAGAGAAAATTGTGTCGAAGACGTTCGTGGTTTTAGATTTACAAAATTTCTCACAGATCATCAGAAATATTGGTTAGATTGAACGGAGAGAAAAAAACCACCTTTAAAAACATGTAAAAGATGGGCGAGTGATGTGTCCAGTTTGTTTTTTTAAATACTTGATAGCTTAGGTATGAATACTTGATGCATTATATATGAATACTTGATAGCCAGTCGTAAAATCTTTTAAATATTAGGTAGTCCCCAAATAGTAAGTGGTCTCTCCAAGTAGTTAGTAGTTACTCAAGTAGTTAATGACTGGGAAAAGAAATAGGAGAAGGTTACGGGGGTAGCTAGGTACTCCTTTATTTTATGTACCGTGAAATCATGTATTCAAGGGTCATAAAAATGTTTAATTCTTATCCAGAAAATGCAAAATTTTCAAAAATAAAATTTTTTATAAGCCATTTTGTAGATCTGTTTTTCTAAATCGTTAGATATTTCTTAAAAAGATCATTAAAATATTGTCATTTCTGTATCTTTCTCCATGTTCTTAATTAATTCTTGCAACAGATACCCCCCATTACTAATTGAAAAATTCAAAAATGCTATGTGTGTGTGTGTGTGTGGTAATTCAGAGGTACATCTGATCTCTGGCTTATATCCTTTTTACTTTTTATAGACCTAGTGATATGTGAGAAGCATTTGAAACCGTTAATTAATTAACTGCCTCCTATTAATTAATAACGTTTGAATTCTCCCAAGTCCCAACCTTTACAATCAATAACTTTCTCTGGTAAAAAGTTAAGGAGAAATGGGGAAAAATATGGATGGCAAAGATGAATTGGAAGAGAATGAAAGATTGGAGAACCCATACCATCGTGGACATGACAATTATGATGAGCAAGAGGAAGGAAATGCTGAATCTGATTTCGAGAATCACCCGACGGGCCAGAGCAGCAGAGGCCTTAGCAACAGAGCTTTAAGCTTTGGTCCTGATTATAAGATGCCCACACGTCGAGGCACTAATGTATATAATTAATTACAACTAATATATTAATGAGATTAATTTGTCTGGTGATCTGATCAGTCTCTCTCTCTCTCACTTTCTATATATATATATATATATATATATGACTACGTACTGATGGTTGCAGGCCTTGACGACATTTGAGACGCTGGTTTTGGCGTACCAATCTCTCGGGGTGGTGTATGGTGACATTGGCACGTCGCCTCTCTATGTCTTCTCATCCATCTCCTTGGAGAACCCGACAGAGCGTGACATTCTGGGGATACTTAGTCTCATTTTCTGGACACTCACTTTGATCGGACTCGTAAAATACGTCTGCATTGTATTGCATGCCGACGATCATGGAGAAGGTACGTTAAGTACATACAGTAATAATTAATTAATGTCACCATTCATCATTGGAACATTTGCATTATGAACTTTGTTTTGTTTTCCAGGTGGAACATTTGCTTTATATTCAATTTTACGGCAAAATATTAATTTCAAAGGGAAAATGGTGATGCCGATGCATAGACTGGCTTCAGATGCAAATTTAAAATATTACAGCAAAAGGGGTACAGTACTAAAGAATACAGCGCAGGAATTCTTTGAAAATAACTCAGCTGTTCAGAGCATCATCACTTTTCTAGTATTGCTCGGCACTTGCATGGTCATCGGAGATGGCGCTCTCACTCCTGCTATTTCTGGTACATATATACTATACATGTATAGATTGCATTGCATCATTAATCCTCTCTTCATTTTGTATGTACAAACAATTAATTAATACATATTTAAAAACTAATTGGAATTTTGTAAATGTGTACAGTTCTTTCGGCGGTGCAGGGAATCCAATCGAGGTCCCCAAAGATTACACAAGGCTAGCATCTTTTTCCTCCCTTGTATAGAAAAATGTGGAAGCTAGCACTACTCAATTTCTGGATCAACTTCTGTCAATTCATGAAACAGCGATTGATCAATATCTTTTACAGATAAAATAACCCTGTAGCAAGTTATAAATACCTCAAATTTAATTATTGAATGATACTAATAAATTATGAATTGAATATATTACAGATTATGTGGTGGGATTATCGGTGGCAATACTGCTCATCTTGTTCCTGTTTCAGAGATTCGGCACAAACAAAGTGAGCTTTACTTTCTCCCCCATCACCATCATATGGTTCGGGATGATAGCAGTTATAGGAATCTACAACATCATTAGATTTTACCCTCCCGTATTCAAGGCCGTCTCACCTCATTACATCTACTATTTCTTTCAAAGCCAAAAGGCCAAGGGTTGGTACCTACTTGGTGCCATTGCTCTTTGCATCACTGGTACGTACATATCTTAATTATTCCCACAGAACATTACTGTTGCATAATCAAATGACAGAACATGACTTTTAAACAGGTGCGGAAGCAATGTTCGCTGATTTAGGGCACTTCAGCAGGGGTTCAATTCAGGTAACAAACAGGTTTTACAAAAATTGCAATAATTAACTTAATTCAAACAACAACAAAAGTAATTCTATATATGTTTGCAGTTAGCTTTCTCGGCTGCAGTATATCCCTCACTAATCATAGCATATGCCGGTCAAGCAGCATTCCTGATAAAAAACCCCGGCGACTTCTCCACAGCTTTCTACAGCTCAGTCCCACATGCTCTTTTCTGGCCCATGTTTGCTGTAGCGACGCTTGCTGCTATAGTTGCTAGCCAGGCTCTAATATCGGCAAGTTTCTCTATCATACGGCAATCCATAGCACTTGATTGTTTTCCAAGGGTGACTATGGTTCATACCTCAGCAGATCATGAGGGCCAGGTGTACTCGCCCGAGATCAACTACTTTTTGATGATTTCTTGTATCTTGATCACTATCGGGTTCAAAGGCGGTGCCGAGATTGGGAATGCATATGGTTAGCTTATATATATATAATTCCTTTGCTTTAAACATCCATCACAGTTCATGCATGATTCCTTTCTTGGAAACTAATATTAAGTGCTTATATACCCCCTTATTGAATATATATATATGTGTGAAGGCGTGGCGGTGATATGGGTGATGCTGATCACCTCCTTTCTCATGATGGTGGTGATGATTGCCGTATGGGAATCCAATGTCCCTCTCGCCTTGCTCTTCTTCTTTGTATATTTTATTATAGAAGGGGTATACATGACATCTCTGCTCACAAAGCTTGTTAAAGGTGGCTGGGTCCCGTTTGCCATTACTGCAGTGTTCCTCGTAATCACACTCTCATGGACATATGGCCGAAGCAAGAAGGCACAATATGAGGCCGATAAAAGGATGGATCGAAAGGAGTTTGATGAGTTGATGGCACATAGCTTGCGTATGCCTGGAGTGTGCTTCTTCTGCACTGACCTCATCAACGGTAATTAATTAAGTGTCCTGACCTCACATTTTAATTTATCACATGCATGCATGCTTGTCAAGTAGCTAGCTAATTAAGCTAAGCTAACGTACTCATTGATCCAAATTGTATAAATATATTTGTACGTAGGTGTTCCTCCAATCGTACGACACTACAGTCAACTTACCGGCAGTCTTCGAAATGTGACTGTGTTTGTGACAGTGAGAACACTGCCAGTCCGAAATGTCCTACCAAATGAGCGCTTGCTTGTCGGTAAAATAGGACCAAGAGGTGTTTATCGGTGCTTGGTGCAGTTCGGGTACATGGATAGCCATACCATGGTAGGAGATGAGTATGCCAGATCTGTGGTTGCTGCGCTGAGAGAGACAGCAGATGATCAAGAGGAGATTCAGGTTCTTGAGTCGGCGTTGAATGACGGTGTCGTATTTGTAACGGGTCGGACTATACTTAGAATGAGCGATCACCATGGTTGGTTCAAGAACTTTGTGATTGACAACCTTTACCGCTTTCTGCAGAAAAATTTCAGATCAAATGTCGCTACTCTGAAGATCCCGACAGAAAAGCAATTACAAGTTGGGATGCTTTACCAGCTATAAAAAAGAAATTAATTACGTAAGTCTACTGAAGAAGAAGAAAATTGTATCTAAATATTAATTAATGATATGCATGGTTGCCTTTTTGCTGATGTAAATTAACTAGCTAGCTAGTATTCATTTGGGAGAATTGTTGGTATGAATTTGGAAAACATATATATATAGCATAGCTGGCGGATGATGTTTTGTTTTAATTTGTAAATAAGTTAATTAATAAATTAACGATGTATCTGATCTGATCTGATCTGATCTGATGTGATGGTTGTCATAATTTCATAGTTCATTGTGCCTTCACTTCTCATGAAAGAATATGGTAATCATACATTTGCAAAAAATGACAGTTTTGAAATCTCAAGTAGGGGTGTCAATAGAATCTAATTAATGTAGGCTATTAGAATCTAATTAATGGAGGCTATTAGTAACTTTTGGGTTAAAGCACAGATGGGCTGAGATGGCCCAAATATTTGTATTGTCGGCCCAAATATGGTTGTAGCTAGTTAGCTTCTTTCAAGTGACGTTTCGGTCCCACTGTCAGGTTGATCTTTATCTTTCTCAATTCCCCTAAAATTTCCCAGTTTGCCATCCTCATCTCCTTCCTCCCCAATCAATCCATTAATCCATTAAATAAGAGAATCCTGCTTTAATTAGCTCCGATCGGAACTCGGTAGAGAGTTAGCGCCACTTTTCTTCTTTTACTGTGCTCTTCTCTATTCTCTATTCTCTATCTATAGATGTATGGTAACATATTCTCTTTCCCTTTTTCCATTAATCGATTATAATCTCACTTTGCTTTGCTTCTTCAATTGCTTTAATTAATTAATAATCTCAGTTTGGTTCGGTTTTTCCTTGTTTCTTATTAATTTCTCTAAGTTATATTATTGATTATAGTTAATTAATTGGTCCTACGCTACAAACTTGTACCAGTAAACTGTTACATCTAGTCTAATTTATGCTCAATCTGTACATCTAGAAACAATTTCAGTAAAAAAAAAAAAAAAAAGTTATCCTCCCCTCCCCTGAATATTTAACTTTCTAGCTAAAACAATAATTGCTAAAATTACCCTTTATTAACTATGCCCCTTTGGCATATTTATTATATTATCGGGTTTGAATGGAGCAAAATTGGTGGAAACTTGCATAATTGAAATTGTGCTTGTTGCTAAACTAGGGTTGATAGTTGATACAGACTCCTTTTTGTTGTTACAAAATTGGGGTCAATGCACGCTCTTCCATTGGTGTTTATGCCTAAATAAACCTCTAAATTAAGACTATGTTGCACGAACAAGGGTAATTTTAAGGCAAGATTATGTTCAACTATTTGCACAACTGAGAACATTTTTTTTTTCTTCTAGAGAGTGACATTTAAAATTTAGTTACATAGTGTGGGGACATTTTTGATATTTCAATTCAGTATGCAGCTCATGACCCTATATATCTTTTTTTAGTAATATACTGCATTATTATGCTAACCTGAATAACATTTATTCATGGTCAGTATGCTTTTTCTGTTCCTGGATACTTTCTAATGATAACAAATGAATATTTTATTCACATTTTGTGAATATGCTTACTAGTGGATCTCAAGAAAAGACAAGTCAAATGTGCTGTTATACCTAAGGTTTGCTATTATATCAAGGGTTGTTAAATTACCAAATATGATTTATCTGGTAAACCAGGCACCATTTTGTGCCATTAGTTAAATTTCTCAAACATCAATTGATGAATTATATCATTTTGGTCATTCGCCATATTCTTTCTGCAACCAGTACACAGAGTGATCAGCAACTAATATAGTGCCCGAGCTTCTCTAACAATCAGTTTGAAGTCATTGAGCAATTAAAATCGCATTTGGGGACGTTTCTAGTTTGGGAGCTAGCCCTTTAGTTCATTTTACCTTTTCGTGAAATAATTATAAAAATAATAATAAAATATACAAAATTGTTGAAGCATTCATGCATCTATTCATTGTTTTAAATTTTATTTGGGAATTTTAGGGGGATGTGTAAATGGAGGAAACACTGAAGTGAGATAACAGACATAAATTGAAAGAGTAAATGGCAGCAGCAGAAGCAAGGGCAGCGTGGCAGCGTGCCGCAAATCGGTGCTTTGTACAGGAGGATGCAAAGCGGGCCCCTAAACTATGCCCACAGAATGACACTTGTATAAACCACCACACCAATTCCCATGACAGTGACAGTGCCAGTGACAGTAACGAGCATCAACAGCAGCAGCTGATCTTGAATCTAACTCCCGTGAACTGGAATCCGTATCCCATGAGCATGAGCACTTCCAACCTGCCTGCTGACACCAGGTGGTGGCTTCAGCTCCATCCCACTTTTGCTTACCAGAAGGAATTCCTTCTTTATGAACCCAAAAACTATGTGCCTGCCTCGGCCCCACATACTGATGCCATATCTCCATCCCCAGACTTTGACTTTGACTTTGACCAGGCACCCAAACCCAAGACCATGTCTTTTGTAAAGCATGCGGTTGAAGACACGAAGCTGAGGTATGATCATGTTAAATCATCATCATGTGAGGCCGAGAAGGAGGACCCTTTGATGCCGAAGAAGAAGAGAGAGCTATGGTGGAGGGTTGCAGATGGAGAGGAACTGGCTTCAATGGTGGCTCAGAAGGCAGCACAACAACATGTAGAGAATTGTGACTTACCAAGGCCCACCCAAACTTTATCCTGTTCCTATTCCTATTCCTGTACTACCACTACTACTAGTAGTGATCTGCTGTATTCTGACCCATCATCTATCAAGGAAACAATGACAGCTGTCAACAGGGAGGAGCTGCTGGAGGCACTGTGCCATTCGCAAACACGTGCGCGGGAGGCAGAAATAGCGGCGAAGAAAGCGCTTAGTGAGAAGGAAGACATCATGAAGCTGCTGTTCAAACAGGCGTCACATCTTTTTGCATGCAAACAGTGGCTAAAGGTGCTGCAGCTTGAGAACCTCTGCCATCATCTCAGGAGCAGGGACAACAAAAGGGGCAACAGCAACAGCAAGAGTATCTGTAGATATGTTGTTGTTTTCGCTGTGGGTTGGGGTCTTGCCGGTGCTGGAGTACTCTTGGGTTGGAGCCTCGGCTGGTTGCTTCCAAAGTTGTAGTAGGCAGTAAGTAGTCCTTTTGATTAGTTGCGGGCTGCTCAACTGCGACTTTGTATATTTCCATTGTACATATCGATCCAGATTGTATATATTTTGTATTTTATGGTGTTGTATGTATACATGGGACGGGGATTGATTTGATGGTAACTTTTTGCCTCTATCGATTATATATGCTGTAATCTATCTGGAGCAGCACCTAATAAAGAATTGTGGGATCATGGTGAAACCAAAGAAATAGAAAACCTAAAAGCAAAATTGATGTGAATTTGTCAATCGGGTTTCCAGGATCTTGTTTAAGGGCTTCTGTGATTATGTGGTGAACAATCCTATTATGTCTACCTCTTCTCTGTAGCTTGTATTACTTATGCACATAAGATGTTTGATAAAATTCCTCAAAGAGTATCATGTGGTGTTTTGGTTATAATGCTTCAGTGTCTGAACCATCTTCCTACTCTCTTCTCCCCTACATCTAATACGGTGCCTCATGCACCTAATCATGATCGAACTTGCTTATTTCAACTTGTAAATTGATGATTTGTTTCTATAGTTGTCTGGCGTAGGTTCTATAATGGTGAGACAATTGTTGCTAAGGGTAACTTCTTACTCAAAATATAAACTAAATGTACGAATTGGCAGATCATGTGGATTTTTACTAGCCATACAAAAACATTCATATGCAAATCAAATTTAAAGTGTTTCTTGTGATTCTTTTTCTTTTTGCTATTTCCATGCATGCCTAACTCTTTATTTTATTAATGTAGTGATTCTAGCGCACAAACAATACAATGTTGATGTAATTTTTGACTAGGAATAAATCACTCAGTAAGCAACTTGTATAATATTTAGAAAATTTTGTCAATTTTAATGACTGTAAACTTGAAAAGATTTTGAATTAATAAAAAACACCGATAAAAGTATTTGAAGTGATGTTAGTGCATATTCAACCACTACAAAAAGAAAAAAAAGAAAACAAACAGCCCATCAATATTCTTCAAATTTCTTCCCTATTTTTAATAATTTCCATTTAGAATAACGGGTACGAAATAGTCTTTACCCATATCCATACCCGTTATATTAACAAATTTTTTTTTTTACCCCTACCCGTACCTGTCTTATCGAATACGATATGGGATAGTGGGATAGGTAAACGGATAAAAGTGCACAATTGAGGCTATATATAAAAGTGCACAAGTTTGGTTTAGGAGACTCTACTGCATACATCGTGCGGGGTTTCAGAGATGCTACGGACATTCCGTCTAACTTTGGTTTAGGAACTCTACTGCATACATCATGCGGGGTTTCAGAGATGCCATTCCGTCTAACTTTGGTTTAGGAGACTCTACTGCATACATCGTGCGGGGTTTCAGAGATGCTACGGACATTCCGTCTAACTTTGGTTTAGGAACTCTACTGCATACATCATGCGGGGTTTCAGAGATGCCATTCCGTCTAACTTTGGTTTAGGAGACTCTACTGTATACATCGTGCGGGGTTTCAGAGATGCTACCGACATTCCGTCTAACTTTACGTTGTGGCTTGATTGGATATGTGTGAGTGGTAGCTAAACTTTTTGGATCAGGGTTTTGGTCGAGCAATGTGGCAACGGACAACTGTATTGCTCCTAGCTAGCTAGGAACAGTGCTACAAGGAGGCACTGAGAAATGGAAGGCATTTTGGCTGCTCGATCAGGTTTTACAAGTACTGTATCTGACTTGAATTTTTGCAATGTATATATATCGATGCATGTATTAATAGGCCTTGATTCTGGTCCATTGAAGATATCTGAATTAGGTATTCTAGTTGTTGCATTGATATATAATAGATACAAAATTAATTAAATCGGAAAAATCTGAGTAGATTTTTAATTAGGTTTGAGAACAAATATATGTTTATAAAATTGAAATATTAAAGAATTGAGAGTAATTTAATTATTACAAAATTGGAATAATTCGAAATGTTCTTTGACTAATTAGTTTATTATTTGCTCGCTGGAGCGCCTATATATGGTGAGCGTCGTATAATTAATTGCCTCTGCTTAGGGATCGGTGTTGAGCCATTAATTTTGTTTAATTTCGTTTGATTTTGATGAATTTTGATATTGACTCATATTAGTTTTTACCGCTCTGATTTCATATAAAAATGTTTGTTTTTGAATTTTGATATATGTATTAGTAATTACTTTATTAATATATATTTCGTAGGTACAAATACAATTGAATTACACAATCTGTAATATATTAATTCTCAAAGGATTGAGAGCCGTTACAGTTTAGAAGAAGAAAAAAAATTAAGTAGAGCCGTTAACTTATTTTTTTATATAAAAAAATAAAAAAGTTCATACTATGCATCACAGGTGCCACGTGATACCTGATTTGAACGCCTGAAATAACTAACCCCAATTTATTTATGGATTTAAAATTCACAAGAAATTTGTAAAAAGTTACAGCACCAATATTATAAAGAGCTTACTAGATTATTTTAGATTAGTCTAAAAATACTTTAGATTATACTAGGATCACTATTACAAAAATCACATTTATCATATGTTCCTGTACCGTTACTAATGGGAGGGTTACTGGAAAAATAAGTTTTTTACAACCGGCGCGGTTAAATACCGATGTTATAAAATAGTTTTAGCACTGCTTATTTAATAAAAACCGGTTTTAAAGATAATTTTAACACCGATTTTTTTATTAAATAACAGGTGTTAAAACTATTTTTAACATCCGTTTTTTTTTAAATAACCAGTGTTAAAATAAATTTTTATTAAATGGTATATAGTGTTGTGCTAGCCCCTATAGTGTTGTACATCTAATTATCATTTTTTATTTAAGGTCTAGTGTTGTACATCTAATTTGCTTGTTGTAAATATTAAATTAATTAGTTCAAATTACACATTTAAATTGTGTGTTATTTAATTTATAAAAATATGTTTTTTATAGCATATGGATACTTTTTATGGCTCCCAAATTTAGGGACTAGCCAAATTGTAGGGCGCAGAAAGTTGCACTTTTAGTGGAAAGAAAGGTGTGTGCATGTACAATGTTTCAGGGTTCAGTGCTCTCTGTTTTTTAAGATATGGAGAGGGCATTGAACTTGAGACATTTATTTCTCCTTGCTGTTCCTTCTGGTTCACTCTCGATGGGCCTACTGTTCATGATCAGTCCATCGAGAGATTTTATTGATTATGGGGACATTTAACTCCCAGCGGACGCAAGCCCCCGCCGTTAATTACATCAGTTGACCCTTCCAAGTCAGACTGTATACCTCGTGCATTCCGGAATTTGCGCCTACTTTTTTGTAAACTGAGTAATGGGGCTAAAAAGGGACTCATGTACTGATTTTTTGATTTGGTTGGTTGGTTCTCCTTGTTTCAGACATGTATGTGTTTATATGCATGGACATAATATGTGAATATAAAGTTTATATAAGGCAAAATACATTAATTATGTTTATTCATTTGTTTAAAATATGTTTTGTACTTGAAAAATATTTATATGTGCTTTATTTTGTAATTTATTTATAAAGAAAATCATTTGGATTTAAAGAAAGAGGTATTTTGGTCATTTCACAGGCTGCTTGATGTTTGGACATGCTTAAATTTGCCTTAGAAACATGATGAATTGAATTTGAGTTCATTTGGAGGTGGTTTGAGTCAATTTGGACTTGAAACGAAGAAGTTATGGCCAAAAAGGGCTTGTTTGTGAAGTTTTCAACTTCTCAGGGACCTATTTGCAAAGTTTGAGGGTCCTAAAATTGTAATTTGAGCTTTTAGTAGGGTCTGGAGTGTAATTTGGGGTGCCAAGGGTCTGTTTGTAAAAGTTTTAAGGCGCCAGTAGAGTGGGAAAAACGTGCCGTGCCGTGCCGTGACAAAAATTACGAGGTGTGGTCACGGCACGCGAATGGTCACGGCACGCGAGTCACGCCGTGACTCGCGTGCCGTGACTAATTCGTGCCGTGACCAAACGCGCGTTAGTCAAGTTTGATCGCATTTAACGTTTTAAAAAATATATATGAAACGATTCTTTAAAATTCAAATGTTTTAATTGAAATTTAAATGTAAATATTTTAATTAAAATAAAATTATACCTTGTAGGAAGGTATGGTAGTGTATTGCTTCGCGACTGCCGTGATTGCCGTGACTGGCGTGTCTTCCGTTCCGTGACTCGCGTGTCCCGTGCCGTGCCGTTCCGTGTTCCCGTGCCGTGACCAAGGCAATTTCCGTGCCGTGCCGTGTCTTCTTTGCCAACAATTGGTCACGGCACGTGACCGACACGCGTGCCGTGCCGTTCTGTGCCGTTACCGTGCCGTTCCGTGACGGAGCTGGCTCCGGCGTGCCATTTTTCCCACTCTAGGCGCCAGGGTAAACTTCCAGGGACTGCGCTGTGAATTTCTTTCACTGGAGGGATTGAAATGTAAAAGGGTTTATTTGATTTGTTTTCTGGGTTTCAAGATTGGTGCAAGGCTTTGGAGATATGTGCTGGGTCTCCAGATCTATATTTTGGGCTTTAGGATTTGTGTAAAGCGCCAGATTTGAACAATGGCCTTTGAGATTGAGTTTTGGGCTTTAAGGTTTGTGCAGAGCATCGGATTTAAATAATGGGCTTTGAGATTAGGTTCTGGATCTTCAGGATGTGTGCTGGACTCTGGAGATTATAAACATCGGGCTTTAAGATTCACTCAAAGAGTTTTTGGGATTTATTGTAGGCTTACTGTCATGCGGGTCCCATAGGTCGGTAGCCGTTGGGCTCTTAGATTGAATATGGGCTTTTAGATGAGTTCTTTGCTTTAAGATCCGGGCATGTTTGAAATTCAATTTTGGCGCCGAAATCAAACGTCTTTGGTTGCTTCAAAATTCATACCAAGCTAGATATGAACTAGGGTTTCTCATGGGGGTTTTTAGGTTTTGGGTTCCGGTGAACTTTCCGGTCACAGCAAGGCTTGAAAAGTTCATATCTTATCAATATAAATCAATATAAATCACTATTTCTTGTTAATTTTGTTAATAAATGTATTGATCCTTTCCATGCCATGATTATGCAATATTTAAACTATGTTTATACTGAATTTTGTGATTTTTGGAATTTTATTTCTATTTTTAAAGTATTTAAATATGCAGAGGGGCATTGAGGTAATTATATCAAATTAAATAGCAGATTTTTCATTTTTAAAACTGAAATTTGGAAATTCATATAAAATCGAAATAAAATCAGAAAAATATGAAATTAATGTCCATTTTATGTGTTTTAGAGTCCTCTATTTAACTGTAATGTCCATTTTGTAATTTGATCCCTGTACTGATCTGCAGGGACAGATTTGCTGGCAGTGGTCATTTTTTGTTATTTTAAGGACAAATGTTGTACCAGTAGCATTCCTTATACTTTTGGCTACTGAGTTTAGGTTCAGTATCACCTCAGGGGCTGGTTTAAGGTACAGGCAACATAGGGAGATGCCTGGTTAAGGCCTGAATATGGTTTTGACAGTATTTTTGGCAACCTTTTTGGTACCAGCAAACATAGAGACAAGATCATGTAAGTAGATTTTTATCGTGATCAACTACTTATACATAATTATTAAAATAAGTACAACTAATCATCTTTAAAGTTTTTGACAGCGGAATTAAGAATTAATTAAACAAATTAAAGACCTTAGAAATCATAGTCTCCACGTATAAATCAATCAAATTAATTTCATACCTTTGTCCATAGTAAATTCTTGAGACGTTCTTCACAAACCGTCAGAAGAACTGTAAAGCGATTTCTCTCCTCTTTCTCTTTCTAAGCAATGACAACTTTTGTTCTTTCTGAATATAGATGAAGAGAGGATCAACCTTACTATTAGAATTCGTATATTTTTGCCTGTCATTAAAGCAATTATTTATAGGGGAGATGCACCCTTTAATTAATCAATGCATATAATTTCTGAACAGAGATGCATGCACCTTTAATCAAATAGCACATTTTAATAGCACCTTTTAATTTGATGCATGCACCTTTAATTAAATGGGCTGTTCAGTCATTTAATTAAATGGGCTGTTTTAATTTGGGCCACTTAATTATATTTTTCTTACATTCTCCCACTTGGTCCATTATAAAACTTTATGACATTACAACATTCATAAGGTGCACAATAATATTGCATGTCTTTATATTTCATAAATTCTAAAATCATAATATTTATATTTAAGCAAAATTAATACGAGTCATGGCGGTTGCTAATAATATTTGTTACTAACTTCCTTCCATGTACTACAACATCAATTCTAACTTAATATAAACCTTAATGGTATACTTGAGGATCCACGTTAATTGTCTAATTTATATAGACTAATTCCTATTAATAGTAAACGATAATATATATATACTTAAATAAATAGGAATTGCATTTGAAACAATCAATCAATAATAATATCATAAACAATCATTCATCTATAATATAAGTTTAATTACAACAATTATTTATCACAGACAACTATTCCCATTCTTTCGACATGTTCGTGAAATATCTTGGGTGGTAATCCTTTCGTCAAAGGATCAGCTATCATCATCTCTGTGCTTATATGCTGTATTGTTATTGTTTGTTTCTGTACTTCTTCTTTCACGGCAAAGTACTTAATCTCCATGTGCTTGGCACCTTTTGAGTACTTGTCGTTTTTGCTGAAGAAGACTGCTGCAGAATTATCACAATAAATCTTCAGCGGCTTGGCAATGCTGTCGACAATTCCAAGTCCCGAAATAAAGTTCCGTAGCCATAGTCCTTGTACCATGGCTTCAAAGCACGCCACGAACTCGGCTTCCATAGTGGATGCAGCAATTACTGTCTGCTTCGCACTTTTCCATGAGATTGCTCCGCCGGCTAGAAGATACACATATCCGCAAGTGGATTTTCGTGTATCGTAACACCCGGCATGGTCTGAATCTGAATAACCGACTGTCTCTAAGCAGTTTGATCTCCTATACGTCAACATGTGATCTTTAGTACCTTGAAGATATCGTAAAACTTTCTTTGCTGCCTTCCAATGTTCTATTCCAGGATTGCTTTGATAACGTCCAAGCATTCCTACAGCAAAACTGATATCTGGTCTTGTACAAGTTTGTGCATACATTAAACTACCCACAATGGAAGCATAAGGAATATTATTCATTTCTTCCTTTTCCAATTCATTTTTAGGACATTGATATAAACCAAATTTATCCCCTTTCTGAATCGGTACCTTACCAGCTGAACATTTCTCCATCCTAAATCTCTCGAGAATCTTGTTAATATATGTTTTCTGAGACAAACCTAACAAACCTTGTGATCGATCACGAAATATTTCTATTCCTATCACATAGTTCGCCTCGCCCATATCTTTCATTTCAAAATTCTTCGAGAGAAAATTCTTGGTGCTTTTCATCATTCCAAGATCGTTAGTCGCAAGTAAAATGTCGTCAACATATAGAACTAGAAACATTATCTTACTCCCACTGACCTTCAAGTATATACAACGATCAACAATATTTTCCTTAAAACCAAAAGAAGTAATCACATCATTGAACTTAAGATACCATTGTCGTGATGCTTGTTTCAGCCCATATATCGACCTTTTCAATTTGCAAACCATATCCTTTCCCCCAATTGAAAAGCCTTCGGGCTGATCCATGTAGACTTCCTCTTCGAGTTCTCCGTTCAGAAAAGCAGTTTTAACGTCCATTTGGTGTAACTCAAGATCGTAATGAGCCACTAAAGCCATGATGATACGCAAAGAATCTTTCTTAGAGACAGGCGAAAATGTCTCTTTATAATCAATGCCGTCTTTCTGAGTGAAACCTTTGGCAA
Source organism: Carex kokanica (assembly GCA_025461125.1). NCBI lineage: Eukaryota > Viridiplantae > Streptophyta > Magnoliopsida > Poales > Cyperaceae > Carex > Carex kokanica. Next base: position 99,968 of record JAJGRX010000991.1, on the reverse strand, counting down.
CCAGTATAGCTTTATATCGTTCAATTTTGCCTTTTGAGTCACGTTTGATCTTAAAGATCCATTTACATCCAACTCGCTTGGAATTGTGAGGCAATTTGACGAGATCCCAGACTTGATTTTGTTCCATTGATTTTAACTCGTCTTTCATGGCATCAATCCATTTATCGGATTCTTCACATTCAATAGCTTTCTTGTATGAAACCGGATCATCAATTGTAGAATCAATTTCAGATTCTTGTAGATAAACCAAATAATCGTTAGATATAGCCGATCTCCGTTCACGGTTAGACCTTCTTAATGATATATTATTCGGTTCAACTAAATCATCAACAACGATGTTATCAATCGAAATGTCCTCAGTGGCAATTGGTTGTTCTGAAACAGTCGGAAGAATTACTTTCGAAACAAAAGTCGGAACAACTACTTTCGAAACAACAGACAAAGGAACAGTAACTTGTTCTGTAATTTCCTGAAGATCAGAATTACACTGATCAGAACTTCTTGCACTGACTTCAGCATTCTCGATGAAACGGGCATTTCCGGATTCAACAATTCTCGTGCTATGATTCGGACAGTAAAATCTGAACCCTTTGGATTTCTCTGGATATCCAATAAAGAATCCACTAACAGTTCTGAAATCCAATTTCTTTTCGTGTGGGTTATACAAACGGACCTCCGCAGGGCAACCCCATACATGTATATGACGCAAACTAGGTTTTCGTCCCGTCCACAGTTCGAAAGGAGTCCTTTCTACTGCCTTACTAGGAACCCGGTTTAGTAAATACATGGCGGTCTTAAGTGCATACATCCACAAAGATTTAGGCACATTTGAGTGACTGAGCATACTCCGAACCATGTCCATAAGTGTTCTGTTACGACGTTCAGCAACACCATTTTGTTGTGGTGTGCCGGGCATAGTGTATTGCGCACATATACCACGCTTTTCTAAGAATTTAGCAAAGGGTCCAGGATTTTGTCCTGATTCGTCATATCTACCATAAAATTCCCCACCGCGATCAGATCGAATGATTTTCACTTGTTTTTCTAACTGTCTTTCAACCTCATTTATAAACACCTCAAGTGCATCAATAGATTGTGATTTCTCATTTAGAAGATAAACAAACCCATAACGTGAGAAATCATCGATGAAGGTGATGAAATACTTTTCTTTATTAAAGGAGGAAACATCAAATGGTCCACAAATATCCGTGTGAATTATTTCTAGAAGTTGAGAGCTACGAGTGGCACCTTTCTTAGTATGTTTTGTCTGTTTTCCTTTTATACAGTCGATACATACACCTAAGTCAGTAAAATCCAAGTTTGGAAGAACTTCGGACTTCACTAAACGTTGCATTCTTTCTTTGGATATATGACCCAATCTTTTGTGCCACAAGTACGCCGACTTTTCATCATTCATATTTCTTTTCATTCCAATAGTATTGTTTACGGTAATCAGAGATTCTATATATGAATTATCTAACTCTAATTTATACAGTCCATCAATCAAATTGCCACAACCAATCATGCAATTATTTTTATATAAACTAAAGCATTTAGATCCAAATTTAAATACATAGCCACAATCATCCAACTTAGATACAGATAATAAGTTGCGAGAAAACAAAGGTACATATAGTGTATCATACAAATCAACAATATTGCCAGAACCTAATATAAGTCGGTATGTACCGACACCTTCCACTGGCACCTTGTCTTTATTGCCCATAATTACATATCTTTCACTTTGTCGACTTTGGCTTGTGGTTTGGATCGTAAGAAATCCCTGTAAATTGTTTGAAATATGAGTTGTAGAGCCCGAGTCAATCCACCAAGTATTATTAGGAACATCAATAAAATTTGACTCAAAAGTAACAAAAGTATGATTCATACCTTTCTTTTCGAACCAAACCTTCCTTTTCAAACAATCCTTCTGAAAGTGACCCACCTTACGACAAAAGTGGCACTTTTGCTTGTTCCCTTCTTTCTTGAAGCTTGCCTTAGAAGACACCTGAAAGGCTTTCCCCTTCTTTTTGGTCTTAGCTTTCCCTGGTTTGGCATTAGAACCCGACCCAACTTCTAGTTTTGAAAAATGAACAGTGTTAGGTTTCATTTCCTTAAGCCTTGCCTCTTCCTGAACAAGTTTACTAGTCAATTCATTTATGTTCCATTTCTTTTCTTGAGCATTATAATTAATTTGGAACGGACTATAAACATCATTCGGCAGAGAGTTCAAAATAAATTGAACTAGAAACCCTTCGTCAACTGTCATTCCCAAACTCTTAAGTTTTGCGGAGAGAGACGTCATTTCTACGATATGTGCATGCATAGTGCGACTACCATCATACTTCATGGTGGTAAGTTTTGCCATAAGCGAACCGGCAAGCGACTTATCGGCTGTCTGTGAGCGTGCCCTGACGTTTGCTAGAAACTCTTGAGCGTTATCCGTGTCCGGAAGAGCAACCTTAATGTTTCCATCAACCGTCATTCGCAAAAACATAAGGCATAACCTGTTAGAACGTTCCCATTCTGCCATAAAGGCCTTATCTTCCTCGCTGCTTTCATCAGTTATAGCATCGGGCTTATCAAATAATAGTGCTATGTCCAAGTCCTGTGCACCTAAGTGAAATTGGACTTGTTCATTCCATTCAGCAAAGTTAAGACCATTAAAGACCGTCACAGATGACGCATGCGATTGCATCGATACAGGTGCATTAACTGTAATTTTAATAGAGAAGATGAGAAGAAAAAATTAAAATAAATTAGGGAAAGAGAAGATTATAAGGAAAATTAAGAAGAAATAAATTTTCCGAAATTTTAAATGAAAAGAAAATCAGAAAACATAATCAGCAATATGGTCCTGCGCATGCTTCACGAAAAGACTTTTGATCCGTCCGTCGGATCGGGCTGAAATTTTGACATGAATTCCACAACCCAAAACCGGATCAAAAACTAATCTATGATTTGTTTTTGCCCATTTTTCGGGCTCAGATTCGCGATCCGAGTCTTCCTTCATGGACTTTTGGACCTTTCTTTATAATTTTAGAGTTTTTAGAGTTTTTTGATGTATCTTTTATGTATTTTCTGTTTTAGGGTGTGTATTTAAACAGTCATGTCTTTTGGAAGATATAATATATATATAAATTAACTCAAAGAGAAGATCAGAACATAGGAGACATAATGCAATAATTTATAACTTCAGATTTTCGGAGCAATAACTTAATTAATGTATATCCTAATTATCCTTTGGGATTTATTAAGATATATATTAAACATAATATTTTACTAGAAAATACTTTAATATGATAATTTTATTGTTTCAATACATGTTGTTGCCTTTGGGTAACCAACAATTGAGGAATAACGTAAATTATCAACTTAAGTTGTGTAAATTATGAGAATGTAATCAACCTTTGGGCAATTCAAAAAATCTCATAATCTACTAATTAATTAAACCATTAAATTTAGTATATGACAGATTTTAATATCATATAATCTTAATAAATGATCAATTAATTTTAATCTACGGTTTATAGAAAATAGAATTGCAATAAAACTATTCTAAAATTCTTAGACTCATAATAATTCAATTTCAGAATTTTAATTGGAAAGAATGCCGTCATAATTATCCATGCTTATGGTAAAAAAGAATTTTTCAGAATAGTCTATTTAATGAACTCTATATAATCCATACTTCGATTTCTTTAGGGTAAGGATACTTTGGTGTCTAGCAATATCGTCATAATTCAAAGTTACCGCAAATTTCAATCACAAATTATTTAAAAAAAAAAAAAATAATAATAATAAAAATAAATTTATAAAACAAGTAACTCATTCGGGAGATTATGAATTCCAAAACCATGCTCTGATACCACATGTAAGTAGATTTTTATCGTGATCAACTACTTATACATAATTATTAAAATAAGTACAACTAATCATCTTTAAAGTTTTTGACAGCGGAATTAAGAATTAATTAAACAAATTAAAGACCTTAGAAATCATAGTCTCCACGTATAAATCAATCAAATTAATTTCATACCTTTGTCCATAGTAAATTCTTGAGACGTTCTTCACAAACCGTCAGAAGAACTGTAAAGCGATTTCTCTCCTCTTTCTCTTTTTAAGCAATGACAACTTTTGTTCTTTCTGAATATAGATGAAGAGAGGATCAACCTTACTATTAGAATTCGTATATTTTTGCCTGTCATTAAAGCAATTATTTATAGGGGAGATGCACCCTTTAATTAATCAATGCATATAATTTCTGAACAGAGATGCATGCACCTTTAATCAAATAGCACCTTTTAATAGCACCTTTTAATTTGATGCATGCACCTTTAATTAAATGGGCTGTTCAGTCATTTAATTAAATGGGCTGTTTTAATTTGGGCCACTTAATTATATTTTTCTTACAGATCAAAGCTCCAAAGAAGCATCACTCAGCATATTTAAGCATTAAGGAGAACTGCAATGTTTGAACTTTTATAGAGAAGCCCCTGATTTTATCAAAATCTTGTTTAAGTGTTATTTTCATTATCTTAAAGAGCAAATCATTGAAGTATCCTTGGATTAATTATAACAAATAGCTGAATTCAGTGGGACTGATGCTTATTTGCAAATTAATCCTCTTCTTCTCACTATTTGCATATACATCCATTAATTTATCAATTTCCATATGAATGAGCACATGAATATTGATTAATTAACTTTTATATTTGCAAAATAGGCCCTTTTAGAGAGAATTTGATAGGGAGCTGTCAAGCTCAACCATATCAACCTCCATGCTTCATTTTTATTTGCTTCCATTTTTATTATTCTTTAATTCCTTTTAAAATAAAACAATTAAGTAGATTAAGCATGAATGGAGCTGTCAAGCTCAACTTTCACACCCTTTCTACTCAATCACTTTATTCAAGAATTAAAGGTCATAAAAAAGAAGAAATCAAGAGAGGTCAGTAAGAGAAAAGAAAAAAGGAAAAATTTGCACTTTTACATATATTTTTATTATTTTTTTTTATAATATGTTGAAATAGCAGTAGATGTCAGAAAATAAGAACAAAATCTACCAAACAACAAGAAACCATATTTTTATGTATTTTGTTTAATATTTTTATTAAAATTAGTAAGGAAGAGGGTCTTTTATTTGATCATTAAGCTTGAACATGTTTTGCCTATTATAAAATAAGCTTTAATATCATGTAGCTTTCACATTCTTCATTCAAAGTCTCAATCAAAACAGAAAATAAAAAAAATCGAAGAGAAGAGCAAGAACAGTACAAAGAAAGGGCACAAATCATCAACTAAAAGGTTTTATTTCAACTAAAGGTGGATTTACATGGCTTCAACCCTCAGAGCTTACATATTAGGTCTTTTATTACCTTTCTATAAACTATTACAGAGGTGGAAGAAAAGAGCTTGCTTGAAAATTAACTAAGTAGAGGGGTTTTTGCAAAAGCTTTTTGCTTGAGTGTGTATTTGATTTGCTGGCTTCTTAACTTGTGTAACTTGGTTACTGTGTTGTAGAGTTGGTCTTTGATCTTCATTCTGAGTGCCCATTTATAGGCAGAATTAGGGTTTTTGGTTTGCTGCTTGATGTGCATCTTTAATCACAGCCACCAAGTGTTTGATTGAGGGCCTTGATCAATTTGCTGTCTTCATACGTGTGTATATGGAAAGGACTGTCCAATAGGAGCCTGGCATTGGCATGCCATTGAACTTCTCTTGGGGTAATATCAGCCCTTGGATCAACATTGGACCCTGTGCATCATTTCCTGGCCTTTGATCAACCGGCCATATATGGCAACGTTCAATTTTCGTGCCCCTGACATCTGGGAGGAAGATTCTTCCATTTTGGTAGCTTATGGGGAGCGTGTGACACGTGCCCCAGGGACCAGATAGCATTTAAACAGCTGTAGAGGTCGATTGACACTGTGCCGGCGGTACACCAAGCCACAATGTATTTCTTCTTGGTTGTTGCGCTTTTGCTATTGAGAGGAAGCCACCTTGCATCGCAATACGCCGCTTATCATGAGCTAAGGCACAATTTATCCTTTAGACAGTGTATTATGTGCATTTAACTCATACCGGCTCGGCTTTGATTCCATCCTTGTCATTTCCATCTTCTACCCTTTTAGGGCTTGAATTGACAATCTTAATAGGGTCGCACAGGCATATAAAACATCCCCTTAAATTTCCAGAGCCCAATTTTTCCCAGAGCTCGAGTTCCCCTTTGCACATTTGTTTAGAACTTCATAGCAATTGGGGTTCAAAGGAGGACGCTTGGCTTTGAAGCCTCGGACTTGGAGGGAAGGAGGAGACCCCTTTTAATTTCGGGTGAGAATTTGTTGTAAGCTTTGGCCTTTCAAGAGAATTTCTGTTTCTTGTTTTGGGCATGGCGCGGCGTAGAGGAAGAAGAAGGGACTGACGGGTGGGGCCCACGTCAGTTTCATCTGTCTGATTCGAATCAGACAGTACGCGCGTCGGGTATTTAGGTATAGGCTGTGCTTGTTTCACTGTGAGCCGTGTAGAGTCTCTTATACGGTGTGACGTACTCCGGGTTCAGGCAAAACGAAGAGGTCACTAGCGCTGGGTTTAAAATCAGCGATACCGACCCATGTTTGGATCGTTTTGGTGCATGGTGAGCTATGAGGCTGCCAGCTTGGTTTATATGGCTTAAAGCCTGTGAACTGAGTCCATCTATGTCATCTTTTCAGCGAAAGTGTGCTTAAGCTACTGACTTATGGGCCCTTACTGTCAGGTTTTGCTATGCAGCTCGAAATTGCACCCCGAATAGCTTGTATGGGTAGTTTTGCTAGGTGCTGACATGGATTTGTACCCAACATGTTCTCCAACAATTGTTTTATTTGTAGAAATTTAATTCTTTTGAGTTTTTGACCATATGACATGCCAAAATTCATGGTTTTTCATGTAGAATATTACCAAGAATTTTAATTTGTCAAATTCAACTTGCTTTGGAGAGCCTATGCATGATTTGACATCTTCCAATATATTTAATCATTCCAAAATTGCCATTTTCCATATTAAATTTAAATAGCAACTTTTTAGGGTCAAACACAAATATAAACATAATTTCAATAAATCATTTTTGATTTAGAGGAGGGTTCAAATGCCTTCATTTTTTGTGCCTCCACCATGCCTCCATTTTTAAAAACGTTAATATATCAAAATTTAAATTATAAACGTCAAAATAAAAATGTTAGATGTGATCTATGTTATTTTCTCTATGTGCTCATAAAAAAAAAATATCACATTTCAATTTTATTTTTATGTGAATCAATCATTTGAAAAATCAACGTCTAGAAATTATCCATATTAGTATGTTTTTATAAAATGTCACAATTTTTTACATGCGCATAGATAAAATGATGTAGATCATATCGAGCGGTTTTATTTTGACTTCTAATTTTTAAATTTTGAGTTATTAAAATTCTTAAAAATGGAGGCATGATGGAGGCACACAAAATGAAGGCATTTGAACCCTCCTCTTTGATTTATCAAAATATGAATATCTTATTTTTCAAGTAGTAATATCTTATCTTCCAAGTATTTATACCTATGAAGGTTAACGCGAGAACGAGTGCAGGGCTGGAAAAGAAGACCATAAAATTAGTAAGAACCATAGTAGTACAATAGTATATTAAGTAATTCAATTCATACTATACTAACTACCAATTTACAAATTTACTAAATCCAATTATCTAGAATATTTCAAACTATATATACTAACAATTCAAACTATAATAATAACTAAACTATGACCTATGTTACCCGGATACTTGTTCGTGTTTTTCTATAGCTTATTATGAACCCTAATACACCTAATTTGATTGCAAGCATACAATCTTGCCTAGTAGTAGTTCGGGTGTCGAATCCACAGGGAAAACTCGTAAAGTACTGGTTCTCACCAATTCATTAAGCTAGACAGACAAAGTTTGAGTTGGTTTCTAAATCTAATTAAATCGAAAGAAGCAAATAATAAATGTTTTGAGTCTGATTCAAGTGTAGGAGTTCCAGGGGCTTTGGCATTCCTATCCACTAGGGTCTCAATCTACTCGATTTGTGTTTCTAAAGCGTGCGTGGGTGTTCTGTCTAAAGTGATAATAGCGTGCACTTCACGGTTAAGTACTTCGTGGGCTAATATCGTACTTTTGGGTTACCTCGGATTTCTCGGTTAAGTACTTCGTCCTAATAACCTATTATTTACTCTTTTTGTTCGGGGAGTTAATGCAAGTGATTTTTAGTCTTGAAAAAATCCCTAAATCCATGTATTGGAGGAGTAAGGTTAAACCACACAATTCATGCATAAATCAAGTATTAAAAGAGTAAATTGCTAATAGTCAATAAAATCCACAAATTGAGTAAGATAGAGTGCACCTAGTTTCGAGTTTTACATGTCATCGCCCCTAGAGAGGAGATTAGCCTCTCATATGGGCGCAAATAGTTACAAATGGGATAAACAGTTTGTTACCAAAGCCTAGAGAGAGAGGAAAATAGAGTAGAGAATATAAATCCAAGCACAAATCTCTTCTCCCTTGAGTTTCTCCTTCTCCAAATTGCCCTAGATCTGAAATCCTAGCTCTTGAGATCGTTCTCAGCTGAAAAGAAGTGTGAAATGTCGGCCTTTGTCCATTGGGGAAGAAGGTTCGGGCTATAAGAATGATTCTGGGTCTGTAGCAGCTGAAAATTCGGAAGCAGTGAAGAATTTGCGGGTCGCAATAATGAAGATTGCGGGTCGCAATAATGGTGCAAAATTGTGGCAGTGAGCTGTTTAGTAGAAGTTGTGTTATTGCGGGTCGCAATTTATTATTGCAGGTCGCAATTTTCCTCTGATACTTGCCTCTACGTGCCGTCTAGCTTCCGATCGTGTCCGGACTTGCTCCAAATTATTCCCATTTGCTTCTAGTACCTGAAAATACATGAAAACATAGCAGCATCTCGAACTTGGTGCAATATCTAAACTAAATGGTTTTAAACCAATAAAAATGGGATAGATTTAGAGACCAAATCCTACTAAAAAGATATATGAAATTTAGGCTTATCAATACTCCTATATGGGAACCGTACTTGTGTCGGATACGCACCCGATACGTATCCGATACGCCAGCTGGCATATCGACTTAGGTGGCGTATCCTTATTCTCTTGATACGGTCTCCGGTACGTTTTGACTCGCTCCGATACGTCTGGATACGGCGGGATACGTGAGTTCTACTGTGAACCGCACATGGATCGGCCAAGAACGCATGGACCATGCCATAAACCAATCCTTTACTGAGCCAAGAATCGAACCTGGGTACTGAGCCAACAGACACATAATCCTTTACTACTGGACCACTTTGGTTTTCTTGTTTGAAGCTAGTAGCTTAATATACTTAATATATATATACATAGATTTTCCTAAATTTTTTTATATTTAATTTATATAATACAAGTGTTAAATTAATAATATAATAAAAAATAATATATATAATATACGTATCGTATCTTTCATTTTTGAAAATTACCGTATCGCCGTATCCGTATCGGATACGATACGATACCCGTACCCGTATCCATGCAACATAGACTATGACCTTCAAAAACAATACAAACTATATTAAGTAAATTCAATTATTTACAATATTTCAAAATATACTCATAACTCACAACTCATATTTCTCATTTTTTTTTCAATTCAAGTTAACAAGATAATAAGATACTATGTTGAAAGGTTATAAAACCAGAATTCTAAGCTGTTAGTCACTACAGCAAAACAAGTTTTCCGCGACGGGTATCAGCGACTGGTTCAATCGCCGGTCGCTGAAGACTCAAATTTTTTTTTATTAAAAATAAAATAAAAAGTATCGGTGACGAGACCTTCAGCGATCGACGCCCAGATATTTCTGCGACCGATTTGGCCTGGTCGCTGAAGGATGCCCCTGAAAAACCCACGCCAACTCTCTCTGACTCGCGCGTTTTAGGTTTAGAAAAAAAAACCCCACCCCGCCAACTCCCCGCCCGACCCCCGACCCCGCACCAAATCTTTGCCTCGCCGCCTGACCCCCGCTCACTGGCCTCGCCGCCCGATCCCCGGCACTGATCTCTCTGCCTCGCCGACCCCCGCCAATTCTTGCTTTACTAGCGTGCCTACTGTCTGAGCGAGAGCTTGGCCGTACGCCCCGCTATTACTCTGCTCCCGAGTTTCGATCTCTGTGTGCTTGTGATATCAGTTCTTATTGGTTCTCTGGTGCCGTGGCTGGTGTTGCTTGCTGATTTGGGAAGGTTGAGAAGCAAGGCTTCCTTGGTACTGGCCATTTCCACCACCGCCTTGCGATTTTTGCAAGGGCTTTCGTCTCGCTAGGGTTGTTGTTTTTTCCGGCGAGAGACAATGCATGACATTGCCTTGTTCTTACTTAAATTGATGCCGGTACCGGCTTTTTGTGGTCTTGCCCTTTTAAACTTGATGCTGGTACTGGACAGTCACTACTACAAAAAAAAGAGATTATACACGGACAAAAATGGAAGAGCTACACGGATTTCCTACCGTGTTTAAATCGAGGGTGTATAAATAGCTCAATAATTACACACGGACATTTGTCCGTGTACAATTTCAACGATTCTACACGGATAACTACACAAACAGCCGTGTAAAAAGCCCAGAATGTGTCGCTCTCCATGATACCGAGCTACACGGATATTACCTAAACAACCGTGTACGATTCTTTTTGTACACGGACTTTTAACTAAAAAACCGTGTAGCTCTCCTCTTTCTACACGGACATTTAGTTAAATGTCCGTGTAGCTCTCTTCTTTTCTACACGGACTTTATTTAAATATCCGTGTAGAAAGATCAATTTTTTTTTTTTTTGTATTTTTTGTTTTTCGGCTAGCCTCCAGTTTTGCTAGCCAGTTTTGTTACAGAGAACTATTCCAGATTTTCCATATTTTCCAGATTTCATATAACAAGAAATCCATATTTTCCAGATTACCAATAAATCCATATTTTCCAGATTAGCAAGAAATTCATATTTTTCAGATTAGCCAGAAATTCATATGCAATAAATTATACAATATTCATATACACCAAATTATACAAAATTATGGAAATCCATGTTGAGCATTGCAAAATTCCATTACAAACCACCTTGCCCACACACACCTGATATCGTCGATCTGCTCCTTGGTGTAATGCGGTTCCTTTGGCAAATTCTACAATTACAATTTGGTATTAGTTAGTAACAAGAAAAGGTAGATGAAATACTGTCGCAAATATCAATTGCTATTATATAGGAACAATTAATATGAATTACATACCGCTTTTGGGAATTGGAATTGTATTCTTTCGACAAAGTCAAACATGAAAATCATCGTGTAGTAAGCGCATTCCCAACCCTCCAACTGTTGCGGGCCCTGAAATTTGCATTTAGCGGCCTATGTTAGAATGATAATATTTTTTTCGACAATATATATGAAATTATAAATTTATAGTGTGCTCACCAGCAACCACTTCCAACCCAACTTGGTTTTCTTGCTCTTGTTATGCAATCCTCCCTCTTTAACATATTTCGCAAAAGCCCTTACAAAATTGAGTGAATGTTTATAGCAATTTTATAATTTGATATAATTGAAAAAAATTCAAACCAATTAAATTATTATTGCTTACTTGTTGACATAAGGGAATATATCTTTGCACTTGTTAGCCGGGATATTTCCTTCGGGCTTACAAGAATCAACAATTATGCTCGTATTTAGGTAAGGCACAATGATTATCAGACACCAGTGCTTGCTGTGGGAGGATAAAAATTAAAGTACTTTAGCATATAATAGTAACACGAGTGTTTGCTAATATGAACAATACATAAGCTAAGGTTAGAATTAACCTCTGGTGGTACGGCACGAGAATGAATTTCTTCTCCTCCTCCTGAGCACGATGCAGCGCTGAACACATGTACTCGATACCCTCCTTCGAAGAACTTCTCAGCATTGTGGCACTCACTAGCTCGGGGTCCAGAAATATGCACAAGTTCTTCCTTTGTACCATCTCATTACAATTTCGGATTAGTTTCCTGAAAAAGAGAAATTTTACATTAGAATTATATTTGAGTTGTATACAATAATGAAAATAATTTTGAGTTACTAACATGAGGAAAATGGAGATGAACGACACATCGAGCCATTTATCGGATGACGAGTGGTGGAGAATGTCCTTGAAGTCTTTGAACGACATAGTGATCATACCGCCGCCATGTACAAACATCCCAGGTGGGACAGGGATGAAGATATCCCTCATGCCTTCGGGTGCCGACATCAAGCGGTCGTGGAGAAGGCGCAAATCACCGGGCAAACGGCTGTATTCTTCTTCGGTGACCAAAGGACGCTCTGGTGATCCTGGCGCGTCAGTCCCAACGTCGCAAGCCACAACAGTCCGTACCGGTGACATCAACTCCTGTGCACCGATGTCATCATCTCCTCGTGTCTGCATTAAAATTAACATATCTTCTTCAATTATTTGAAAAAGAATGATTTGAATGTAACAAAAGAAATGGATTATTTAGAGATTACCTGATGCAAAACAATCTGACTCCTGGGCCATTGGACAAATGAATTGCGGGCATCATCAAGAACAAACATATCGCCGGTAGGGGCAGGAAGAGGTACGCGCCCCCATCCCTCCACGACTGAGTCAACCTGCACGCATGCATAGTCGGGCATGAGCTGAGCATGGTGTACACTTGGGGCTCCTGGAAGTACAACGCCCGTGGCAACGGTCAGAGGAGAATTACCCTGCCACAGGACAAGGTCGCATGCTCTGGGGTCCTGCAATTATAAAAGAGTTGTTACTTTTTAATGGTGCGATGTTGTCTAACAATGCTACAAACATGTATGAATTACCTTTAGACTATAAAACAGTAGTGATTACCTTTAGATTTTCCAAATTATCTAAGGCCCAAGTCCCGGATGCTTGGCTACTTCGCCGAACTCCCGGCGAAATAGGAGGTGGTTGCTCGGATTGCTGCGCAAGAGATGACAACCGGTTCAACAACCTTGATTCCATCTCAGCCATCTTTGCGTCGTACTCAGCCATCTTTGAGTCGTACTCTTTGCTGACCTCGGCGCGTACCTGCGCAACTATCTCGTCTTTATCAACTCTGGCACGAGGTTTTCTTTGAGATTTTTCACCCTCAACTCGGAACACCTCCTTCCAGCCCCTGTAGGCCCCTACACCCCTTACCCGGCCCGTGTGTTTTGGATTCCCGAGCGCTGCGGCCAAGGAATCATTTTGTCGTTCGACCGACCGGGCACCCGAACTGACCTCCTGCTCCACCTCCAACTGTTAATAGAAAAATTAGTTAGAGCAAAAGACCAAGTGATGTACATTCAGAGTTATAATTTCGTTTGAATGACACAAAGTTATAACAAAGGACTCTTACCATTCTCTGAGCCACGGGCTGCAATTTCTGTGGGAGTACTATCCTCCCGTCAGCGGTTAACTCGGATCTACCCATGAACCAACATTGGCCCCTAGGATTTTGGATCTGGACCACGGGTGAGTCGGAATCTCTGTTTTGCTCCAGTGCTGTCTTCCACTCTGCCGACTTACCCTCGTAACCACCTGACCCTAAATGGTGCGGATACTTGTTCATGCCAGCGATCCTCTTGCCTTCGGCACTTTTTGCCTTCACATGTGCAAGAAAATCAATTAGTTTTAGAAAAATAATTGAAGATCGAGAAAAAACATAAACTACTTTGGATAATGTTACATACCTGGAACTCTTTTGTGGATTTCAAAGCTTGAAACTCCTCCCACACCTCTTGTGTTACCCAAGGATAGTACCCTACCGGATTTCTCCCTTCGTCCATGAACTCTGTCTTCAGCGTGCTCTTGAATTGCTTCCAACCTTCGTTCATGATCCTCAAAGTCTTGACCTTTGGGGTATCGCTCTCGATGTTCCACTGAGCCTGATTGACACCAAATTAACTGTATTTAATTTCATGTACAACAATGAAAATAAAGTAAAGAGTTGTTCGGTACTTTACATTCACCATGTTCCACCAGTCGTTCTTCTCCTCTTTATCAAACTTATTCCAACTCTCTACAAGGATACTTGCCTTTCGCTTCACCAAATTGCAACACCAATTTGAGTACGCCATTCGGTTTGGACCTTCCGCACGCCCGTCATCCGTGAACCGGATTTCCAACTGCTTCTTCTCGGACGTGCTTGTGCACATTGTCGGACCTCTTTTCCTTCTTTCTGATGAGGCAGTAGCTTGCTGATCCTCTTCTGCCATCGCATCTATGTGCTCACCCTCATCCGACATGGTTCTACCATACAAAGAAATATTAGAAGAAAGTAATGGACCTATGTGTAAAATAGTGAGGAAACCGAGAAATCAAATGCAAAATGAACACCACGATTAAATGGAAGACTTCAAAACACACAACATGGACATTAATTTCATATTTTTCTGATTTTTTTTCTATTTTATATAAATTTCCAAAGTTCAGCCTCTCAAAATGAAAATTCTGCACCTTTAAATAGCAGAAAATATGAATTAAAAAGCTGAACTTTGAAAAATCATATAAAATTGAAATATAATCAGAAAAATATGAAATTTGTGTCCATTTTGTGTGTTTTGGAGTCCTCTGTCTGTTGGTCAAGTCATAAATCTGTTTTGGGTAAACCTAACAGCTCATTGGTCAGGTTTTGCATACATCCACCTAACAGCTCATTGGTAAAGTCAGAAATTTGTGTAAAGTCAGAAATTTGTGTAAACCTAACAGCTCATTGGTCAGGTCATCTTAATGGTATTGTATTGTTTTTGCCTTGTCTGTTGGAGTACATACATACATACCATCTATAATCAATTAGACCTAATCAATTTAGTTAACAGGTTTTGCATACATCCACCATAATTTAGATAAAACAGTAAAATATGTAAATTAAATCTATTTTGAACTTGGTAAAATCAGTTTATAAATCAAAGCAGAAAAAATGCAGCAGATTTTAATTAAAACTGAAAATTTCTGACTTTAATTAAAACAGAAAAAATGCAGAAAAAATGCAGTAGATTTTGTGTGTTTTAAATAAAACAGAAAAAAATAAAACAGAAAAACTAATTTTAATTAAAACTGAAAAACTAATTTCGATTTTTATTATAGCAGATTTGGAGTGGTGGCAGTGGAAATACAGCAGATTTTATGTAAAATCTGTTTTGAACTCGATCGGGAAAATCAACAACCCGAACTCGGCCAAAATCAGAGAAGTGAATAGTACTTTACCGAGAGTGGAGAGGGTGGACCGGAGAGGTGGCAGAGGACCGACAATGGCGGAGTCGACCGGAGTGGTGGCAGTGGCTGGAGAGATTTCGGAGCTTTTGGAACTCAAACGGCGCGCGGCTAATGAAAATTTAGAAGAGAAAGGTCTTTTGAATTATATTTTTAACTCTTTCTACACGGATTATTAAGTTGAAATCCGTGTACATTTGTTACCTTTTTATACACGGATTATTAACTAAATATCCGTGTACAATATGTCTTTTTACACGGACAAACAAGTAAACATCCGTGTACAATTCACTTTTGTACACGGACATTTAGTTAATAGTCCGTGTAGCTCGCTTCCCCTTTCTACACGGTTTTATAGTTAAATCCGTGTGCAATTCCTATTTATACACGGACTATTAACTAAAAGTCCGTGTACAAAAGGGAAAACATATTCAATTATGTTTCTTTTTCTTTTTTATATTATTTAAAATAATAATTAATTAACTAAAATATATAGTATATCACATCTAATATATATAAAACTTATACTAATATTAACTAATACCCTGTTTTTTTATTATTATTAATATTTCAACTACAGACAATTAAAATTTTGTACTAATATTACCTAATACTAATAGTAACTAATTTTAACTAATAGTAGACAATTAAACTTATACTAAAATTAACTAATATTGTATATTTTATTTTTGTTATATAATATCTTAACCAAGGTTCTAAATAGCGTTTATAGCGTCGTAGCGGGAAGGCGAAAAAAAAAGCTATAGCGAATAGCGTCGCTATAGCGGAAGCTATTCCAAATAGCGTTTTTTTTTTTTTACATTTCATATATTCAATATTTGTACTAAATATCAACATTATCTAAGGTCTCATAGAACAATAAATAACACCAAAGTAATTAATAAATTATAATATTCATATTGAACCCGTACAAAGTCCAAATTGCGGTTCAAAATATCCATAGTAATATCATAAACTATCGATTTTTCCTATTAAAAATATCTTAAGTATCATGATTCATGACATAATCTATTTTTTTTTCTATTCAAATTTCAATTTCTATTCCAAATTCCAAATTGATTTATTTGTAGCAAGTAGCAACAAATTCAATTTCGGTTTGAGATTTTTTTATCTTTATTTAAAACCCATATAAATTGCTTAAAAATAAAAAATAAAAAAAACCCCATATTGTATAGCGCAAATAGCGCTGTAGCGGCCGCTATAGCGGCCGTAGCGCAAATAGCGCATTTTGATGTCGTAGCGTAGCGTTTGGGGTCCAAAAACGCTATAGCGGCGCTATAGCGCGCTATTTAGAACACTGATCTTAACTAATATTTTGAAAAATAATACTAATATTTGAAATAGAAATTTTGTACCATTATTATAAAAAATGAACTAACATTTGAACCAGAGAAATCTAATATTTGATATTTGAACTACAAATATTTTATTCATAATATTTAATATTCCTACTAATATGTAAAAACTAATACTAATATTTTATTTTTTATTTCATTATTTCAAAATTCACTAATATTTTAAAAACTAATACTAATATTTGAACTAAATTTTTTTTAATATTATTAAAAAAATGAACTAATATTTTAAATAGAGGAATATAATAGTTGATATTTGAACTACAAATATTTTATTCTTAAAGTTTAATATTCATACTAATATTTAAAATCTAATACTAATATTTGAACTAGAAATGTTTTATTATTACAAAGTTGTTTCTAAAAAAGAAATATTACAAGTTTAAATTTTAAACAAAAAATAAATATTACACACCGGCTTTTTTTTTTCCTTTTTCTTTTTTTTTTCTCCTTTTCAACAGTACTCTCGGCCCATATTCCTTCATTGTGGTCGGATCGCATGTAGTTCGCTCCATCGTTTTCTTCAATTGTTGCTACCTCAGGGTCCATGTCGGCACAAAATGGAGGTATTTCATCGAACTGGTCATACTCTTCTTCATCGACGACATTTTCTACCCCGACAATCCTTCTTTTTCCAGATAGGACGACGCTCCACCTATCATCACTCGGGTCAGTGACATAAAAGACTTGGGTGGCTTGCTTGGCGAGTATAAACGGATCATCAACATACCCAACTTTGTTAAAATCAACGAGTGTGAACCCGTCGTTATCAACTTTAACACCCCGGTCTTCGACCCATTGACACCGAAACAAGGGAATGCTCAGGCGAGGATTGTAAACGAGCTCCCAAATTTCTTCAATGACTCCATAATATGACCTCGATGCTGTTACAGCCCGGCCATCCCCAGATCTACTGAATTCTTGAGACGTCGCCACCAACGTCACCCCACTATTTTGCATTGTACTCTTCTCACTTTGCCGTTTAGTGTAAAAAGTATAACTGTTAATTTCGTATCCTTGGAATGTTTTGACAACAATTTGGGGTCCTTCGCCCAGCAGTTTAACAATTTTAGGTACGGGGTGTGACTTCACTCTTTCTTTCAGCCATCCTATAAAAGAACGATTATGCTCGTTAGTAAGCCACTTCTGACTTCTCGTGTAGTTCTGTTGTTTAAGGATTGTCATGTGCTCATCTATGTAGGGAGCAACATCTGTCATGTGCTGTAGTACAATAAAATGTGCCTTATGTAGATCATTTATATCAGCAACTACGGCTCTCAACCCAATTGTCCCGACTCCTTGGAGCCTTCCCTCGTATCGAGACTTCGGAACGCCAATTGGATCCACACCGGCCATGTAGTTGGTGCAAAACTCAATCACCTCTTCTGTGGAATATCCTTCTATAATGCTACCTTCGGGCAGATGTCGGTTCCTCACGTACTTTTTCAAGATGCCCATGTATCTCTCGAACGGATACATATATCGCAGGAACACGGGACCACAGATCTGAATTTCTCTCACAAGATGAACAGCAAGGTGAACCATAACATCGAAAAAAGATGGCGGAAAATACATCTCAAGTTGTCAAAGAGTAACGACGATCTCCTTTTGCAAAGAGTCCAATTTTAGAGGGTCTATCACTTTGGAATTGATTGCATTGAAGAAAGTACAGAACTTCGTAATGGTTTCCCGAACCTCCTTTGGTAAAATTCCCCGAATTGCAACCGGAATCATATGTGTCAGTAAAACATGACAGTCGTGGGATTTCAGACCAAGCAATTTTAGGTCCTTCTTCGACACCAGCTTCTTAATATTCGAGGAATACCCCGATGGAACTTTAATACTATGAAGGCATTCACAAAAGCTTGTTTTCTCTTTCTTCGACATTGTGCACAGTGCGGGGGTAGGTACGTGCGCTTCCCTTTCTCCTGCGGTGCAAGCTCGGGTCGTATTCCCATTTCAACCATGTCTTTCTGAACTTTAATATCATCTTTAGTCTTTCCCTTAATGTTCAACAGTAAACCGATCAAACTGTCGCAGACATTTTTTTCAACATGCATGACATCTATGCAATGTCTCACTTCTAAAAATTCCCAGTACGGTAGATCCCAGAATATGGACCTTTTTTTCCAAATATTCTTCGGTGGTGCCTCGGCACATTTTCCAAAAATAACATCAAGGTTTTTTACCCGATTGAAGACACTTTTCCCGTCTAATGGACGACGGGTCACTCCAAGCTCAATTTTCCCGTTGAATGCACTCTTATTCTTACGGTATGGGTGATTAACAGGAAGAAACCTACGATGCCCCATGAAAACATTCTTCTGACAATTTTCAGCCTCAGCACCTGCGTGTCATCTTCACAGATAGGGCACGCTTTTGCTCCTTTACAAGTGTAACCCGATAAATTCCCGTACGCGGGAAAATCATTTACTGTGCAAAACACCATGGCCCGCATTTGAAATACCTCTTTGCTGTACGCATCCCAGACCGGGACGCCATCACGCCATAATTTCTGGAGGTCCTCAATTAATGGTGCGAGATACACATCTATGTCATTTCCGGGTTGCCTGGGTCCTTGGATTAGTAATGACATCATTATATATTTGCGTTTCATGCACAACCAAGGAGGAAGATTATAGATGGATATAAGAACTGGCCAAGTACTGTGCCGACTGCTCAAGCTTCCAAACGGACTCATTCCATCTGTGCTCACCACAATCCTAAGGTTTCTCATTTTGGAACCAAATTCTTTGAAGTGTCTATCAATGTTTCTCCACTGAGGAGAATCGGCCGGGTGCCTTAGTTTACCATCTTTTTTGCGCTCTTCTTCATGCCAACGCAATAATTTCGCATCCTTGGAATTCGCAAACAACCGTTTGAATCTCGGTATTATCGGCAAATACCACAACACCTTAGCCGGAGGCCGGCCCTTTTTGTCATCGTCACAATCATCAGTACTGTCCTGGTCCTTACGTTTATACCGTGAAACACCGCATTTAGGACAGACATGCATGGTCTCGTACTCGTGACAGTACAATACACAGTCGTTCGGACATGCATGTATTCTTTCGATCTTCAACTCCATTGGACATATCAATTTTTTCGCCTGATATATTATACCGGGTAACTCGTTGTTATCTGGGAGCATTTCTCGTAAAAGCTGTAATAAGGACGTGAAACTCTTATCGCTCGAACCATTGTCTGCCTTTAAGTTTAATAATTTCAACACAGCTGACAGTTTCGTAAATTTGGTACATCCGGGATACAACTGCTTTTTGGAATCATTAGACAAATTTTGGAATTTATCATAATTTTTATCACTAATTTCATCTTCCGCATCACGAAACATTTCCTCCAGATTTTCAATAAATTCGTGTTCTACATTTTCACCAGAATTCATCTCCATCTCATCATCGTCGGTTCCGGGTTCAATATTATCAAAAATTTCGGCATCCTCGTAATTCTCGTTGCAATCAAGTTCAAAATTATCAGAAATTTCTACATTCTCATCATTCAATTCACAACGATTAAAATCTTTATTGGTACTACTACTTTCACCAAATTTCTCACCGTGCATGATCCAACATGTATATCTCTTCTTAAATCCCCGACAAATTAAATGACCTCTAATTTCTTCGGAGTCCACAAATCTTAAAATATTTTTACAATCTCTACAAGGACACAAAATGTCTTTTTCTTTTTTCTTCACTCTATACATCTCAGCAAATTTTATAAACTCATCAACGCGAACCAAATATTCTTCACTGTCACGTCGCAATTCATACATCCAACTTCGATCCATCTGTAAATTAAATTATAAAAATGATTTGATCAATTAATCAAGCATGGTCAACATATATTGTACCAAATTTTGGGCTTACAAAGTGCCGGTTTACAATCCTAACCCACTCTTTGAATATTATGTCTCATATGTGAACACATATTAGCAAGTTTTAATTAGTATTTGAGAAAAATTCGGCAGCATTTCCCCTTAACTCCCCAAGTATGCGTACGAACCACATACTCGTAGGAGCAATAAGGGAAAATACCGTCGAACTTTCCTCAAATACTAATTAAAACCCACTAATATGTGTTCACATCCTAAATGAGACACAATATTCAAAGAGCAGTCCCAAAACGGAGACTGTCCAAAATTAATCCCTATTGGATTAATTTTGAACGGGCATGGACCTAAAAATCATTTATAGATCGGTTATTGGACAACAATACACTAATTATATATTTACATTACCTAATTACTAATTAAATCAAGCATGCATGCATATATTACACACCTAATTAAATAAGCAATAATAATTACTAAACAGAAAATTAGAGAGGAAAAAGGAAAATATGTATATACTAACCTTCGAAATTTAGAGAGGAGAAAATAAAAACTTCAAAGATGACAGATTCCAGCTATGCTAGCCTTTAATTTGCGGAAATCAGATCTCAGTTCAAAACAGACAGAAGGCGTATTAATTACTTGATCAAAACGGCGTTGGAAAGGAGAAGTCTCTGGAAGAGAAGGGCTCTTTTATATTGGATAAAACCCTACACGGCTTTTCTACACGGATTTATACTTAACAATCCGTGTAGCTCTGTCACAATTTAAACACGGTTATTTATTAAAAAAGCCGTGTAGCATAACCCTTTATACACGGATATTTGATAAGAAAACCGTGTAGCTCTATAACTATTATACACGGACATGTAACTAAAAACCGTGTAGCTCTCTTAATATTTGTACACGGTTATTTAATCAAATATCCGTGTAGCAATTCATACACGGATTTTTGTATAATATCTGTGTAGCTCTCTCAATCTTTTCCACACGGTTTCTTTCCACGCGGCTTTTTTTTCCCTAATAAACCGTGTAGCTCTCTTAAACAATTATACACTGATTTATAACTAAGTGTTCGTGTATAATTCCCCAATATTTTTAACCCTTTCACAATTTCATATTTGACACACGGTTTTTATATAAAATTAGAAAAACCGTGTACAATGTGCAGTGTAGAATTAGCTTTTTTGTAGTAGTGAGTGTATGACCTTGCCTTTTTGCCTTTTTGCGGTTGTGATAATTTTACTGGTACCGACCCTTTTTGTATTTTTGGTGCTGGTTACGGTTGTGCTGATTGATTATGGTACATCAATGGCCTTGTTTCCTTTGATTTTGTCTCTATGCTGGTATTCCGTAATACTGGTGCTTATTTGTTAAATTAGATCGTTGTCAGCCTTGCTTGTAAATTATAATATGTGCTGGTGTCACGGTGTGTTATATTTTTATTTTAATCGGGAGTTGTTGTAGTCCGATGTCTTATTAAAGAAAAGATTGACCCAAAATCAGAAAGTTAATGATAGAAGTGTTAACATTCATGAGGTCATCAAAACAACTTTTATAGACCAGATGTGCATGAGAATGTGATTGTTTTTCTTAACATTAAAATCCTTATTATTATTCAAAAATAGAGAAGTAATGAACACTTTGTATATGAGATCGATATGTTTGTTTTTGTAAATTTAGATATACAAAATTTACTTGTTAAGTATATATACTATCTTATGCAGAAAGAAATGCAAAAAAAATACATGCAAGAATAATTTCTATAAAATAAAAAAACAAATTATGCTTCCCAAACAAATAATTTCTAGTTCAAGTTAATTTAATCTATTGGTTAATTGGTTTTAGGAGTTGTAGAGGTTAGTTTAACTTGGGAAGAAAGAAGGAGAGGAGAAAACTCGATCTTTAAGGGAGTAATTGCTTGTAATCAGGCAAGTTTCTCTCTTTCTTAATTCTATGCTGGTTAATTATATTATTAATTGTATAATACAATTTATTAGTTATTAATATAGTATTAGTTTATGATCCAACTAAACCGGAACATTTAGTATGCCTTTTAGGTTTATACCCGTTCAAAATTAATCCAATATGGATTAATTATGAATAGTCCCCATTTTGGAACTGCTTTTTGAATGTTTTGTCTCATCTAGGATGTGAAGAAATGTATGTGGATCTAGTATTTAAGAATAATTTGGTATCATTTTTCCTTATTGTTCCTACGAGTACATATTGAATTACATGTCCAAATTGATGTGTTTCTAACGCGTACTCGGGGAATTGGCAACCTAATGTGTTTCTTTTTAAGCTAACCAACGACTTTTTAATGATGCATGCAGAAGCACTTTCAGTTTCCCCCAGGTGAAGACATGGATCTGGCCTGGAAAACATTCAACAACATAGCCCACAAAGCTCTCCAAAACCTGCTTAACAAGTGCAGAGATGAAGCGAAAGATAGGTATGGAGATAACATTCTGGAGTGGAAGGACCGAGGGGTGCCAAGCAATATGATTGGATAACGGCAAATAAATGGCCCAAATTGTGCAACTATTGGTGCTCCGAAGACTTTGCTACGCGGAGCGAGCAGAATCAACAAAATAGGGCCTCATCTGGAGAGAAATCCTTTACAGCCACGGGCTCCGTAAACATGCTGGTTTACAAATAAAGATTCGTAAGATGCTTATTTCATAAAAACAATTAATTTCAATTTCAATTTACTCGAACTAACCTTGATAATTTTATTTGGGTTGAAATGTTTATTCATCATAAGAGAATGAAAACCAACGCGAGCTCAGGTGGTCTGACGAGCTGTTCACGCCAATGCATACCAAGAAGAAGACAGGGGAATTTGTTCCGCGAGGGCGAAAAAAGCACAGGTAATAGAACATAACAATATTATAATAATATTCATTCTTTGTTGTACTTTATTGTTTTATTTTATAAATTTTGTAGGAAGACTACGATTGGGATATGAGCACAAAGTATGGGTCTGATCGAGTCCTTTGGCCCTCTTTTGATGCAGACATCTGGTACGGCAATACAGAGAATAATGCTCACGGCGATAACTATGGTCTTGGTGCTCTAGGTTAAATACACATACTTAAAATTGTAAATTTATATTTTTTTGGACGTAATACTAATTATCTCTTTTTTAATGTTTCAGGCAAGACGAGATCGCTGTATCGTCCAGGTGGGTCCCAAATGTCTTCTGCGCAATCGCAATCGCAATCATATTCTTCGGTGCCGCCTCCTCAAAGGCAAGAATACATAAATGCGATTTCAAGTCAGGTGTTGGGCGTGCTTTAACCACATATCACCCAATTCATGGAGGAGTTCAAGAGTAGCATGGGACGTTCTTCGTCTCATCAAGTATGAAATTCGATTTTTGAGTATGTTTGAATTCAATAAGGACATCCTAAAAATGTTAGTAATATTCTCGCAGGGAGGTTCTAGCTCACACCATGCATCGAACCCCGATGATCAGGATGACAACGGGGATGATATGGGAGATGAGTTTTAGACATTTCATGTTTGTTATTATGTTGTATTTTAGATATTTTATTTTTATGTGGTACTTTAGATATTTATTATTTCATGCTTATGTAGTACTTTAGATATTTCATGTTTATGTCGTTTTGTGAATTGCTTGGTACGTACCAATTAAATTGCTTGTGAATTGTTTGGTACGTTTCGTACTAATTGGGGCTGGAGAAATATAAATGAATAGAATGGGTTCAATGGTTGTTATATTTGTTTGGTACATTTCGTACCAGTTGGGGAAAAGAAAACAAACAACAAATACAAAAAAAAAGCCTCAATCATCACTGAAATATACAATTTTGAAAAAAACTAAAGTTTACAAAAGTTTAACACTATAAAGTATATATGATCTCTCAGGAGTTATGTGTTAGTGTAATAATCTAGAAGTCAATCATAGGATAATATTTTATTCTATATATTTTGTTCATGTAATGGATGATTAATAAAGATATCATTTTGTTCCTTGAGATTTATCGCATTTATGAATCATTTCGAGTTCATGACTTAAAATTGTAAGACTCCGTAATATAGATGATAAATACTCTTAAAAGTCTATAACTGAGGTAATTAGCAAGGAACACTAATTAACTATTTAAAAGGTTAGTGTGTGGATTAAATTAAGTTTAATTTTGACAAACCATAGACAAAGAGTTGTCATTTTAATCACACAGATACATGTTAGAGAACATGGTATTTGACGGACCCTAAATGAAACATTAAATGGATTGTGTTCGTGTCATTAATGTTTTCATTCAGTGTTAAGTTCTAAAGTATGAGGTATTCATCTTTCCTACATAGGAAGTGTGTATTCGTGAGTGTTGTTTAACGCTATCCGTAAAAAGTAGCTATAACGATGACATTTCAGTATGCATAACTTATGCGGAGGGGAGATGTTCACCAAGACTACTATTGTCCCTCGTATATAATATGAGTGATGATATCACTAGGCCTCTTGATAAAGTAGGATTATCAATGCGCGGTATGATTAAAGAGTTAATCATATTTGATAAAAATACTTTAAGATCGAAAAAAGATTAAGTTTGCAAGGATGACACATACCTACCTTGGAACTGATCTGATACTATGAGACAAAAGAATTAACACGAGTAAATTGTTTACTGGATCGTGATACTGTACTGTACAAGATAATCTGTGTCAATTGGGTAGTCATAATGTATTCTGCCAGATGCCGCTTATGATTTATCGAATTAAAAAGAGTTTTAATTCTATTGCCAATATAGCACAAATCTTATCAGGTCACACCAATAGGAAAGTAATCAGAGAAATTTTATGATTAATTATAAAGTGTTATAATTAAAAATAAAATATATTTCATGGAGATGACATGATTAAAACGAATTAAATTTATAACGTGTATGACACGTCGTATAAATTTATCGCAATCGCAAGAAATATAATTATTCAGAATAATTGTATATATATATATTATATGGATTAAAATATTAATTATGAATTAATATTTTGGGCCAAAAGCCCATTTGGAATTTGGACCTAAATTAAAATTAGATTTTAATTCAAAAGCCCAAATTAAATTTAATTAAAAAAACCCAAATTGATTTGTTTAAATTTGGGCCAAAGGGCAAATTGGTCTTTTCACCCAAAACCGACCTTGAGAGGGGTTTTTTGGTCTTTTGCAAACCGCCACAAATCCCTATATAAAGGGTGGAGAGGAAAGATAAGAAATCTGATCGAAGTTCAAATCAGAATCCGATTCGATTCGTACTTTAATTTTCTCCCAAATAGTGATTTGCAGAAAATCTGATTATCCATATATATATTCTTGCGAGAATAAAAGTTATTCTTGTGAATAGTGTTTTGTCAGAAATTTCGTATTTTCGGTGAATAGTGATTTACCGAAAACCGCGACTTTTCCGAATACCGTTGGTATAGTATTTCTGGAAAAAGAAATACCAACTCTCTGGTAGTTCCTGGTGGATACTGATAGAGGCACTAGATTTCTGGTGTTACGAATCTGAGTCAAACTGCATTCCAATTCGAATTTGGAAAAATGTACAATCGTTATTTCAATTTATTTAAGTATTAAATAAATAAATATTTAGAAATTAATCGAGGAGTAGATGCTTGGCTTATGGTAGAAGTAAAATTTTAATTTTGCGTTCTTTCCGCACCATAAGTCTAAACCGAATTTAGCGGTAAATTCTAAGTAAATCAGAATTTAGCGGCAAATTCAACCCAACATTATGATTCCAAATGGTCATAAATAAAATTATAGTTGAAGAATTTGTGAGACCTTTTCAGTAACTAAAAAAATCAACATATATAATTAATTAGTACCGACCATCTGGTAAAGAATCTTCATCCTGAATCACCATAAAGAGCACGATTGACCTATACATAGGACCAAACATAAATATCTAAATGAAATAATTAGTTTAATAAAATTCTAAAAATTACATGAACGAATCCAATAAATCAAATATCAAGTAATAAGTTAGGGGATGATAGCAATTAATAAATTACCCAGTAATAAGTGACCAACCTTTGATTCTAGCAAGTGTAGTGGCAATAATTAGGATAGGATAGTAAATTACCAGTGAAGTTTAAAACTGGGACAAGTTTTCTGCATCAATATAAAAAAAAATACAACTCATGTATATCATGCCTCATTGCTGAAAGGAAAATTAAAAAAAAGTTATAGCAAGGAAACACAATAAAAAAATTAATTGACACTAAAATGATTGCCAGAACGTACTAGTGCCTAACTAAAAATTGACATTAAAAAGTTATAGCAATTAACTCAGCATCAGCAATAGAAGTACGTCTCACTAATATATTGAGCGAACCCTGCTCTCACTGCCATGTTATAATATATAATATATTCAAATTCTAAGGTACTCCATATATAAAGTTATTTTATAATTATAATATTTTAATATTTTTCTAAAATCACTTCTAGAGAAATAATGAAATACTTTAGAATTTGAATGTACTAGAATTAAGGACCACGATATGGTTTTATTGACTAAGATCCAAATTTTGAACTGAGATCAATAACTCGGATCTAAATATTTAATTCTTTTTCCAGCAACACAATAAGAAATATTTTTATTTTTTTATAACCACGAAAAATCCAGTCACAAAAATATTGATCGGATTATTACTTTATGTATTAGGATTATTGTACAACTTTGTAATAGGTACCAACTGGCTGATATAAAAAAATTTCTGTTTTAAATAAAACAGGTGAAATTTTCTCCACTTTATTTAAAAAAAAATTGTAAACATATTCCGACTTAGTATATAGTTGACTCTTATGCATTATCATAGAGCAATCAGAATAATTAGTGAATTCTACAATAAATATTTTTGTGTAAATTAAATTAGAATAATTTATCTTAATAAATCACAATCATGGATTAATTAAATCCCCTTCTTGATGATCATCTCGCATGTAACTCGATCGCATCATTAGACAAATTAAAACCAGCAGCAACAACGACGAGAACACTGACTATATATCCCACGTGTACGTCCTTGCAAACTGTCCCCATAACCTAACAAAAATCAAAACTGTGCAAAGCGAACTTGGCAAATTCATCCTAAATCGGAGAACATTCATGACAAAGAAATGATGATTGCTTAATATCGAACTGATGGGTGTTCAAAACTGAGTCCTATTCGGAATTGAGCCATGTTCGGAACATGCATGTCTCAGCGAACATGGCCGATCTTTGGACAACCAACCAGGTCATTGGTAGCTATTAGTTCGGACAATACTTCATTGCTGCCTGGAACTCTCTTAGACTTTTTAGGCTTAAAATACCAAACGCGACCTGGATCACTCGCTTTCCACCATTTATTTTATTCAGAAATCATAAATATCTAGTTCAGCTGACAATCACAACTAATTAATTATACAAAATCATGTATCACCTAATTATGCAAATAAACACATTTAATTATTTTAATTAAAGATTTTTTAATTTACTGCGTAAATGTTTGTGAGGTCTACTATAATTCACTGCTGCCTTGAACTCTTATCTCTCTATGGCAGAATTATATAGATATTCATGTCATACATAGTTAAGGTACTAACAAAGTGGCAAGACCATCGGTTTCCATTCCAATATAATAGACAGAGAAACAAAAGTTCTACAAACTTGACACAATTTTTACCAAAGTTAAGCTAACTGTTACCAAAGTAACCACACGGTACGCACACTATACTGATTTAAAACCTGAGAACCTAAATTGTTGTTCAACAAAATGAACAAGTACATGTTCAACCCACAAAGATTATCAGACAATCTGCAAATCAGGACACCAAATAAGCAGCAAAGCCCTCATCTTCTAAATTTTGCCTTACAAACTATCACATTCAAATGAAGAGAGTACCACCAAATCATTGAGCAACCGCTTGAACAATACCTACATGAGTTAAACAGAGAAGTTAAATACATATTGAGCAAATGCGTAAATCAAACTAATAAATAAACAATACTTGTAGGCAACCTAAATCTGACTTGTTCAATAAAATGGGCTCAGCCTAGTATAGAATATAGAAACTAGAAAACTGCATTTGTATCCTTTGAATGATAATATAATGTTATGCTTATCTTAAAGCAAACAAAATTTGTAATTTGTCAAGTGGATGGGGTATATCAAATCCCAATGTATCTTTGATTAATTTCATTAATTGGTACTCTAATTTTTAAGAAGAATGTATCCAAGGGAGTAGTTGAGAGAATAGTTGGCTATTGTTTCCTTGACCTGTAAAATGGTTACACAGAATTAGTATACGATACTGATGATAACAGTAAAAAAATTTACCCTCTATTTTGCATTGTTCAAACAAATTTTCTCAGCTAAATCAACCACTAGAGGAACGGATATGGCTCCGCCATGTTGTTGCTTTTTTAGGTTTTTAAACTATCACATTCTGATTTTACACAACTCAAATTTATTTCTATCAGTATGGTAAAATAAAGAATTTTCAATACAAATGTAAAATTATTTTGATTTTATATCCTGCCATAATCTAATAAAAATATATTTGGATAAATTATATATTAATGTTTGAAATCTTTGAATGAGATTATTACTTAATCTACACATCTCTTGCATTATATTACCCTTCTCATCATCCAACTAGTCGGAAGAGGCCAAGTATGACATCGTTAATTTTTTTTTAATGCAACAGTTTTAGGCTTGTCCTATGATTTAACATTTCCGGAACAAATTGTAATGGCAAATTATTTCAAGGGGCGCTCCATATATTATCTATTAAAGATGAACTAAGATCCAAAAATTAACAATTCTAACGGCTTCCTGACATTAATTAATGATTGGGCATTTTATCCTACCACAGAGATAAAAGGGTTTCATCTTCAAATTGAAGGAAACTATTTGTTCAAATAACTTGCAACTAGACAACTTCTATAAAACACTGAAACAAATCGCATCAATTAAGACCACATTGAATCTCTAACTAATAATTGAGCTCCCTAGAGATTATTGGTTTTTCTACGAAGCACGGAGCAAAATTCTAAGCATATTACACATCCCAAATTTCAGTTAATTGAAATGTTGCATCAGATTCGTTAACCACTTCTAAAAGACGATAAGAGTACACAATAAATAACCAAAAAGCCAAAACTTGTAACTACACAACAGTGTAGGCGTGTGGTGCGTTAGCAATTCATTGGACATGAGATTAGAATCACTGCACTTTGCCAAGGATGATTGATGCTAAAATTGGATCAAAATTGACGCTTAACCACACAAAAGAGACGTGATTTGGGCGCTTACCAAGAACGGAGAGGTGCAGGGAAAGGGTCAGGAAGAGGGGTCGGCGCCAAGGTTGTCTGGGAGAGAGAGAAGAGAAAGTCACGCCTCTAGGATGAGCAGTGAGGCCTCCTGGAATCGAAAATCAGACCGAGCGACTAAGAGAGACAGTGAAGAGAGGCGGAGTGACGGAGAGAGAGAGAGGTGACGAAGAGATGGGAAAAGATCGATGAAGAGGCGCTCAAACGGGCTTCGAATGGGCTTCGAACGGGCTGTTCACTACACATCGGACAGGCTATTCGCTGGACAAGGAAATAAAATGTTCAACGGATTATTTGATGAAGGCAAAACATATAGTGAAAATCACTATCTTTTCTTTTGGAAAATGACAAAAAGCGAATACAAGTAGCCATTTTTCGATTTACTTACTGCAAACGTGTTTTTAGGTCTTTTTAGCAGGTTATTGAGAAAGTTGCGTATTTAGGGCAAAAAAATAGTAAAAGTATCGTATTTAGGCGATTTTTGAATACGGCATCAAAATGGGACATTACATGGAGCATGCAACACCTCACACGAAGTGCACAACATGCGAAATGACGAAAATACAAGAAAAATCCGCTAAGTCAAGAATCCCTGTGGCCTCCTCTATGCTGCATGCGGCATGCCCTGAGGCCGCACGAAACGTTGACTATCCTAAAAATAGACTTTCTCTGATGGGCCTTCCAGAAGAAAGCATTTTCCTGATGAGCCTTCTAGAATGACGCGTTTTCTTAATAGCCAAGCTATTTTGGCTTCATCTATCCAATCATGGATGGACCCCACATCCCCCACTACTTCCACTACTCCACCTCTCATTTATGAAGGCTATAAATACCCTTCTTGTAATGCGATTTAGTGCGTGTTTAATTGTGTCAAATCTAAAATTGTAGCTAGAATCCTCATTAGTAGGTTAGGTTAGAGAGTTACTTAGAGAGAGAATGATAGCCATTAGAAGTCAAGTAAGAGAAGAAGTGTCATCTAAGGGAGCAAAGGTTCTTCCATCTTCAATTGGGTTGTAATTTATGTTCTCCTTATTTTATTTCTTTTATTTTGCCATAGCCATGAGAAGCTAAACTTCTCATCTCTAGGGTGAGAGTTGTACTTGAATTCTTAATTATATTTTAGTATATGTTTATGTTTTGTTTATGTTGTGGTTTGAGTTTTCCTTTGCACTTTATATTCCTTTTTATTGTATCATTGCATACATAGTTCTGTCTACTATATGCCAACGATCTCCATATACCAATAGGTGTTAAGTCGTAGCATCCTTGTGTGAGAAGGATAATGCAAATACTCTAAACACTTGAGCTAACGAGGCTTGGTAGCGGTTCAAAGACTAGGGTTAGAACCTAGTGGGCTCCCTTGACAGGATAATGTAAATTGTACTTTAAATAACATTAGAAGACACATAGATTAAGTAAGGACTTTGGGATATTTCAACTACGGGGTAGTATGGGAAAAAATATAATTACGTACCTAAAATACTTTAGTCTTAGTACCTCAAAAGCCAACCGCAAGATCGGAAAACCTTTCAAATATCATAAACAAACACCCAGCACGCCCTGCGGGTAGTGATAGTATCGCATGCGGGGTAGCTGTGGGGCAATCTAGGCCGCATGCAATAGTGACAGTACCGCATGTGACATAGAGAGACGTCGAAACTTGTACTAACATGATTAAGAAGGACAAAAAATTTGAACCCTAGAGGCTCTCTATCTACTGTTTAACCTTTACTAGCTATAATATCTTGATTGCATTTATCACCACCACCTCAAACTTTGAAAAAACTCGATAACCTAGACTAGTGAAAATTGTTTAAAATCTAATACACTATCCCTGTGAATTGACACTGTTACACCAAAAATGTATAGTACAAAGTTTCAGTACAGCAAGCTGTACCTTTTAACCTTAAATACCCTCTTCGGTTCAGATTGCAAGTGTACAATCCTATCTAATAGTATATTGTCGGGTATCGATTCACAGGACGGTTCAATTCTAAACTGGACTTTTACCTAAATTAGTTAGGTACTAGAAGTGAGAAAAGTTTGGTTTGGTTTATTTAATTTCCTAATCAATTCAATTGTAAAGATAAAAGACAGTAAATAAGTTTGGTTTTAATTCAGATATAAAAGGCGTTTCCAGGGTTTCAGATTTCATCTTCAACTCTGCCTCTCAGTACCCGATGCAGGTCGCGTCATATCTGACGCGGGTCGCATGGCCCTCGAGTGAATACAACACATGTCTGTTTCTGCGTTGTTTCTTTATGTAAGGATCTACTGACCGTACCTAATGTTCCTAAATCTCAACTCTCGTTTATTGGCTTAATAAACTTGGTAACAGAAATGTAATTTCTCCTTCTTAGGTTTCCAACCTTAAACTCACGTTTATTGGTATTCTACCTAAGTTATTTGTTCGGTTTACTAAAGGTATCCATTAAAAGTTCACCTCACAGTTACTATTTGGTCTTGAAAACCTACCTCAAATACTTGGTCTGGTTAAAAGAAACATCAAGGCTAAAGTACTAGAAAAGATGCTATAGACATCTAAGAGTAAACAACGAGAATCATTCAATCAATTTCAACCAAGCAATTAAAATACTACTCGAATCAAATAAACACAAACATTCAACACAGATTCAAACAACATACATAATAAAACAGAGTATCCGACTACGTCATAACCCTAGAAACTAATAAACTACTCAGACATAATCAAAAAACAAATAAAACAAATGATAAAAGAATTGTTCATGACAAAACCCGAAGAACAAAAAAGATCCGTGAAGAAACTTTCGTCTTTTCGCTTCTCGACTTTGTCTCCAAGCTAGCCGTCAAGTCCAAAACCTAGAATTTGCTCTCTTGTTCTCTAAAATGCAGAATCCCCCCGTTTGTAGCAAGGAATCCCGTAATATAGCCATTTTGACCGACCTTTCCTTCATTGAGCCTCTATTTCCATTTCTGTTCTGTTTCTGGAATAGGCGGACGCGACCCGCGTGTCTGTGTTTCTCAAGGAGCTGATGAGTGTCGCGTCTGTGGTAGCGTCGGGAGTGACGCGGCCCACGTGAAGACCTTCAGTCTTCACAATATTCCTGATTTCGCCTGTTTTATGCAAAATAAGAATAAAAACAGCAGCAGTACCACATTCTATAGATATTCGATGTAATGAACACGATTTGGTAGTTTAAAACACAGATTTTGGTACAGAAATTGGTCAGTTTTATAGATCAAATAACGAGACATCAAATTCCACCAAGCTTAAATCTTGCTTGTCCTCAAGCAAAGATCCATACTTAGGTACCAGGTTGGACTCAAATCTTACCTAATTGCAAGTTAAGTTCCTAAATGTGAAAATTTACATGAGTTGCTTTAATCAAGAACCTCGAGAATCTTTTTGGTATAATATGGACTTTCCTTGATCAATTTTGATTCACCCCACAAATTGACTAATCAAACTTCAAATTCTTAAATGTTTTAATATTTGCAAAGCTAATTACTCGAATTAATCAATATTTCATTCTTTTACTGAAACTATTGCCTCGTCTGTGGAGATTTTCCCCTTTTTCCCCCCCAAGCTTGGAACAAGCTTAGGTTAGAAAGTCGCGGACTTCGTGTGTTGATATATGCAAAAGTTCTTTTCTTTTCTTAATTTGGGAGACGAGCTCAAAGGCGCCCAATAGGACTTATTGCCAGTACTATTATTTTCTCCATCTTATTTTCTTTGTTTCTTTTTTCTTTTTATTCATTTGCACATACCATGAATACACACATCCACTGGTATTCATTCATACCAATGGATATCCCAATATTTCTTTATTTAAAATCCCCATTTCCCTATCTAAAAGGCACAGTTCAGTTTCAAAATGTTTTTTCGATACAATTCAAGTTTTCGTCTTTTCAAGTTCTCAAAACATCCCTTCCTAATCAGTTCTTTGATCAATTATGGGGTTAGTTCTAATTTCTCAAGGTTATCCCAATCACAACCAAATTTTTTCACTAAAGTCCCTAATTCAAGCAATCACGTAAATTTGTCACCTAAAAATGGAAGAAAAAGTAAATATGACCTAAATAAAAGTAAACATGTCCTAAAATGCAAAAGTCTCCCCCCCAAGCTTAGTCTGAGCATTGTCCTCAATGCTTCAAGACGAAAAGAGAAAAGTGAAGCTAGGGGAAAAGAAAAACATACGAGATCAGTCGTCGGAGGGATCAAACCTCCAATCGCGCAGCTCATCCTCAATCGCTCCCATCCGTCGCTGAAGATCAGTAAGAATAGTACCCTGCTCACGTCTCATGTCATAGATAAGGTGGTACACATCCTGGATGGTCGGATCAGATAAAGGAGGTGGGTAGGAGGTGGAGGCATGAGCCTGCTGAGAGGAACCAGGGAGATATTGTTAGTTTGTAATAATCTAGAAGTCAATAATACGATAAATTTGTTATATAAAGCTTTGTTCATGAATTGAATGTTTAATCATTTTGTGTTTAATCATTTTGTTACCTTGAGTATTATTGAATTTATGAATCATTTCGAGTTCATGACTGGAATTGTGAAACTTTATAATATATATGATAATACTCATAAAAGTCTATAACCAAGGTAATTAGCAGGAACACTAATTACCGCGATAAGGTTAGTGTGTGGATTAAATGATGGTTAAGTTTTACAAACCATAGACAAAGAGTTGTCATTTTAATCACACAGATACATGTTAGAGAATATGATATTTGACAGACCCCAAATGAAACATTAAATGAAATTGTGTTTGTGTCATTAATGTTTTCATTTTAGTGTTAAGTTCTAAAGTATGAGATATTCATTTTTCCTACATAAGAAATATATATGTGTGATTGCTATCTAACGCTATTCGTAAAAGTAGCTATAAGGGTAGTTCTTCGGTATACATAGCTTATGCGTAGGAAAAAATGGTTTATCAAAAGTACTATTGTCCCTCGTATCTCAATACGAGCTATAGCATCACTGGGCCCTTTGATAGAATATGATTATCTGGATCTAGTATGATTACAAGAGTAAACATATTTGACAATCTATTCAGGATCAAGAAAAGATTAAGTTTGCAAGGATGACACACACTGTTACACCAAAAGGTATAGTACAAAGTTTCAGTACAGTGAACTGTACTTTTTAACCTTAAATACACTTTTCGGTTCAGACTGCAAGTATACAATCCTATCGAGTAGTATATTATCGGGTATCGATCACAGGGACGGTTCAGATTTTATCTAGAATTCTACCTAAATTAAATAAAGACTAGAAGTTGGAAAAGGTTGGTTTTGGTTTTTAAGATTCCTAACAGTTCGATGACAATATGTAAATGCGAGAAAGTAATAAACTTGGTTTAAATCATATGTAAAAAGGCGTTTCCAGGGTTATGACTTCATCTCAGTTTTGCCTCGAGGTACCTGGTCCGTGTAGTGTCCTACACGGGCTGTGTCCAGTGTACACGGGCCGGGTACTATCGTACACGGTCCGTGTGGCCCTCGAGTAAATGCAGCAGTTATTGTTTATTTGTGTTGTTCCTTTGTGTAGGGTTCTACTGACCAGACCTAATGTTTCTAAACCTCAACTGTCGTCTGTTGGTTCATTAACTTGGTATGGAATTGCAATATGTGCCATCGTCGGGTTCTAGACCTCAACTGTCGTATGTTGGTCTGAATTACCTAGTTGCTTGTTTGGTATACTAAAGGTAACCTCATTCCGTCGATATGAGGAAATGTTCACCTGTCGGTTACTACTTGGTTTCACCTTTCGGATCACTAATCCTACCTCATGTACTTAGTTTGGTCAAGAGATTATAAGGGCCAAAGTACCTTCTAGATGTGATCATTCATCTAGTGGTAAACCGATAAAAATCAAACAACTTACACTAAGCAATTAAATCAAACACAATCAAGCAAACACAAATTTCAACAAAAGAATCCAATAACTAACATGCAAAACAAATCATTCGATTACATCACAACCCTAGAAACTAAGAAATCTACTCAAACATAGTTCTAAAACAAAATAAAGAAGTAATAAAAAGATTAGCCATGACAAAACCCGAAGAACAAAGAAGATCCGTCGAAAACTCACGTCTTTTGCTTCTCAACTTCGTCTCCAAGCTTAGCCGTCAAGTCCAAACCCTAGGAATTGCTTCTCTGCTCCAGAATGTCCTCTATGGTGCAAGAAATCCCGCTTATATGCTCTTCTGGCCGACCTTCCATTAATTAGCCTTGTTTCCAAATTCTGGATCTGTTTCCAGAATTGCTTGACACGGCCCGTGTGGAATGCTACACGGACCGTGTGCCTGTGTTCCTTCTGTGGTCGAGTCAGCGGTTCTTTGTGGTCGTATCATTGGTCGAGTCGAGGTTGACACGGCCCGTGTGGAATTCTACACGGACCGTGTAGAGACTTCTAAATTCCAGATTCCTTCTCGATTTCGCCCGATTCCTGCAGAATAAGAATAAACTTGCAGCAGTACCACATTCTACATATATTCAATGAATTATAACCGAATTTATAGATTTAAACACAGGTTTTGGTACAAATTTAAGGTCAAAATATAGATATGAATGCGAGGTATCACACACCTACCTTGAAACTAATTTGATAGCTACGAGACAAAAGAATTAACACGAAGTAAATCGTTTACTGGATCGTGATATTGTACGGTACAGCATCATCTGTGTAATTGGTGTCATAATGTACTTGCCAGGTGCCACCTATGATATATAGAGGTTAAAACAGTTTTAATTCTATTTGCCAACATAACACAGATCCTATAGGGTCACACCAATAGGAAAGTAATCAGAGAAATTTTATTATTAATTATAAAGTGTTATAATTAAGAATAAAATATATGTCATGGAGATGACATGCTTAAACCGAATTAAATTTATAAACGTGTATGACACGTCGTATAAATTTATCGCAAACGCAAGAAATACAATTATTCAGAATAATTGTATATATATATTATATGGATTAAAATATTAATTATGAATTAATATTTTGGACCCAAAAGTCCAATTTGAATTTAGACCTTAATTAAATTTAGAATTTAATTAAAAGCCTAAATTAAATTAAATTAAATTAAATGAAAAGGTTTAAATTAAATATATTATAAAATGCCAAATTCAATTTGAATTTTGCTTCTTTCACCACCACCACAATTTGAAGCCGCCACAAATATTTCTATATAATGGCATGAAAGGTGAGAAATAATTAGAAGTTCATTTTCTAAGTCCAAATCAAAGTACGAATCAGAATCCGATTCGATTCGTATCTAATTTTCTCTCTCAAATAGTGATTTGCAGAAAATCTGATTATCCATATATATATTTTGCGAGAATAAAAGTTATTCTTGTGAATAGTATTTTGTCAGAAATTTTGTACTTTTGGTGAATAGTGATTTACCGAAAACCGTGACTTTTCGAATACCATTGGTATAGTATTTCTGGCAAAAGAAATACCAACTCTCTGGTAGTTCCTGGTGGATAACCGATAGAGGCACTATATTTTTGGTGCTTGCTTAACCTGGTCAGACAGCCGGGTCAGACTGCATTCCAATTTGAATTTGGAAGCAAGGTAAATAAATGTTATATTAATCTATTTAATTGTTAAATAGATTTAATCTTTTAGAAATCAATCAAAGGAGTAGATCTATAAACTGATTAAAATACAAGTAAATACGGTTTTACTACTTTGGGTCTATACAAGATTAATCTGGTATGTAACTCTCGGTTATTATCCGACATACTACTTAATCTATGATCTGAATGAGTAAAGTTTTACTTACGGCTTTTAATCTAAGAAACGGATTGAACAGGTATGTAACTCTCGGTAGATTATCCGACATACCACTTCAATCCTTTTAGCTTGAGTTAGAAGTAAAAATTTTGTTTTACGGTCTTTCCGCAGATTAAGCCTAATGGCTTTGGGTAGCCTCAAAACCCAACAGATATGTCATATCCACATCAGCGGCGGGAGAAAAAGGTGGGTGGATCGGAGCAAGTGGCAGTGGTGGTGGTGCCTGTGCAGCCGGTGGCGGCCCAGTGAAGAGCCAAGTGCTCTCGTCCTCGAAGGAGAGGGGTGCTGGGATGGGAAGCGGATACTGAGTGCCATCCGGCATGCGCCAAAGGTACCGGTCTCGGTGGTTGGCAATGCCTTGCTCGATCTTGATGAAAGTCGCTTGCTGGTAGGCCTTGGCATCCATGATAATCGGACCTCTAGAGAGAGTGAAGCCCGTGATCGATACACCTAGATTCTCAGCAATGAAGGTGACATAGGCGCCGATGTGGATGCAACTCCCTACCTTCTTGTTTTGCTGGACGTGGAGCCAGTGACGGACCATGATGAGCATCAGATCGGGCCGCTCTAACTCCGCGTCAGTACGGAGCATGTGGTCCAGCAGCTGGAGGTCCTCATTAGCACGGGCAACTGTCTCGCCATGTGCAAAGATGGTGTTAGCAAGAGCCCGCTGGATGCATCGGAGGACTGGGTGAGGAATGGCAAGGCTCCTGAATTGGTTGCTAGTGGCAACCTTCATACCAGTGATCAAGCGCCAGAAATGGTCCTTGTCCATGCCCGCACGGAAGTCAAGGGAGTCGGTCTGAGGGTTCGGCGCGAATCCGAACCACTCACGAAGATGGACAATACCAACCCGCCAAATCTCGCCGCGCATCTGGAACTTGATGTAGGGTTTGTCCTCTGGGTCCCACCTGAGCTTGAGGGAGGAGAGGAACTCAAGTGTAAGCTGCTAGTAACAATCGCACTGAATGCCCCAGAAGGCGGGAGTAAACCCGATCCTTTCTGTGAGACGGATGAACTCCACGTAAACCCTAAATGCGTGTAAGGTTTCGAAGTGGAGCCAGCGAGTGTTTGCAAATTGGCGCTGCTGCAAGCGCTCGAAGCGGTCAAACATGCCATGTGTGGGGATGGGAAAATGTGGCGGTGGGTAAGCCTCTGCCTTACGAGTGTACTGAGCAGAAGGGGTGTCGGACTCCTCAGAATAGTACTGCACGTTCTGGGGTGAACCTGCTGCATTATGAGAGGAAGAGTGAGAAGAATGAGACATGGAATGAGAAGGAGTACCGTGGTACGATGAGTCTGACTCAGGTGGTGACTCAGGAGAAGGTGTGCGCGCAGGTGGTGATTGTTGCTGGGCACGGAGAGCGCGCTGCCGACGCTCTTGGTTGTGCTTGGAGCGGCGTTCGTTGAACATTGGAGTTCTGGAATGCAGTTGACGCGGAGCTCGTCGGGCGAGGTCGAGGCACAGCAATGGCAGGGGCGCCGGTGGAGGAAAAGAGGGAGATAGGTGCAGCGGCGCAGGAGGGTGGCAGCAGCTCGGGTAAAGAGGTGTGGTTCTCGGTGGAGAGGTATCGGCGGCAGGAGAGGTACGACGAAGGACGGAGAGTGGAGGAAGGGTAAAGGAGTGCGGCTAGGGTTTTGTCGATGCGAGGTCTCACTCGGGTCGC
This sequence comes from Carex kokanica, assembly GCA_025461125.1. NCBI lineage: Eukaryota > Viridiplantae > Streptophyta > Magnoliopsida > Poales > Cyperaceae > Carex > Carex kokanica. The sequence goes on along the minus strand of JAJGRX010000991.1, from coordinate 60,646 downwards.
GTGGAGAAGAAAAAGAGGGTCTGGTGTACTGTGGATAGAGAGGGATGAAGCGGCGCCCGCGTTAAGTAGGCGAGAACGCGTCGTTTCTGCGCGTGATGGACGCAACTCTTTAATGCTGCGTCGGTTGGCGCTGACGTGGGGCGCGTCGATTCTCAAGCGGGTCGCGTGGAGCGTAAGCGAGTCGAGTGACGACAACAGAGGTCGCGTCGCTCGTCAGACTCCGAGGTGACGCGCCCCGTATTGAACCGCATGCGGGTCGCGTTGAGTACTGATCCTGCAGTTCCTCTCCTTTTTACTTCCTAAATGCAAAATAACTGAAAACAAATATGCATATAAACAACAAAAATGAAAGTTATGCAGAAATGAACATTTAATTATCCTAAGTGCAAGAAAATTAAAAAGGGCTTGGGTTGCCTCCCAAGAAGCGCTTGTTTTAGGTCTCAAGCTTGACCTCCTTTCTCTAAGCTTCGTCTGGTACAGGATCGAAGAGATCCTGAATAAATCGTTCGGGGCGAGGATGATCAGCAATGTAGTGCTTGAGACACTGACCATTGACTTTGAAAGTTCCACATGCTTCATTTCCGATGTCAATTGCAACAAAATGGTACACCTTCTTTACCACAAACGGACCGGACCATCTAGACTTCAATTTACCTGGAAAGAGTCTTAACCTACAATTAAACAAAAGTACAAGATCACCTTCCTTGAATTCGTGAGGCATGATACGCTTGTCATGAATTAGCTTGGTCTTTTGTTTATAGATCCTCGCATTCTTATAGGAGTATAAGCGCATTTCCTCCAACTCGTGTAAGTCAAGGATACGCTTTTCTCCAGCTTCAAGCATGTCCATGTTGATGGCTCGCGTGGCCCAGAATGCTTTGTGTTTGAGCTCCACAGGTAGGTGGCACGGCTTTCCATACACCAGCCTGAAAGGGCTCATCCCAATCGGTGTCTTGAAGACAGTTCGGTACGCGCAAAGTGCATCATTCAGCTTCAGAGACCAATCCTTTCTTGTTCTTGCCACAGTCTTCTCCAAGATAGACTTGATTTCCCTGTTAGAAATCTCAGCTTGACCATTAGATTGAGGGTGATAAGAAGTAGTTACCTTGTGGGTTACCCTATGACGACTCAAGAGATTATTCGAATTGGCGGTTGATGAAGTGCTTGCCTCCATCACTGATAACAGCTCGTGGCACTCCAAAGCGCGAAAAATCATATCATTAAACAGTCGCTTCACTGCATTCGAATCTACTTTTTGACACGCCACTGCTTCGACCCATTTGGACACGTAATCTACTGCAATCAGGATGTACTCATACCCACACGATAGTGGGAATGGTCCCATGAAATCAATACCCCACACATCAAAGATTTCTACCTCGAGAACGGAGTTGAGAGGCATCTCATTGCGCTTGGTGATGTTCCCGGTCCGTTGACACTTGTCACAAGCCATGACTAAGGTCCTTGCATACCTAAAAAGAGAAGGCTAAAAGAAACTAGATTGCAATACCTTGGCGGCTGTTTTGGAGAACGAAGTATGGCCTCCATAAGCGGATGAGTGGCATTCTCAAGAATGGAGCGCGACTCCTCGTGTGGCACACAGCGTCGGAAAATGCCATCGACACCTATTTTAAAAAGAAAGGGTTCATCCCAAAAATAGTACTTAGCATTTGACCTGAGCTTCTTCTTTTGCTGGTAGGTCAAGATGTCAGGTAGCACCCCAGATGATAGGTAATTCGCGATATCTGCAAACCAAGGGAACGACTGGTTGGACACGCGGCCCGCGTGGCTGGTCATGTGACCCGCGTCAGAGGTATCCAGAGCTGAGACTGAGAGGAGCTGTTCATCAGGGAAGGAGTCATTAATTTCCAATTCGGCAGAACCCTCATCCTTCCAACAAAGTCGGGATAGATGGTCAGCCACGGTGTTTTTGACTCCTTTCTTGTCCCTAATCTTAATATTAAATTCCTGCAAGAGAAGAATCCATATAATTAAATAAAGTTTTGCATCTTGTTTACTTAACAAATACCTTAGTGCGGCATGGTCAGTGTAAACAATTATCTTCGAGCCAACCAGATACGATCTAAACTTGTCAAGAGCGAACACAATTTCAAGAAGTTCCTTCTCGGTGGTCGTGTAGTTCATTTGGGCTGGATTTAGCACCTTGCTAGCATAGTAAATAGCACATGACTTGTTGTCCTTCCTTTGCCCAAGAACTGCTCCTACAGCATAGTCACTTGCATCGCACATGATCTCGAATGGTAGAGACCAATCAGGTGGTTGTAGGATAGGTGCTGAAATGAGGGCTTCTTTCAAATTGCAAAAAGACTTGACACAATCATCAGTGAAAACAAAATCAGAATCTTTAATGAGTAAATTGGTCAGTGGTTTCGCGATCTTAGAGAAGTCCTTGATAAAGCGACGGTAGAATCCTGCGTGACCTAGAAAGCTTCGAACCCCTTTTACACATGTTGGGATTGTAAGTTTTTCAATCACTTCAATCTTTGCCTTGTCAACCTCGATGCCTTTGGAGGTCACAACATGTCCCAGAACAACACCTTCTTGGACCATGAAGTGACATTTCTCCCAATTCAAAATTATATTAGCTTCTTCACATTTCTGCAAAATCTTGCAAAGGTTAGTCAAACAAGAGTCAAAACAAGCACCATACACAGAAAAATCATCCATGAAAATCTCAACCTCATTCTCAATAAAGTCAGAAAATATGGCCATCATGGCTCTTTGAAAGGTTGCTGGTGCGTTACAAAGACCAAAGGGCATTCTACGATATGCAAATGTACCATATGGACAAGTAAAAGTGGTCTTTTCTTGGTCTTGTGGGTGAATGAGTATTTGAAAGAAACCAGAATAACCATCAAGATAAAAAAAATAAGAGTGATTAGCAAGCCTTTCGAGGAGTTGGTCAACAAATGGCAGAGGGAAGTGATCCTTGCGTGTTGCTGCATTAAGCTTCCTGTAGTCAACACACATTCGGTATCCAGTCACCACACGCGTTTGGATCAGTTCATTCTTGTCATTCTTTACCACTGTTGCGCCTCCTTTCTTTGGCACCACATGGAAAGGACTCACCCATTCGCTGTCAGAAATCGGGTAGATAATACCTGCATCAAGAAGTTTAAAAATTTCTTTCTTCACTACCTCTTTCAGATTTGGGTTGAGCCTTCGCTGGTGTTCAATAGACGGCTTGTGATCATCTTCCAGTAAGATCCTATGCGAGCAGATAGACGGGTTGATTCCTTTCAGATCCCTGATTGAATATCCGATTGCGCCTCTGTGAATCTTCAGCTTCTCCAGAAGTTTGGCGGTTTGATCGGGGTTTAAACCTGCATTTACAATCACAGGAAAAGAGTTATTTGGACCGAGGAATTCATACCTGAGGGTGGCTGGAAGAGGCTTGAATTCAGGAGTCGGCCCCTCTGATTGGGCTTTGACGCGGTCCGCGTCAGGTGCACTCGGGTCGCGTGCGGACCCCGCGTTGGTTTCATCCGACTCGCTTCCTCTAGTTTCCAGGCCTTCGGACTGTGGCACGCGACCCGCGTGGGATTCATCCGGCCCGCGTCCAAGTTCCTCCAGATCATCTGTTACCATGTCTGCTGCATAAACTGATTCTGAATCGATTGTTTCAACCTGCAACTCAGATAAATAATTAGCGTGTTCATTCATACGCTCATTGATTTGCGTAAGCAAGTAGTCCTCTGTCAAATCTGTTAAACATTCTTCGATCACATCTACTCGAAAACAAGATTCGGCTGGTAAAGGGTACTTCATGGCACGATCAATTTGGAATCGTACCTTTTCATCTCCTATGTTCAAGGTTAGTGTTCCTTGAAACACATCAATTATTGCACCTGTAGTTCTAAGAAAAGGTCGTCCCAGAATAATAGGGACTTCCTTATCCTCTTTCATTTCCAGAACAACAAAGTCAGCAGGTACATAGAATTTACCAACCTGAACTGGTACATCCTCCACTATACCAAGTGGAAGTCTTACCGAGGAGTTTGCTAGCTGTAAGGTCATTCGCGTAGGTCTGAGCTCACCTACTCCAATTCGATCGAAGATAGTGCGTGGCATCAGACTCACGCTGGCTCCCAAGTCGCATAGAGCCTTCTTGATCGTGGCTTTCCCTATAGTACAAGGAATAGAAAACTTACCAGGGTCTTCCAATTTGGGTGGTAGCTCGCTGCTTAGAATGGCACTGCACTGTTCAGTCAGTTTCACCGTCTCTTGCCCCCCCAAACTTCGCTTGTTGGATATGATGTCCTTCAGGAATTTTACGTAGGTGGGCATTTGGGTCAAGGCCTCGGTGAATGGAATGGTAATATGCAATTGCTTGAGAACATTACAGAATTTGGTAAATTATGCATTCAATCTGGTCTCAGCTAGTCTTTGTGGGAATGGTACAGGTGGCCGGTACGGTGGTGGTTTCTCGGCCCCCTTCTGTTTCTGATTCTCAGATTCGTTCGATGCGACCCGCGTGTCAGGGACGCGGCCCGCGTTCACAGGATTCTCAGAGTTTACTGTCGGTCGAGTTGCTTCAACGCGGCTTGAGTTCTCTCCTTCAGGAGATGACACGGGGTACGGGTCAGTGACGCGGTGCGCGTCGGATGTGACGCGGCTCGCGTCGGATTAGAACAGTTTGGTCTGGTCTGTCGGTTTGGCTGGTCCCTCGTAATTGGTCCCACTTCACAGTGTAGCCATCTTGATCTCTCCTCTGGGGTTGGGTTCTGGTTGGCTGGGAAGCTTTCCAGGTTGAGGTTGGCTTGAAGTGACTATGTGACTCAATTGTTCCAATAACTTATTCTGAGCAGTCATTTGAGCAGACATGGATTGCATATGTTCCCACATTATCTGGTTCATTTTTCCCTGTTCATGTGTGAAGTCATTCGCATAGGGAGCCATGTATGGTTTGGAAGGACCAAGTTGAGGTGCTCGGTTATTCTGATTGGGAAAGGAAGCATTCTGGTAGAAGTTCCTGTTGTTGTTATTGTTGTTGCCAGAAGGGTTGTTGAAGGAGTTGTTGAAGGGGGGTTTGGAAGAGTTGTTGAATGGCGCAGGGTTATTCTGTTTCCACCTCCAGTTTTGTTCCTCAATCGGATCTTTAGAATAGGATCGGCTGAAAGGAGGTTTTGGAAAAAAAAGATGGTTCACTGTTGAGAGAGTTGACCTGCTCGATCTCCTCATCAACTTGCGCCATTGGACAATGCTCATAAGCATGCCCCTCATCTCCACACATGACACAGGCTTGTGGCTGCTGTTCAACTGCCTTCACAGTCAACTTTTCGACTGCCTTTTGCAAGCATCTAGCTTGGTGGTCAGAGCAGTGATTTGATCAACTTCAAATTTGCCGCCACCTCCAGGTCGGGAGTTGTCTCGGCCGGACCACTGTTGATTTTGTGCCATGTTGTCGATCAGATCCATAGCATCCTGAGGTTCCCTTGACATAAGTGCTCCACCTGCAACAGCATCAATAGAGGTACGAGTGCTATCAGTCAAACCATCATAAAAAGTCTGGATAAGAAACCAGTCAGGTATACCATGGTGTGGACAAGAGTATTGCAATTCCCTAAACCTTTCCCATGCCTCATTTAGGGGTTCATCAGACCTTTGTCTAAAACTGGTCAATTAGGTCCTAACCTTTGCAGTTCTTTTGTGAGGGAAAAACCTAGTAGAAATAGTTTTGATAAATCCCTCCAATTGGTAATAGAATCTCTAGGTAATGAACCCAACCATTTCTTGGCCCTATCCCTAAGAGTGAAAGGAAATAAAGCGAGTTTAGTGTAATCAGCTGTTGCCCCATTAGTCTTAATGGTGGTACAGCATTCCAGAAACGTTTGGAGATAGGTATGTGGATCCTCATGATCCAAACCATGGAAGGTGTTCTGCTTCACGATGTTGATAACTCCCGGATTGAAATTCAGTTGTTGCCCAGGAACTCTTGGTAGCCTAATGGCGCCTCTCACATCTCCAGCTCGAGGCACATTGAACTCTCGCAAGGTCTTTGGCTCGAAGTTGTCCATGTCCTCATCGTCAGTCAGACCTACTTCCGCTTCTCTAGCTTCTCTTTCTTTGTCCTCTCTTTCCTTGGCTTCTCTTTCCCTGGCTTCTCTTTCTGCGTCATTCATCCTTGCTAGCCTCGGGTTTTCAGAGCTCACAAATTCTATCTCTTCAACGCGGATCGCGTCTGTTGTGATGCGGGTAGCGTCCACTGGGACACTGGTCGCGTAGACTGGGGTGCGGGTCGCGTCAAGAGGCGGTTGTGCAGGAATAGCGGCGTCCAGAGGAGTTTGGTCAGAAAGTGGTCCCTTGCTCCTCAGTTGGTAGTCACCTGTGGGAGGTGGTACGTATGCCAGTTTTCCTGAGAGAGAGAAAAAAATAAAAGAAAAGATACAGATTAAAATCTAGATTCACTAAAATAAGCAAAATTCCAGAAAATAAATGATGCCGTCCCCGGCAACGGCGCGAAAAACTTGTTACACCAAAAAGGTATAGTACAAAGTTTCAGTACAGCAAGCTGTACCTTTTAACCTTAAATACGCTCTTCGGTTCAGATTGCAAGTGTACAATCCTATCGAATAGTATATTGTCGGGTATCGATCCACAGGACGGTTCAATTCTAAACTGGACTTTTACCTAAATTAGTTAGGTACTAGAAGTGAGAAAAGTTTGGTTTGGTTTATTTAATTTCCTAATCAATTCAATTGTAAAGATAAAAGACAGTAAATAAGTTTGGTTTTAATTCAGATATAAAAGGCATTTCCAGGGTTTCAGATTTCATCTTCAACTCTGCCTCTCAGTACCCGACGCGGGCCGCATCATATCTAACGCGGGTCGCATGGCCCTCGAGTGAATACAGCACGTGTCTGTTTCTGCATTGTTTCTTTATGTAAGGATCTACTGATCGTACCTAATGTTCCTAAACCTCAACTCTTGTTTATTGGCTTAATAAACTTGGTAACGGAAATGCAATTTCGCCTTCTTAGGTTTCCAACCTTAAACTCACGTTTATTGGTATTCTACCTAAGTTATTTGTTCGGTTTACTAAAGGTATCCATTATCTTACGATAAATAGAAAAGTTCACCTCACAGTTACTATTTGGTCTTGAAAACCTACCTCAAATACTTGGTCTGGTTGAAAGAAACATCAAGGCTAAAGTACTAGAAAAGATGCTATCGACATCTAACAGTAAACAACGAGAATCATTCAATCACTTTCAACCAAGCAATTAAAATACTACTCGAATCAAATAAACACAAACATTCAACACAGATTCAAACAACATACATAATAAAACAGAGTATCCGACTACGTCATAACCCTAGAAACTAATAAACTATTCAGACATAATCAAAAAACAAATAAAACAAATGATAAAAGAATTGTTCATGACAAAACCCGATGAACAAAGAAGATCCGTGAAGAAACTTTCGTCTTTTCGCTTCTCGACTTTGTCTCCAAGCTAGCCGTCAAGTCCAAAACCTAGAATTTGCTCTCTTATTCTCTAAAATGCAGAATTCCCCCCGTTTGTAGTAAGGAATCCCGTAATATAGCCATTTTGACCGACCTTTCCTTTATTGAGCCTCTATTTCCATTTCTGTTATGTTTTCGGAATAGGCGGACGTGACCCGCGTCAGATGTGACGCGACCTGCGTGTCTGTGTTTCTCAAGGAGTTGATGAGTGTCGCGTTTGTGGTCGCGTCGGGGCATGATGCGACCAGCGTCGGGAGTGACGCGGCCCGCGTGAAGACCTTCAGTCTTCACAATATTCCTGATTTCGCCTGTTTTCTGCAAAATAAGAATAAAAACAGCAGCAGTACCACATTCTATAGATATTCGATGTAATGGACACGATTTGGTAGTTTAAAACACAGATTTTGGTACAGAAATTGGTCGGTTTTATAGATCAAATAACGAGACATCAGACACCCCAATCATACTATACGATATAATCATACGCTTGAGATATGAACGTAAGTGGAAATTAGGGTTTATAAATATTTAAAAGTAGTAGTATCATTTTCGACTCATCCTTGTTCAATAATTGTTCAGATCCAGTTTGTATAGAAGAATTAATTTGAATATGAACCGAACTTCGAGCCTTGTTCGGATTATAGCCCATTCAATAGTAATTTAAAAACTGTTTAGCCCGTTTGTTCATGGGCTATCTTGTCCAATTAGCAGCCCTACCCAAATACCAGCCTCTCCACACCACTCCTGTTCCTATTGCGCCTTGGGAGGATGTGAATATGGATTTTATCATGGGGTTGCCACAAACTCAATGAAGCAAAGATTTATTATGGTAGTGATAGATCGGTTCTCTAACATGACTCACTTTGTGCCTTGTTCTAAGATAATGCATGCAAATAATGTGGCATATTTATACTTCAGAGAGACATTAAAGTTACTTGGTATTCCCAAAACTGTAACATTTGATCGTGACCCGAAGTTTGTTGAGCATTTTTGGCAGTCTTTGGAGGAAGATGGGAACAAAACTGTAATTTAGTTCAATTTATCATCTACAAACGGTCGGGCAAAATGAGATGTTAAATCATAGTTTGGGCAACTTATTGAGGAGTTTGGTGGGAGAAAACAGTCTGTGCTCGGATCTTGTTCTTCCCCTAGTTGAATTTGCTTACAACCAGTTTTGCAGCGAAACAACCGGTAAAAGTCTATTTGAAGTTCTGTATGGGCGTAATCCGACCAACCCACTTGATCTTGTATCTTTGCCAATAAATCAGAGTTATTGATCACTTAAAAGAGAGCGATATGTTATCTTTTAAAATTTATAAACTCAGAAATGCTATCAGTTCGGAACGCAAGCGCACAATCCTTATCGAGTAGTATAATCGAGGTCGATCCACAGGGAATATTGGTCTACAGTCTTGAGCGATCAAATCACAATCTTTCGAAAGGCTAGACAAAATCTGAAAATTAAGAGTTGGAATTGTGATCAATGTAAATTTGGCAACAATTAAAAGTAATTAAAATAAAGATAGAGATGAGAATTCCTAGGGTTTCGGCACACCATAGCTACTCAATCCACTTTGATATTCTACTTCTGTCGGGTCTGATTTCCTGTTGTTGTTTATAGAAGACACTACATAGGACACTGCGAGTCACTTACGCAAATGACGGGACTTCCATCGAGATACTACATAGGATACTGCGAGTTATTTTACGCAAATGACAGATCTCTAAATACACAAGTTACTACATAGGACACTGCGAGTTATCTTACGCAAATGACAGAACTTGATTTGCGTTTTGTGGTTCTGATTTATGATTTTCCCGCGAAGGTTTTCTTCACATAAATCTAATGGCTCCTAACGAGGCTGACTCGTCCATCATAGTTTTTCTACCAATAAAGTACTGTCACTACCCTAGGATTAAACTAGATCATCGAAATCAGGTGAAGGTAGAATAAATTGTAATAGCATTTCAATCAACAACAAGAAATCATAATCAACAGAAAATATATATATCAAAGCATCATTAGTAACAAGGTTTACTGCCTAGCCCCTAAGAAACGAACTTAGCCGCGGAACGACATCATTACAACACTCCTCTCTTTCTCACTTCAATCAAATCTAATCCTAATTACCAAAATTTGCCAAGATACTTCTTCTTCTGTCTAGGGGGTTTTATATAGGAGTGAGGGGACGTCTGGAGATGAGTGGAGGCCAAGAAACACGGTCTGGACACGCTTGTAGCAGTTATTCCCCAAAAGGCGCCTCTGGTTACGGACCGTATTGGCTGATACGGTCCATATTCACACCTTTTCGCTGAGGGGTTTAATGCATATCATGCTATCTCCTAGGTCCGTATCCGGCTAGGTCTGTATCAACTAATACGTACCGTAACAGAGCATTAGTCGATGAGCATCACTTATCCGATTGACCTGATTCTTGCTCCATTTGATGTGAAATAGTCCCAAAACCTGTTTTCTGCAATAAAACATAAAGAAAGGTGACAGTAGCCTTTTTATCTAATTAATTAAACATAAGTGCGAGATAATATGCAAAACCTAAGCCAAAACCCTACGCAATTCATCATCATTTTGACTCTGATCACGCCTCCCAACTTGAATTGTTGCTTGTCCTCAAGCAGCAACATCCCAGCTAGTCAAAGTTCCGTTCTAAGTTAAACCATACAATCTCAAGGACTTGTTTTAAATTAAACTAAAACTTGGGCTTGGTACAATTGTCATGACATTAAAAATTTAGAACCTCAAAAATATTCATGACCTCTCCCTTGAACAATTTATTCACCCCATGATTGAACTCATTGTGCATTCCTTAGAAAAATTATTATCGAACAATTCACTTCACAAATATCCTTAAATTCGAGAGTATCAATTTCCCCTTTAATTATAAACAGATCCCTTCTAATCAATAGGAATTCTAATAATATAAATTTTGATTTTCCTTCCTAATTGATTGGAGCAAAGTATGACAACTAAGTGTGTTGGTACTTGTGACGATTTTTGAAAAATTAGATATGCACAAAATTTAAAATTTGGGAGGTTTTGTCGAGCCTATTGGTAACTAGTCTTGCGTAGGCACCCGTACTCTTTTTATCATCCATCTTTTATTCTATTTTATTCTTTTTTTGAATTTTTCTATTTTTTTGGATTTTTCTCATTTCTGATTTTTTTTTGTATTTTTCTGTTTTTCTGAAAATTAAAAATTTGCACAAGTAAATATTTTTGTGTCACAAGTAACATGATTACACACAATTCCAAGTATTCATTCATACAATGAATTATTGCATAGTTTCGCTAGGGGTCTATCTACAATAAATGGGTATTCTAGAACACTCTCAGACTTAAAAGACTTTGCAAAAATAAATCATTCAACAATAAAAATTCTAAAGTTTTGCGGTTTTGGTCAACATTCATGGTTAGCAATTGATTGTTCAGTTTTGAGATCACTAATTACTTTTAAAAATTCTGAATTTTGTATCATGACCAATTGTCTAAACCCTAGCCTAACTCAATTCAAAACAATTTCTTATTTGATTATCCTACTCATACGGAAATTAAAATTGCAAGCTAGCTAAAAAGCTCAACCAATCATTCTAGGATTTTCGGTAAAGCCTCCAATCCTAGTCAAAAATTGAGTAAAACTACTAGCATCTAAAAGAAAATAAAAATGCGAATTTTTTAAAGATACATGGTCAATTTACCTCTTACCCCCCGAATAAAATTGAGCATTGTCCCCAATGCTCGAGAGATAAAAGTAAAGGAAGTATAAAGTAAAATGATCGAGGGAAATATACAACTCACTGCACCTCAATCCTGAGGTGGTGGAGGTGGTGGTGGGCGATGGATCTCCTTGTAGAATGATGAGTCGAAGAGTCCATAAGGTGGTGGCTGGTACTGAAATCCAGAGTCGAGGGCGAACTGATAGTACTTCTGTTTGAGGTAGCGCGATTGCTGTATCTCGCGCCTACCCTCGTCTACACTCCTTCTGATCTCCTTCATGCTGTTGCGGACTTGATCAACCTCTTGTTGTAGTGAAGTGAGGTCTTGCTCATTCCGCTTGCTGCTCTCTCGCGAGTGTGTGGCGAGATCTTTAAAATTCAAGTTCATCCATTGTACTGCCTGGATGAACTGATCATATTCACTTGTAGGGGCATCAGATGGTGCCGCCCCTGAAGACTTGCCTCTAGCGGTCGCAGCGCCTGCTCTCATGCGCTCGTCAAATTCTGTCTCCTCCTCGAGTCTCCGTTGTCTATCAGTATTTGCCTAGTTTTGCAACTCAGCCTCTCTTTCAATTGTCTCAATGTAGTCCTGAGGTGGCTGATATGTTGGGCTCGCAGTACGTGCCACTTTCTAAGAGGACCTACTTCGGAGATTGAGATGTGTGAAGGGGAATTGGAGGCTTCTTTTCGGTGTGATGTAGAAGTAGGGTCCTGGGTAGTGGCCGCTGATAATTCTCATGGCTTGGAGGCATGGGATATCGAGATGCTTGAGTCCACTTGCCTCTTGGAGAGTGTCGATCGGAAGATCGAGATGTGTTGCCAGAATTGTCGCCACGAACCCGATAGAGATGCTGCCACCGGGCTTTTTGGCGTTTGCGACTTCTTGGATGTGCTCTGGAGGAAGTCTCGCTTATTGTGAAGATGAAATTGGCGAAGGCTGTTTGCAAGAGGCGGACTTGCGGGTGGATGAGCCTGCTTCCCGGTCATATTTTGTTCTGGTTATCCTCCGCAGTGTTGTACTAGAACTCTCGGCAATACGCATTACTCTTGAATATGGACCGTATTGGGCAATACGGACCGAATTCGCTACTTGTTTTCTTTCCTCTCCGTCCATCAGCCCCGTATCTATTGACTTGGTCTGTATTGGTTGATACGGACCGTACCAAGGGCTATTTTTTGTCTTTTCCAATGTTTTTCACTGAGCCCTTCCTCCAACATGTTTACGAGTTGCTTGTCTGGGGGTTTGCCTTCAATGCGATATGTGGTCTTGTTGTTGTTGCCTTTTTCGAAGAGTTCGATTGTGAATTTCTTTCGTATCATCTTCCCATCTTTGTTGTTTGATGTTCGTGGTCCGGGATCGAATACCGGACTCGTGTTGAGCATTGAGTCAACCTCATCTAGTTTTTGAGAAATCGCATTCAGTTCTTCGCGGAGGTTCTTGATTAGTGCAAGGGCTAAGAAAGAGTAATTCATGCTGTTAGCGATATGAGGGCTCTCCTTTCGATTATCAGTTTGTGTTGTCTCGGAGGTTGGATGATTTTGACTGTCTTGTATGTTGAACAGTCTCTCCATCTCTACTACGCACATCACTTCCCTGATATTTTCTAGTTTACCCAACCGCAATTCATCGTTGCCAGACTCGCCCACTGTTTCCAAGCTGTAAACAAGATTGATGTCAGGAGGGATCTCAAAGGTTTCATTCATGTTGTAGATCATCTTGTCTTCTCCAACATTTAATGGAATCTTCCTATTCTTAACATCAATCATTACTCCACATGTGGCAAGGAATGGCCTTCCAAGGATGATTGAAATTTGCTTATCTTCTTCCATATCGACTACCACGAAATATGCTGGTATCCAAAATTTTCCAACTTTGATTGGGACATCTAGCATCACTCCTTCAGGATATCGAATTGATCGGTCAGCCAATTGCAATGAAATTTGTGTTGGTGAGAGTTCTCCACAGCCCAATTTGTCAAATACCGCATTTGGCATTAAACTCACACTTGCTCCCAAGTCACATAAAGCTCTCTTAAAATCTGTTATGCCTATAGTGCATGGAATTGAGAAGCTTCCCGAATCTTTCAACTTTGCTGGTAATTTGCTTTGCACAATCGCACTACATTCCAGGTTAAGGATTCTTGGAGTCTGCTGCGATTTGAAAGTATCTCCTTTAGAAATTTAACATACTAGGGTATGATTGCAACTCCCTCGGTGAAGGGGATAGTGACTTGTAGTTGCTTGAGTGTCTTCATGAATCTCGTGAATTGTGGCTCTATCTTGTGCTTGGCAGGCCTTTGAGGGAATGGCAGAGGTGGCTTGTAGGGTGGTGGTGCGATGTATTCAGTTTCGGGTTGTCGTTCGTCTCCACCTACAGTGTCATTCTGCTCCTGAATAGGGTCTGCTTGCATTTTGAATACGGGCAGCTCTGGTTGTTGCGACTCGTATTCCTCGAAATGTGGTGGCTCTGCATGTGTCTCAATTGGAGTTAGATCGAGCATTGGAGGTCCTTTATAAGCTGTGCCGCTCCTTAACATGATGCTTTGACAAGTCTCTCTTGGATTTTCTTCCGGTTGACCCGGAAGTTTTCCTTTTTCGCGTGTGATATTTGAGAGTTCTTTTGTCATTTTGGAGGTGTGGTCCACTAAGGTTGTGATTTCAACGTTCATCTTGTCTTGCTTCTCCAGGAGTCTCTCCAATAGTGATGTGATGTCAGATTGCTGTGATTGGTTGTACTGCCTCGGTTGGTAACATGGTTGATAATTGTTGTATCTTGGCTGGTAATTGGGTTGTGATTGGTAGTTCTGTTGAGGTACAGCGGGTCTTTGGTTGTTTGCGTATGAGTGATTTGGATGATTTCGGTTGTTCGGATGGTACGAATTGTAGGCGGGCTGAGGTCGAAAGCTGTTGTCAATGACGTTTACTTGCTCTGTTTCTTCCTCAGTTTCCGTCACATTCGTACATTCGTTCATCTCATGCGCTCCTCCACAATAGCCACATGCTGTTGCGGCATTAACTGCTGCTACCGCTCGCTGCTTGGTCTGTTTGTTGAGTACTAGTTGCAATGCATCAATCTTTGCGCTTAGCATGGCTATTTCGTCAACTCTGTGCATGCCAGGTGTTGGGGTTGGCTTCTTGCGCTCAGGGATCCAGTAGTGTTGGTTGATTGCAATCTCTTCAATTAGGTTGTAAGCCTCGTCAGGTTCCTTGTTCATGATTACGTCTCCTGCGGAAGCATAAATAGACAACATCTGTAGGCTTTAGACCATTATAAAAAGTTTAAACAATCAGCCATCTTTCTAGACCATGATGTGGACAACACCTTAACATATCCTTATATCTATCCCATGCTTTACACAATTCACCATCTCTTTGTTCAAAATTAGTAATTGCACTTCTGAATCTTGAAGTTTTAGATGGTGAAAAATATTTTGCAATAAACACATTAAACAATTAGTCCCAAGTTTGAATGGAATTGGCCGGTAAGAAAATAACCATGCTCTTGCTTTATCTTTTAATGAGAATTGAAATAGCCTTAGCCTGATTGCTTCATCGGTAACTCTGTTGATCTTTATTGTCTCGCATATCCCAAGAAAAATTGATAAGTGAAGATGTGGATCTTCGCTTGGAAATCCTCCAAATTGCTGTTGCGAAACCATATTGATGAGAGCAGGCTTGATCTCAAAATTACGGTTCGTAACTGTCGGTGGGTTTATGGTTGAGTTAGGATCATTAGCGCGCGGTACGCAATAGTCTCGTAAAAGTCTGGGTCTCGCTGCATTCTGAATTCCATTATCACCATGGCCTTCTTGTCTGTTTTGATTGTTGAATGGTGGATTGTTGTGAATCTGTTCGTTCGGTGGGTTTTCCATATTGACTGAATCTAAGACTTCTTTAATTTCAGAGTAACTTGAGGGAGGACTATGGTTGGTCCTGATCGGTGATGGGGAAGCGAATTGTCCTCTCCTACTTGCAATCCTCAGGGATCTCTGTAAGGATGATTTGGCCAGCGTGCAGTATCCTAAGAAACAAAAATAAAATCTGAAAACTAAACTAAAAACTCAAAAATAAAATAAAAAGAAAAAGAAAAACGAAATTGAAAATAAAATTGAAAAGAAGAAAGTAAAAATGCAGAAAATTAAAAATCTAGGCGTCTCTAATTGATTGGATTCAATGGTCAAAGCAAGGGCGTCTCGCGAGGCCTTGCACAATAAACAGTTATTCCCCAGCAACGACACCAAAAACCTTGATCACTCAAAAAAGAGCGATGTTATCTTTTAAAATTTATAAACTCAGAAATGCTATCGGTTCGGATCGCAAGCGCACAATCCTTATCGAGTAGTATAATTGAGGTCGATTCACAGGAAATATTGGTCTACAGTCTTGAGCGATCAAATCACAATCTTTCGAAAGGCTAGACAAAATCTGAAAATTAAGAGTTGGAATTGTGATCAATGTAAATTTGGCAACAATTAAAAGTAATTAAAATAAAGATAGAGATGAGAATTCCTAGGGTTTCGGCACACCATTGCTACTCAATCCACTTTGATATTCTACTTCTGTCGGGTCTGATTTCCTGTTGTTGTTTATGGAAGACACTACATAGGACAATGCGAGTCACTTACACAAATGACGGGACTTCCATCGAGATACTACATAGGACACTGCGAGTTATCTTATGTAAATGACAGATCTCTAAATACACAAGTTACTACATAGGACACTGCGAGTTATCTTACGCAAATGACAGAACTTGGTTTGCGTTTTGTGGTTCTGATTTCTGGTTTCCCCGCGAAGGTTTTCTTCACATAAATCTAATGACTCCCAACGAGGCTGACTCGTCCATCATAGTTTTTCTACCAATAAAGTACTGTCACTACCCTAAGATTAAATTAGATCATCGAAATCAGGTGAAGGGAGAATAAATTGCAAAAACATTTCAATCAACAACAAGAAATTATAATCAACAAAAAATATATATATATCAAAGCATCATGAGTAACAAGGTTCACTGCCTAGCCCCTAAGAAAAGAACTTAGCCGCGGAACGACATCATTACAACACTCCTCTCTTTCTCATTTCAATCAAATCTAACCCTAATTACCAAAATTTACCAAGATACTTCTTCTTCTGTACATGGGGCTTTATATAGGAGTGAGGGGACGTCTGGAGATGAGTGGAGGCCAAGAAACACGGTTTGGACATGCTTGTAGCAGTTATTCCCAAAAGGCACCTCTGGTTACGGACCGTATTGGCTGATACAGTCCGTATTCACACCTTGTTGCTGAGGAGTTTAATGCGTATCATGCTATCTCCTGGTCTGTATCTGGCTAGGTCCGTATCAACTAATACGGACCGTAATAGAGCCTTAGTCGATGAGCGTCGCTTATCCGATTGACCTGATTCTTGCTCCATTTGATGTGAAATAGTCCCAAAACCTGTTTTCTGCAATAAAACATAAAGGAAGGTGACAGTAGCCTTATTCTCTAATTAATTAAACATAAGTGCGAGATAATATGCAAAACCTAAGCGAAAACCCTACGCAATTCATCATCATTTTGACTCTAATCAGTTATAGTGCAGATGCGGATGAGCGTACTAAAGTCATTAAAAAGTTGCATGAGCAAGATAGAATGCGAATTCACAAATAAAACCAGAAGTTTGCAAAACAAGCATTATAGGGCTCAAATTTTCAAAGAAGGATATCTTGTTTGGGTGCATTTGTTCAAGGAGTGCTTTCCACCTGGTCGCCATGCTAAGCTCAAACAACATGGTAGTCGACCATTTAAGATCGTGCGATGCATGCGAGACAATGCATAAAAAGTGGAGCTGTAACGAGAATTTGGAGTATCATTTACATTCAATGTGAAAGACCTTCAACCATATTTTGGAGAAAATGAGCCGAATTCATAGGCGAGTTCTTTTCAACCGAGAGAGAATGACACTGTCCAAGATGAGTCAAATGAAAAACGAGCTGCAGAAGTAACAGTTAAAGCATCCAAAACCGCCATTAAGTGAGATAGCCACAATTGTTGTTGAAAATTAATTCAAATTGATTAGAGCATGTACGAATCAGTTTTTACCAGCATAAAAACTACAATGGGTTATGTTAGGCATTGGTTATTTTAAGCATAGTTATTTTAGGACTAGTTAGCATAGTGGTTAGCTATTTTTAGCATGTTTTGTAATGGGTGCTTAATTTAGGCAAGTTGTGGGTGTTTATTTTAGGAACATTGTATTGATTTAAATATTGCAGAACTCTATGTAATTGAGTAAGAGAGAAATGAAATGAAGTGTTGTTTCTGTTCAGAAAAATATTATTCTCTCTTTAATCTTTTGCATACTGGCACAAAGCAGTGCAGTATTGCTGAGTTTATCACAACAAAATAGTATCAAAGCCGAAGGTTCAGTGTGACAAGAAATTGATGGTAGAGTCGATTGGTTGGCAACTTTGAAGAATTGCAACAACAACAATCGCTAAAGAAGCATTGACAACCTTTGAAGACGACATTTCAGGGTAGTTCTCGAGTTGTGGCTATCAAACTGCAAGGCCTAAGTCGATATTTTGAGACGCTGCACATGAAAACATAAAAATTAGTGCATATTTTCTATTAAGAATCATTACCATTGTCATCCAAATTCGAGCATATAGAGGCAATATCTCAGAGCAAACCATGGTGGCAAAGGTGCAGAAGCGTAGCACCAAATTTTGATCACGTGGTGGCAACAATTGAAGAATCAAAGGATCTTTCAACCTATTTCTTTGATGAACTGATGGGATCATTGCAGACCCATAAAGCGAAATCTAGATCAGAGGAGAAAGGTGATGAAAGGGCGTTCTACAGAAAGGGTGAGTCCTCTCCAGGCAAAGGTGGACGTGGCCATTGTAGATTTACCGAGTTCTTGTTTCAGCACGACATAAAAGATGTCCAGTGCTTCCACTACAAAAGATATAGGTATCTGCAAGCCGATTGTTTTAGAAAACAAAGGGAAGAACAACAAGCATGCTTTGAAGAAGAAAAGAAAGAGCAACCCACGCTTTTCATAGCATATGAAGAAGGTGGAAGGCAAAGATCCACAACTTTTGAAGAAGCAGCAGGAAATGAAACATGGCATCAAGCATTGCAAGAAGAATTGGTAGCAGCAGGAACAATGGAGATCAAGCGTGCAAGTTATGAAGAACAGAAGGCTGACATTTTGCTGAAGGCATTGACAAGAGAAAAATTTGAAGAATTCAAAATCAAACCTGGTATAATCAATTTTGAATTAAGGGGGAGTGTTGAAAATCAATTCAAATTGATTAGAGCATGTACGAATCAGTTTTTACCAGCATAAAAACTGCATGGGTTATGTTAGGAATTGGTTATTTTAAGCATAGTTATTTTAGGACTAGTTAGCATAGTGGTTAGCTATTTTTAGCATGTTTTGTAGTGGGTGCTTAATTTAGGCAAGTTGTGGGTGCTTATTTTAGGAACATTGTATTGTTTTAAATACTGCATAACTCTATGTAATTGAGTAAGAGAGAAAGGAAATGAAGCGTTGTTTCTGTTCAGAAAAATATTATTCTCTCTTTAATCTTTTGCATACTGGCACAAAACAGTGCAGTATTTTTTTTTTTTGAAAGCTTGGTAGAGACTACCAAGATTGAATTAGTAAGAGTGTTTACAACCACAATTCCTACATTTTACATCAATTGCTATTGTATAGTATCAATGCCCCTGTTTAAATCTCCCCTCTGCCTTCCACAATATCATAACCGCAGCTGTGCATCTTCTCTTGCTCTATTCGCCACCAGCCACGCCGGCAGTTTTGAGTTCCTGAAAATCACTTCATTCCTCTGTCGCCATAACGACTATAGTACTGACATCACTCTTGTGACCCAAATTCTCTTCTGTATGCCGGATGCAGTGTACAACTGCCTTGAATTCTCCGAAGTACCTTGTAGTGTGTCTTCAACGCTAATTAGATCTCTGAATTTACCCCATACTTGTTGAGCTTTGGAACAGTGAAAGAACAAATGATGGGATGTTTCAAGGTCACAATCATCACACATAACACATCCAGGCTCATAATTTATTCCTCTTAGTTGCATAACTTAATGAGTTAAGATTCGATTACACAACAAAAGGAATATAAAGATTTTCACCTTGGTAGGTGCAGCAGCCTCCCATATTTCCATGAAGTTCCAGCTAGTTTTACCTGCTATTACTGAGTTTATCACAACAATTGTTTGACACGTCTCATTATTTTTGCCATAACTTCTTCATACGAGCTCCTATTAATGTGATTTAAAGTTATGTGGAAATCTCAAAACATGCTCCACAACTTTCATGTTACACTGGTTCTCACTACTACAAAAAAAGAGATTGCACACAGGACCTAAATGGAGGAGCTACACGGATTTCCTGCCGTGTGGGCTATGAAGGTGTACGAATCGGTAAATAATTACACATAGATATTTACCCGTGTGTGATTGTAATGATTTCTATACGGATTACTTTATAAACAGCCATGTACGAACACCTGCCTGTGTCGCTCTCCATATAACCGAGCTACACAGATATTACCTAAACATCCATGTACAATTCCTCTTTCTACACGGACTTTTACTTTTATATCTGTGTAGCTCTTCTCTTTCTACACAGACTTTTAACTAAATATCCGTGTAGCTCTCTTAACTATCCTACACGGACATTTATACAATAATCCGTGTACAAATATATTCCTACACGGATTATTTGATAAATGTCCGTGTAGGAAACAATCCTACACTGACATTTATCAAATAATCCGTGTAGAAATGTGTTCGTGCACGTATTATTTTATAAATTACTCTTCTTACACGGACTTTTGTTAAATATCCGTGTAGGATTGTCTTATATATTTTTTTTTGTTTTTTTGTATTTGGCTAGCCTTCTGTTTTGCTAGCCAGTATTTAAATTTTTCAGATAGCAATTTAAAATTCATGTACACTAAATTATACAAATTATACAAATCCATATTTAGCATTACAAAATTATACAAATCCATATTTATCATTACAAAATTCTAATCGAAACCACCTTGCCACATACATCTGACATCGTCGATCTGCTCCTTGGTGTAATACGTCTGCTTTGCTCCATACTACAATTATAATTTGGTATTAGTTAGTAACAAGAAAAGGTAGATGCAAGACACTCGCAAATATCAATTGCTATTAATAAACTGAAAATTATAAGTAAGCACAATATGAAAATATCAACATATATAACAAAAAAGCATAAAAGCATAAAAGCATCAACATATATAACAAAAAAAAGCATAAAAGCATAAAAACATCAACATATATACATATTGCCTTTTGTACACATTGTTACACCAAAATGTATAGTATAAAGTTTCAGTACAGTAAACTGTACCTTTTAAACCTTAAATACACTTTCGGTTCAGACTGCAAGTGCACAGTTCTATCGCGTAGTATATTATCGGGTATCGATCACAGGGACGGTTTGACAATTACCGGACTTTACTTAAACTACAGAGATTCTAGAAGTCTGCAAAGGTTGTTTGGGGGTATTTAGCGTCCTAACAGTTCAATAACAGAATTCAAAACAATAAAGAAATTTTTAGATTTGTTTTCAATTAATAAAAAGGGTTTCCAGGGTTTCTGACTTCGTTTTAGTTTAATCCCAAGGTGAACGGCCCGCACACTTTCATGTACGGTCCGTACGGAACCTCGAGTTGATACAGCAGCTACTGTTTCTGTGTCGATTCTTTTGTTTAGGGTTTCTATTGACCATACCTAAATTCCTAATCCGCAACTGTCGCTTGTTGGCCTAATAATCCGATACAGAATTCAAATACTCCCCTCTTAGGATCCTTAAATCTCAACTTTCGCTTGTTGGCTTAATTTTCCTAAGTGACTTGTCGGTTTACTAAAGGTATCCAAGGTCTTTCGACTCGAGAAAAGTTTCGCCTTTCGGGTACTTCTTGGTTTCATCTTTCGGCTCACAAACTTACCTCATGTACTTAGTTCGGTTGGTTTAAATGTCATAGCCTTGTAACCTAACATCTAGATGTGCGCATTCATCTAACAGGTTGACCAATCAATTCATGCAAGCACAAACCAAGCAATTGAAATACTACTCAACAAGTAAAAACAAAAGCATTCAACACAAATCCAAGTAGCTAGCGAATAAAACTAAACATGAAACTACATCATAACCCTAGAAACAAAGTAATTTAGCCTAACATGTTCCAAGCCTAGCCGTCTCTTCCCCACCCTAGAGCCAGAGATTTCCCCTTTTAGATCTGGAATATCCTCTTTATTGCCCAAAATCGCATCTTAAAGCCTTTCCTTTTCGACCTCCCCAGTTGGCATCTGTTTCCATCGCCAGTCTGGATTTCTGGATTTTCTGTGTACGACCGCACACAAATGTGTATTGTATGCCTGTGTTGTAGAGATTTAGCCTCTTGCGTGAAACTCTCTGTGTGGTTGGGCAGTTAAGGTACGGTCCACATAAGAAGGTACACGGACCGTATATAAACCTTCGAATTCCAGATTCTTCCTCGGTTTCGCCCGTTTTATGCAAAGTAAGAACAAATGCGCAGCAGTGTCACATTCTATAGATATTCAATGAAATAAACACGATTTGACAGTTTTAGGCACAGGTTTTGGTACAAAGTTTGGTCGGAATATAGATAAGAAAGCGAGATATCACACATGCAATCCCATGTGATCCATATAACACATACTCCTTAAGATCCAATACAATGTTTGTATAAAAGTTATGTCCTTACCACTTAGTAACCACGTGATCAAAGCAAGAAGCTGATTTTTATCAGCTATGATGAGAAGTCCAAGGCGTATAATCTCTATGATCCTATTACTAAAAAGATACATGTGAGTTGTGATGTGCAGGTTAATGAAGAAGGCATGTGGAATTGGAGTTCTATTGAGGAGATGTCACATGAAGAGATGAAAAAGGCGACATCGACAATCACAACAACAACATCAATACAAGCTGAAACTTGTTCGCCATTATCGGACAATGAAGATGAGCCGAGAACACCAAAAACAAGAAGCTTGAGAGATCTTTATGAGGTGACAGAAGAATTGCATTTGGTGTGTCTTTTGGCGGATGCGGAAGACATCACATTCGAGCAAGCTGCTAAAGATGAAAGATGGCAAGCCGCAATGCAAGAGGAGATGAATGCTATTGTGAAGAATGATACTTGGGAACTTGCGACGTTACCCGAGGGTCATAAGCCCATTGGTGTGAAGTGGGTTTATAAGAAGAAGATGAATGCACAAGGTGAGATAGAAAGATACCAGGCGAGATTAGTAGCGAACGGATACAAGCAAAAAGTCGGGATTGATTATGAAGAGGTGTTTGCCCCGGTTGCAAGAATGGATACACTTTGACTACTAATTTCGTTGGTGGCTCAAAACAAATGGAGTATTTTCCAAATGGATGTCAAATCAGCATTCTTAAATGGAGTACTTGAAGAAGAGGTCTACATCGAACAACCTCTTGGATACATAAAAGAAGGTAAAGAAAATTCGGTGTTAAAATTGAAGAAGGCGTTGTACGGGTTGAAGCAAGCATCAAGAGCTTGGAATACCCGAATTGATACATATTTCAAGGAGCATGGATTTGTGCAATGTCCATACGAGCATGCGTTATATGTGAAGGTACGAAAAAATGATATTTTATTTGTGGCATTGTATGTTGATGATTTGATTTTTTCGGGAAATAATTTGGACATGATTGAGAAGTTCAAGTTGGAAATGACAAAGGAGTTTGAGATGACCGATTTGGGTCATATGTCATATTTTCTCGGGTTAGAAGTGAATCAAGATGAATCTGGAATTTTTGTGTCTCAAGAGGCATATGCTAAGGAGATTTTAAAGAGGTTTAAAATGGAGGATTGTAATCCCGTTAGCACTCCGGTTGAGAGTGGTACAAAATTGTCCCGATATGATGAAAGCAAGACGGTTGACACAACTTTATATAGAAGTTTGGTTGGAAGTTTGTATTACCTCACATGCACAAGGCCGGATATAGCATATGGAGTCAGCTTGGTGAGCCGATATATGGAGGAGCGAAAAATGACACATTGGAAAGCCATAAAACGAATTCTTCGTTACATTAAAGGTACACTATCTCATGACTTATTTTATTATTGTACTAATGAGTTTGATCTTGTTGGATATTCCGATAGTGCTTAGTGTGGAGATGTGGACGATAAAAAGAGCACTTCGGGTTTTGTATTTTTCAACGGAAGCACGGCATTTACATGGTTCTCAAAGAAACAACCGATTGTTACTTTATCAACATGTGAAGCGGAATATGTTGCCAAAACTCTTGGTTATGATCTAGTTTGGACAAGAATTTCATACAAACTAAGGCGTATTAGATCCAACATATCAAAAAGGAGAGTGCCTAAGTGATCTATGACATGATGCCTCTTGGTTAAAGGTCTCTAACATTTCAACTCCAATAAAATACATTGATCAACATATATGTGCATGCGTAATAGAGAATAAAAATTCTCCTTTAAAATTTTCGTCAAAAAAAATAAAATTATAAGAAAATATTTATACATAAAATTAATTGAATC
Organism: Carex kokanica; assembly: GCA_025461125.1. Lineage (NCBI taxonomy): Eukaryota > Viridiplantae > Streptophyta > Magnoliopsida > Poales > Cyperaceae > Carex > Carex kokanica. The sequence goes on along the minus strand of JAJGRX010000991.1, from coordinate 36,819 downwards.
TGTATATCTTTTATACGAACCATTGAGGGCACCCATTTTTTCCAAAATTCAATTTTTTTCAAATTTCAAATTTTTTTCAAACGTGGCCGCCCCCTCGCTTGGGCTCCCCGCTCAGCCGACTTCCCCCCACTTTTGCGTGGCCACCCCCACGCTTGGGCTCCCGCTCAACTGAACTTTCTGCCATTTTTGCATTATCTTAAGAAATCAAGCATGCATGAATTACACATGACCTAAATAAGCAATAATAAGTAACATAAAATTAGAGGAAGAAAAGGAAAATATATATATATATATATATTATATATATATATATATATATATATATTATATATATATATATATATATAGAGAGAGATCGACTATGGTGAGTTGTGAAGTAAAATGTCGTTTTACTTCACGCTCATATTCCATTTTGAAAATCTAAACAACTGATCGGAACCGCTCAACATGTTCTCCATATTGAAATGTGCTTGGAGACCAAATTTTACATTTTTTGGAATTTTTTTACTATTTATTAAGCCACTTTGAAAATCTCAGATCCGGGTGAACAGTAAAAAACAGTAAAAAATTCTGGACCATTTGATCAGCGATTTTCAAAGTGGCTTAATAAATAGTAAAAAAATTCCAAAAATTATAAAATTTGGTCTCCAAGCACATTTCAATATGGAGAAATGTTGAGCGGTTCAGATCGGTCGTTTAGATTTTCAAAATAAAAATATGAGTGTGAAGTAAAAATGACATCTTACTTCGCAACTCACCATAGCCCAGCTCTATATATATATATATATATATATATATATATATATATATATATATATATATATATATATACTAACCTTAGAAAGATAGAGAGGAGAAAATAAAAACTTCAAAGATCTCAAATCCCAGCTGCTAGCCTTGCAGAAATCAGATCAACATTCAATACAGAGAGAGCGAGAGAGAGACAGTATAAATTACTTGATCAAAACGGCGCTGGGAAGGAGAAGGCCTTTTATACCAAAAATAAAATACTAATAAATTATACTGCAGAAAACCCTACAAAGACTTTTCTACACGGATTTATACTTAAGAATCCATGTAGCTCTCTAAAAATTCATACACGGTTATTTATAAAACAATCCGTGTAGCATTACCCTTTCTACACAGATTTTTGATCAAAAATCGTGTAGCTCTCTACCCATGAACAACACGGCAATTTATAAAAACAATCCGTGTACAATTCTTATATTTCTACACAGATTTATTATCAAAAATCCGTGTAGCTATTCCTACACGGATTTTTGTTGAATATCTGTGTAGCTCTCTAATAAATCCTACACGGTCTTTTTTTCCAAACAATTCTTTAATAAATATCCGTGTAGGCTTCCCACAGATTTTTCGGGCTTTCAAAAAACCAATTTGGTACACGGTTTTTATATAAAATTGGCAAAACCGTGTACGATGTGCAGTGTACGATTACCATTTCTGTAGTAGTGTCTCCAAAACTAGAACTCAACATGGTCAAACTGGCGTGATAATTAGGTGGTAGTTTATGTATATTTTTGTCATTAATTAATTAGGTGTGAGTTTTGAGTGTGTTTTAATAGGGTCAAAGAGTGTTTGAATCCCATTCTATTTTGTGGGTTTCTAGTTGGGTCTTTTGAGGGTCTCTAGGTAGTTATTAAGTATGTTTCACGAGTAGGAAATGTAGTTGAAGTAATACTAGTGTTTTTTACCTTTTGAATTGTATTGTAAGGCTATAAGAGAAACCAAACTGAAATTGCAAGGCAGTTTATAAATTAGTATGAATTTATTTGAGTTGAGTTTATCTTCTCTTTTGCGTCTTTAATTGAGTTAGCTTGCTAGTGACCTTGTGATATTCATTAGTGGACCAGTCTCTGTCAGCCATAAATTAGGGATAGACAAGTAAAAATATTCGAAAATATGGGAGCATGCTGTCACCAGTCTATGTCAGCCAAGCATTCCTATAGCTAGACCAACTGAATCTCAAATTTTGTCTCGATAAAGAGGAGCAATGACTCGCTAAGAAAAGAAAATCTAACTGGAAACATTGAAAGCACTATCCGAGACATCCATGCATACTCCAATCCAAATGCAATGAAGAAAACATTCTTAAAATGGTAAAGTGCATAACCTGTCTCTTTTTCCCAAATATAGCCATAACAACTCATATTATCATGCTCTCCCTTTCCTGCTTCTTTTTAACTTGTTCCTTTTCCCAACTTCTCACAAATACTCATTTAAAAAGTCATTTCTTTCATCCCCCTCCATCCTCAGTGCCATCCCTTCATCCCTTATCTCTTTAATTCAGAAGCCATATTCAAGTCGTTTGTTTTGTGCCACTACAATGGCTTCCAATTTGTCTTTTGATGAAACACCATCACTAACCCACACTGATAATCCATTGCTAAAAGACTTTGACTTCCCCCCATACGATATTGTTGAGCCAAAGCATGTTCAACCTGGGATCAGACAATTGATTGACATACTTGTGCGTAACTCATTGTACTTTTTGTGTAAATTTCTTTTGTTTATAAATCCTAATTGGATACTTGCATTTGCATGAGAAGTTATTTCATTTATTAATTGATAATGTTCCTGTAGGAGACGGATCTGGTGGAACTGGGGAGAACATTGGAGCCAACATGGCCTAAACTGGTTGAGCCATTGGAGAGGATCATAAATCGGTGGGGTATGGTAGTTGGCGGAATTGTTAACCATCTCAGATCCGTCAAGGATTCAAGCGAGCTCCGTATTGCTATTGAAGAAATCCAGGTAATTAATTGTTATTGTGCCTTTTCGAAGAAGTTTTTTTTTCAGGATATATAAAAGCTATAAACTCCCCAGAGATGAATTGATATCCATTTATAATTAATATATGTAAACAGCAAGACAAAGTTAAATTTGAGATGAGGTTGGGACAGAACAAACCCATTTATGAGGCATTCAAGTCCATAAGAAATTCATCCTCTTGGGAAACCCTTAGTGAAGCCCGTAAGCGTATTGTAGAAGGTAATATTTTTGCTTAATATTGTGTATCTTCTTACTTCTTTGACTTAATAATTTATTTTAGTTAAATGGAAGTGTTGTATATATATCTTCTCAATTGTGCTTATTTTCTTCTTTCTTTTCAGGTCAAATCAAGGAGGCTGTTCTTGGAGGTGTTGCTCTAGAGGATGAGAATAGAGAGAAGTTCAATGCAATTGAACAAGTAAATTTGGTGCTCTCAAATGCTAATTTTTTTTAAGATATGATGCATAGTTTTCAATTTCTCGTGCTTATATATTCTTCATTGTTATAGGAGCTGGCTAAGTTGCATGATAAGTTCGCTGAGAATGTTCTAGATGCCACTAAAAGATTTCAAAAATTAATTGTAGACAAAAAGGAAATAGAGGGGCTACCTGCCACTGTACTTGGTCTAGCAGCAGAAAAGGCCAAAATAAAGGTAAGAAGTTTTGGCTTCTCTCTTTTCATGTGCAAATTTAATCGAACCTATGCTACGCTTTGAGTTCTCTAATACAGAAACTCCAGGATGTCTGCCGAACGTACTGTTAGATTGCAAACCATGATCCTTACACAGCAATAGAAAAAACCAAACCTGTAAATATTTCTCTTTTATCATCTCCTTGATTTTCTTTTGTTCCTGCTCTTCTGTGTCTACTTCTACTAATTCAATACATGTGTACTTATTTACTATTTCTTTCTTTTTTATTTTCTTCTTTGGCCTCCCTGTTAATGGTTGCTTATATCCACTATGTGAGTGCTTGCTCTAGACATCACACGATGGTAATTAATATTAGAACAATAATGTTTAGCTGTCAAAGGCATTGGTACTTATTATTGAAAATTTGAACCTTCATGAATTGCTCTATAGTGTTGTTTATCAGGGAAGCAAATATTGGTTTTCATTTATTAGGGACATGAATATGCAACTCCTGAAAAAGGGCCTTGGATTATTACCTTGGATGCACAAACCTACGCTCAAGTGATGCAACATGTGCGTAATCGCTCATTGCGGGAAGAACTTTTCAAGGCTTATATGAGCCGTGCCTCTAGTGGGGATCTTGACAATGCCAGCATCATCAATCAAATTCTGAAGTTGAGATTGCAAAAAGCTAATCTTCTTGGCTACAATAACTTTGCTGAGGTATTGGAGACTAGAAACTGAAAATTTGATTTTATTCCGAAAGTTTACAAAGGATAATTTTTTTTTATTGTTGGCTTCTCTGTTAATATATTTCCTTTTTTTTGTAGTTGAGCATGGCAAATAAAATAGCTACAATTGAGAGAGTGGAAGAGCTGCTAGAGAAGTTACGTGTTGCATCATGGGACCACCATGTCAGAGGTGAATGTATTTTTTTGGCTTCCCTCTTATTAAATATAATTTATTTTGCATGGTGTATATCAGAGGTTCTCAACTTCAATTTCTTTAATTCGATGCTTTTCTGGTTTGGTTGCATCTGAATCTAGACCAGTCTGGTTCAGGGCCTTGTTTTTCCTTTTGTTTTTCGCATTTGATCAAAACCTAAAATACTCAAGCTTCTTCTGGTACTTTGACTGTTGGGTTTGGTCTTCATCTACTATTTTAGAAGTTATATCTTACGATATTGTTGGATCCAGCTTCTTATATGATTGTCTTCGAATGGTTCTGTATGTCTAGACTTGGAAGAGATAAAGGCATTTGCAAAAGAGTCTGGTGCTCCCGAAGCCAATGAGATTAATTACTGGGACATTGATTTCTGGAGCGAACGGTTGCGTGAGGCTAAATATGATATTAATGAGGTTCTTTTTTTTCAAAACATAACTTGCAATTGCTTTGTAAAATTCTTGGTTATATTGAAGCTTCAATAAAGTTCTAATAACCCTTTGCTTGACCCCAATTTGATTGAATTATTTAAATAAATATCATGAAATTGTCATACAAAGGATGGAAGGGCAAGCAACAAGGAAAAATTATGGTTGTAATTGCATAGGCACCATGCCATGTGGCACATGTTGCAACAGAAACTGACTGGCCAAGATCTACTACTGCTACCTTTGATACAGTTGTCTGATCAGATTTTCATGTGATTTTTTTAAGTTTATTCTTTTTGTAGGAAGAGTTACGGCCCTACTTTACACTCTCGAATGTCTTAGATGGCCTTTTCAGCCTGGCAAATAAGCTCTTTGATATTAACATTGAATCGGCCGATGGGTTGGCTCCTGTTGAGTTGTTCTTTCCTTCTTGTTTTCTTTTTACAATTTTGTTCATTTTTACTCTTAAAATATTTTTTTAGAATTGCATATTTGGTTTTAATTTGATATACCTACTTTTCACCCTCTAATAGGTTTGTGAAACAAAATAGACCTTTCTCTTTGGAGCTGTTCCCTATATTTCAAATTAATTCATACAAAGCCTCTTACTGTCAGTGTCAGTGCTAATTAATGTGTCTTGCATTTTTTTTTTCTCAGGTCTGGAACCCAGATGTCCAGTTTTACTGTGTAAATGACTCTTCGGGTGAATCAATTGCCTATTTTTATTTGGACCCATACTGCAGACCTGCTGAAAAGCAGGGTGGTGCATGGATGGGCGAGGTGTTCTATCGAAGTCATGTGCTTGCGTCACCTGGTGCTCCATTCAGGTTGCCTGTTGCTTTCATAATTTGTAACCAGATGCCTCCAGTCGGGGACAAGCCTAGTCTTATGACCTTCTATGAGGTATCTATAGTAATTTGACTGGACGCCTCCAGTCAGGAAAAAGGCTAAAGTAAGAAGGTGTTCTGGCTATATAGTTGGTTCTCTTCTAGTTGGCTTGAAACATACCTGAAGGACAATGTATTGTTCAAGGGCTGGATTATATTTTAAAAACAACCAAAAATTAAGGCATGTAATGCAGCATATGTAACAGGCTAATGCTTGAGTTGGTAGATCGAATTGTTAAGATTTGTTTTTATGATAACATTTTTTTACTTGTCGGTACTGTAGGTGGAGACGGTATTTCATGAATTTGGTCATGCTCTTCAACACATGTTAACAAAGCAAGATGAAGGATTAGTATCTGGGATAAGGGGAATTGAATGGGATGCCGTTGAATTGCCTTCTCAGTTCATGGAGAACTGGTGCTACCATCGGTAAGATGTCTATTTTATTAATTAATTTCTTTCCATTTCACTATTCTAGTTGTTCTTAAGTTCTGGATATAACAAACTTTCCTCTATGCTATGTTTCTTTTATATTTTATGCTATTGCTTTGTAATGAAGACGACCATGTAATTTTGTTAAACAAAAGGAAAACTAATATATAGTTTTTAAAGTTATTGAAGGCACTGAAAAATGCCGAGTATAATGGTACAGTGGTTGTTGAAAATTAATTCAAATTGATTAGAGCATGTACGAATTAGTTTTTACCAGCATAAAAACTGCATGAGTTATGTTACGCATTAGTTATTTTAAGCATAGTTATTTTAGGATTAGTTAGCGTAGTGGTTAGCTATATATTTTTAGCATGTTGTGTAGTGGGTGCTTAATTTAGGCAAGTTGTGGGTGTTTATTTTAGGAACATTATATTGCTTTAAATACTGCATAACTCTATGTAACTGAGTAAGAGAGAAAGAAAATGAAGCGTTGTTTCTGTTCAGAAAAATATTATTCTCTCTTCAATCTTTTGCATACTGGCACAAAGCAGTGCAGTATTGCTGAGTTTATCCCAACAGTGGTCTCAGAGTAGATTATATATAGTTCTTAAATTACTCATCTTGGTATGAATTAAATTTGCAGCAATACTTTGTGAGAAGAAATAATAATTGACATTTGGTGCAGAGGTACACTGTTGAGTCTTGCTAAACATTATGGAACTGGCGAACCCCTTCCTGAAGAAGTATTTTCAAGGATTATTGCTGCAAAAAATTTCCGTGCTGGTTCATTAAGCCTCCGTCAGGTTTCTCTCTCTCTCTCAAATGGTTTTTTTGAAGTAATTACCATCAAAACTTTAAAAGATCTGTGGACAATCATTCTTCAGCATTTTTTAGTGCCTTTAATAACTTTTTCTTCAATAAACTTGAGGGTCAAGCCACCCAACTTTTTTAATATCCACTAGGATTACCCATCTAGATTTCGGACTTGCAACCTCATACACGAAGGGCATTACCTTTGCCACTAAATCAAAAGCCGGTTCTTGTCCCTTCAATAACTTTGTAACTTTTCCTTGGAGTATGTGTTTCCTTACTTTTGAGCCTAATTTGATTGGGTTCTTTTCATTCTTTTAACCTATAATTTATTCTGTGCAGATAAGATTGGCATCTGTAGATATGGAGCTGCACACAAAATTTGACCCATATGGAGAGTTATCGATATTTGACGTATACCAAAAGGTTTGGGAGAGGACATCCATTCTTCCCCCTTCACCGCACGACAAGTACCTATGCGTCTTTCGCCACGTTTTTGCAGGTTTGTCAATTTAATTAGATTAGTTCATGGTCCTGTTTAAATGGACAAAAAGAAACTATCCCTATTGGTGATGCACTATAAACCCTCAATTGACTGTGAATTTAGGAGTTGCGCCATACACCAATATTTTTCCTCATTATCATTTTAATTATGCAGCAGCCTGAATTTACCCTTTTTATGCACATGCTCTTTGAACAAACAAATAAAGAACAAAATAAAATAAAAAAATGGGACAAAAATAGGGTACTTGAGACCTGGATCATAACAACAGCTGTGTAGGAAGTGGACTAAATTGTGGAAACGGAAGAGAGGAGTTATATAGTAAGATTTCTTCTCTAAAAGAAGAGTAGGTAAAAGAGTTGCAAAACTTTACTTTCTTTCTCTTATCTTCTCTTTTGACTCTTACAACCATAGCCCTTGAGTTCTATTTATACCTATCATATGATACTTCTAGAATTGAGATTGCCAAATCACTTGTGCCATAGGATGAAGTTGTCAGTCACCTCACTTTGTAACACCAAATGCGGAGCATATCTTATTTGAAGTGGGTACTTTCTAGATCTCTCCATTTCTACTCTTTTTATCACTTGATTTTTTACATATCCCGTTGAAAATTTTACAACCCCCATCTACAAAATGAATTGCATACCTGTTTTGGACTATTTGCCTCACACTTAGCAAGTTTTGTTTTAAGTCCAAAATTAGCAGTACATCTCGAATAAATTTCGAACTCATCTTAGTTTACTTGAACAAGAGAGCCATTTTCAATGCATACCTTTGTCTCATTGGAAGTATCAATATGTTGGAATAATTCCTGGTTACTAGTCAAATTATTAGTGAGCCACTGTCAACGTACCAGATATCACCATTCTCTTCTTTTGCGGCATGGCACGCATATAAAATACTGTCAACACTCATTTTCTTCTATGAAGTTCACCTACTCGCTAATTCTTGATCTACATATTTTGGCTATGTGGTCGAGCATGTTGCATATATTTTTGTCCAACATTGTACTATGGTTTGAACTTTTTGTTTATGTCGCACAATAAATTTGAATGACTTGAACCTATGTACTTGCTTTTTGAGCTTTGACTAGATACACTACTATAGAAAAGACATACATGGTTAAAAATGGTAATGACACACGGTTCTGCAACCGTGTCCTTGCACATTGTGTATGAATGTGTCGATAAATTGTACACGGTTGCGGAACCGTGTCTATATACCCTTTACATACATGGTTACTACAAGGGAACCGTGTCAGATCTAAAAAAAGATGTTAAAACAAAAGATTTACACACGGTCCGGGTTACCGTGTATGTTACCAAGGATTATATACACAATTCCTACAACGCAACCTTGTATGATTGAAGAGAATTATACACTATTCATGTTCAATAACCGTGTATGATAATATTTTCTACACGGTTTATGTGATAGAACCGTGTGATTTCTATTTTTCAATCGAAGATTATAATGAGCTAGTATCCATATTTGTTAGCCATTAAACATATAATACTACACATCCATATACATCCATAATTCAAGAAATATTCTACATACACGAAGTCATAAGTTAATGTTCAGAAACAAAAACAGGTATGCTAACTATTGAAAACAAACATATATAGATAATATCACATCAGAAAATAAGGCGTACTTACAAATTCATATATATTTAATATAAAGTACAAATTAAATAGCAACTAGCAAAACACATAGAGGAACTCTCAATTATAAACACTTGGAGAAAAATGATCATCTTCAGATAGTTCTTTATTTTACTATACATACATATATCTACCCATTGAAACTGAATATCATCATAACTTGAGCACTTGATCATAAACTCCTTAGGAGGGTGCTTGAACAAATAGATTGTCCTCAGGTTTTTCAATTCCTCTGTACCAGTCATCAAAGTGTGTACATATTGTCATACCATGGGATCATATCTCCATAACTTGACCTCAACCATCTCGAGCTTTTTGCTTTGAGATGCTGAAACAGTCGATGAGGTTTTAGTTAACTCATGGTTTGTACTATCCCTCAAAACCATAACAAAACTGCAACTAATAACCAACGAATAACTAATGAGATCTTTACTTAATCATTCAAGTAAAAAGACTAAAGGAAAAAATTAGAAATATCTGGAAAAAAAAACTTACACATCATTTTCCTGTTATTATTCTTTAAGTTTGGTGAACTCCTCAAGATCCAATTTTCTATTTGAAAACATGAAAATGTACAAAGAGAAACAGTGACATTCTCCAGCTTTTGAAATATTGATTGCTCTAGCTACAAAACAGAAAATGGCAGTTCCAAAATTTGAAATAATTAATATAAACACGAGGTCAAAAAATTATTTATTTATGCATTCATTGAGAATTTTGATATTTTTGCTATTTTACTCAACCGCATAAACAATAAGAAAATACAAGCACTCGAAATGTATCCAAATTGCATACCTTGCTCTGACCGTAGTTGAAATGTAACTCCAAACATTCACAGTTTGTTAGCAAACTAAGAAAAGTAGCCATCCCCTCCAAGGAAGCGTTCATCGAAGAATCACAAGTGATGTGGAGGAAGGGTAAAGAGGTCCAGAGGTGCTCCCACCTCTTTGACAGCACACACATCTGCACTGCCTCCTTAGTCTCGAGGAGCTCTAAGGTGAAGTGTCGGGTCAGGCAATCTGCTTATGAAGTCACACTTTATTTTGCTTAAGATTTTTGCCCTCTCCATTATACCTTAAACCCAAGATTGGTTTCGAGAGAGAGAAAACGAGAGATTGAAGGAGTTTTTAAAGAAGAGATAGGGGAAAAAGAGAGCACCGTCAAAACCCTAAGAGAGAGAGGAGTGAAAGGAGAACAAAGAGAGAGAGAGGACGGAAATAAAGATGTAGAAGAGAGAGAGGAGAGAAATTTATTTGATTAGACATGAGGAGATGTAAAAATTAAACACAGGCCAGTGAAAGAGGCGCGAAAACCCAAAACCCTAAGAAAACTATACATGGTTCTTCCAACATAACCGTGTATAACACACATTTATACACGGTTGTCAATCAAAACCATGTACAGTTTATGAAAATCATACACGGTTTCTCAGTGAATAACCGTGTATGATTTGTGTATATATTTTTTTATAAATTGATTATAATAATCTAGCATCCATGTTATATATTTTTTATATATTGTTTATAAATAATTAAGAATGCATATGAACTCATGGAAGAAGAAGATTTACTATATAAGAATGCATATGAACTCATGGTTTGTCATTCCTTCACGCTCTTAAATCACCATGTTCAATTAGAAACATGGCCTTGGCATCATTCATTTGATCTTCTTTTTGCTCCAACATCAGTGCATTCATAGTTGGCTCCGTAAAATCTTTGTCAATGACATCCCACAATCCTTGCGAAAATAGTAGGGTCCACTTTACATAATTGTACACAGAATTGTTATAAAGGTGCTCAAAACATCAACAACCTTGCTGGTATGGAATTCCTTAGTTGAACTCCTGCCGGTTTTGACTGTCAATTTAGTAGTTGATTCCAACATAAAGCAATATTTTCCGTTACTATTCTTTAACCATGTAGAAACTTGAATATATCCTTTTTTGCATATACACTTTGAACAAACAAAGAAACAACAAAAAAGACAAAAAAACAAAAAGATACTTCAGAACTGGATCAGATCAACAACTGACTGGTATTATGAAATTCCTTGATTTCACATGGAAGATCAATAGAGAAACATAAAGGGGCTAGAAAGGTTTAATATTGGTGTCATTTTGCATGCAGGTGGCATGCCTGCTGGATACTACTCGTACAAGGTAATATATATTTTTAATGCTATTTTTAATGTTTCAGTATTTCTTATGTAAAAAATAAAATCATGATAAGGGTAAACATGCTAGCTCAATTTTATTTATTTATCAATCATCATGTTCCCAAATTTGAACCCATCTAGTAGCTTAAATGGTCAGCTATAGGATGACTTCTCCATTAATTGAAGAAATTATGTGAACTTATTTTGGTTATGTTGTACAAGTAACGTTATCCCAATTCTGTCTAGGCTTTACAGAAGTGCTTTATCATATAAACTAAACTTGTTGTTGCTTTTGTGCGACAGTGGGCTCAGGTGTTATCAGCTGATGCTTTCTCTGCATTTGAGGATGCTGGTTTAGACAATGATAAGGTAGACTCAGTGATACATACCACCAATATATCTTTTATGACTGTTATTAATTCTATGAGGTTACTTTGAGAAAATCCTGAAAGATATAGCTATTTGTTACAAGATTAGTATAAGTACTGTGACCTTGGGTAAGATTAGTACATCAAGATAATTAACTAACTGATGGTTAACCCCTCTTTAAATAGGCACTCAAAGAAATGGGTAACCGCTTCAGAGATACAATTCTTGGTTATGGAGGTGGCAAATCACCTCTTGAGGTATGCTTCGATTTATTTATAACAATAAAGGTTGTTTCCCAAATTTCTTGTCCATCTGTAAAACAAAAAAAATAAGTGTGGTCACTGAGAATTCTAACCACTAGACTACAAGCACATATTTGGGAAGGCTAAACTATGTAAAAATTTAAACAAACTAAAATTTATTTAATTTTCAATATACATAATTAAAATTTTAAAATCATAGGGGTGGCTTAGCCTTCCTTGCTAAGCCTTAGATCTGCCACTGCTCTGTGCCTTGTCAGAGTATAATGTATACATGTATGATTTAACCCACCAAAAAAACATCCTCTAATACCCAATGAGTGGTAGGTTCAGCAACTAAAGAAAATTACGCAGACATGGCTAGGACATATTTTATGTTTTATAATGGTATATGGCTTGCATTTTCTAGTAGCATTGGTAATCTGATTTGGGAGGCATTCACAAAACTTGTTGTAAGAATGAACGCCACTTTAATTATCCTTTTTATTTCATAATATTTTATATTTCCAAGACTAAGTTCTGATTATTATATATCTTCCTATTACATATTTGTATCAATAAATCAGGTTTTTGTTGAATTCCGGGGACGTGAACCCTCGCCGGATGCATTGTTCAGGCACAGTGGGTTGTTGCCTATTCTTGCTTCAGCTGAAACTTAAAATTTGATAAAATATTTTCTATTTTTTACCTTTATTTTCACGCTCTCAACGGAGAACCGTAAAGAGAGGAGAAATATAAATGTTATTATGACTTACTTTTTTGCATAGTCAAATGAAAGAACAAGTCTCCTGATGCATTTTTTTTAAGCATAAATGTGGAAGTCACGCTCCCATATTCCATTAATCAGACACCAGAGATGTCAAGTCTTACAAAGAAAGAAACTGAAAAAAAAAACAAATAAAGGAAAAATTAAAAATACAAAAGATGAAAATAAAAAGGTGTAAAAGAACAAGTCAAAACACCATAATTTCTCTATGGCACTATCTCCCAGCAATCGTCTCTTCAGGGAACCAGTCTTGAAATTCACTGTGTATCTCATTTGCTATACGTATATGTGGTCTTTGCTCTCACTTCTGAATATTCTAGCACATCTCTCTCCATATAACAAAGCATATTGTTAACTGCAACCATGGTTCTGAAACTCGAAATCAGAATCGGAATCGGATTCTTAACCGTAGAATCAGATTCTCCAATGTTGTTCTGGATCACCTCCTCCATCCACAAATGTATTTATCACTCTGTTGGCTCTCTAGTGTTGTTCAGGAGCACATCCTCCATTCACGAATATATTTCTCACTCTATTGGATTTCAAGTGTTGTTCTGGATCACCTCCCCTGTCCACAAATCTCCTTCTCACTGTGTTGGATCTCGAATGTTGTTCTGTATCACGTCCTCCATCCACGAATCTATTTCTCACTCCATTACATCTCTAGTGTTGTTAAGAATCACCTCCTCCATCCACGAATCTCCATCTCACTTCATGGGCTCTCTAGTGTTGTTTTGTATCACCTCCTCCATCCACGAAGCTATTTCTAACTCTGTTGGATCTCTAGCATTGTTCTGGATCAACTCATCCATCCACGAATGTATCTCTAGTGTTGTTCTGGATCACCTCATCTATCCATTAATGTATTTCTCACTCCGTTGGCTCTCTAGTGTTGTTCTGGATTACCTCCTCTATCCACAAATCTCCTTCTCACTCTGTTGGATCTCTATTGTTGTTCTGTATCACCTCCTTCATCCACGAATCTATTTCTCACTCTGTTGGATCTGAAGTGTTGTTATGTATCACCAGTCCGCACCATGGCAGGAATGTCCTGATCCAACCCAAACTGGCGTGCGCAACGACAAGGCATATAAGGCTCCAAGATGACTCAATCACCCAAACAAAGAGGCAAGAGTCCATGTCTGAGACTAACCAGGAAATCCAACTTCCTTGAACCTCTCTTCAAACCCTCTGGATAATCCTCACTCCAGACTCTATCCAAAACCTCCAAATTTTCCTGCCTAGGGTTGCGATGAAAAGTCTCCCAACTCTCTGGCGATATGAGAAAACCCCTGTTGTGCAAGAAATAGTCACGAGCTAACCTAGGAGGCAAAGGAGTACACCTGACTCCAGCAATCCCCGCTAAGAGAGGTAAATCAGCCCTCATCCTCTCACTCATATAAGAGACATATAAGTCGGGCCAATAAATATGGGCCCAACCCATCAAGAAATGAAATGGAATCACCTCATCACAACTCGAGGGATCCTTTGAAGTGGACAAGATCCTCATACACCGAAAGATGTTGGCCAAAGCGGGAATTACCAAAGAAACCGCTTCGCCCCTCGCCAAGTTGTTTGCCATGATGAAACAATCTGGTCGAATAACACCTGCCGCCTATCTAGGGATCACAAAGCAACACAGCCACCAAGCCAGAAATAAGCTTCAGCACTCAATTTCTCCACCTCCCAAAGTCTACCTCTCTAGCATAAGTGTCACACTCCAGATTTTGACCATCCGGAGCGTGATTATAACATCATCATCGCACTTTTCCTTGGCCCGTCAACTTACATCGCCAACAAAAAGGAAAACAAAATAACAAACGGAGTCAGCTACAAAGCTCAGTAACCGGTTATTTAACGACGCGGTTCTCTGTAATTGGCTTAATTTAACAACTATTTAAACAAAACCGGATTAATCCACACAAATACACATTAAATTATGCATGCATATTTAACCAGTGATAGCACGTCAGTCTAGGTTATCCGTAAAAAGTCACATCATATTCACATAGTTGGAATCCCATCACACAGGCGATTCCCAACTTGCACAACACAAAATTCCTTAAACCGCCAATCCAATGAGAAATTCATCTAATATTGGAAGGCCGCCAACCCACTGGGAAATCCAACCAACAGTGGGAGGTTACAATCACAAATCAAATACCAACCTCAGACCCGCTATCCCGTTAAATATGCCATCATAATCCAATATGCAATATCAATATTCAAATTAACCATACAAAACAAAAACACAGATTATAGAGAAGTCCGGTTACCTGATAGCGATTCGAAATTTCAAATTATATTGTAACGACGATTCATAATCACTGCGACGTAGTTGTAATTCAAATTGTACATAAAATGGGTTTCTTCTCGATCGGATGTGCAAGAAAAAGATCAGGAGAGAGGACTTATTTGAGTTTGGCAGAGAATTGATACGGAGGGATTGAAATTAGGGTGCTTAAAACAAAACAGAGAGGCGGCAGGAAATAAAATAAATGGGAACGGTTTCAAATATAAAAAAAAAAAAAAAAAAAAACATAGGTGGTTATAATTTATAGAAGGGGCGGGGGTTACATCAGGGGTGCCTTATCTTCTTTTAAATTTAGAAATGGATATAAATAGAAATAAATCCGGTTGCTATTAATTCCTGGCGGTTACTATGAAAATGAATTGCCATATTAAAGCATATATATATATATATAAAAAAAACATATATATATATATATAGAGTCCGACTAGGCTACTCCATGGAGTAAAACGACTTGGTACTCCACGCCATATCTTCATTTTCAAAGTTCAAATAGTCGATTCGAACCTTCCAACATGTTCTCCATATTGAAATGTGCTTGGAGACCAAATTTTACATTTTTTGGAATTTTTTTACTATTTATTAAGCCACTTTGAAAATCTGAAAATCCTTATGAACAGTAAAAACAGTAAAAATTTCTGGACCGCCGGATCAGTGATTTTCAAAGTGGCTTAATAAATAGTAAAAAAATTCCAAAAAATGTAAAATTTGGTCTCCAAGCACATATCAATATGGAGAACAACTTGCGCGGTTCGGATCGGTCGTTTGGATTTTCAAAATGGAAATAATGAGGCGTGGAGCACCAAGTCGTTTTACACCATGGCTTAGCTAAGCCCAGCACTATATATATATATAAAATCCGTATATCATATTGTTCATATTAAAATACTAAGTAGACACAAATTAAAAATAATTTTATTTATCATACTTAATAAGACATCAAAAATTATAAATTAAGTGTTATATTAGTCGATAATAAAAAAAAAAAAATTAATCATATTATGAAAAAGTTTCGTAAGTATAAATAATAATAACTCAATTTTTCGGGGTGTTACATTCATCCCTCCAAAAAGAATTTTGTCCTCAAAATTCAAATATAAACTTGTAAATAAGAGCACTACGCTTTCGTTGCGCAACTCTGATTAAATTGTAAAACTATTTTCAAGATTAAATCAAATGAAATAGTGATAACATATTTAACGAGATCAAATTAGACATATATTAATTTAATCAGTAATCAATAACTTTAAAGTAATTAATATCGGATTTCACATGTCAGAATCAACAATGAAATGTAATTAAAGACATGTTGGGACTAATTTTGGTTGGTAACGAATAAAATTACACAACATTAAGAATGGGACTATTTTGGAGTTGTCAGTGAAAGATGCAATTCAATCAATATAAAATGAATTTATCATGATATTTTATTTATGCTAATTCGAAGAGGGATAAACAGTTTTGCATGCAGAAATTGGTGGAGAAAATCAAATCATATCAGACATAATCAAATTGATCAATTTATATGGAAAATCATACTAGTGCAAATCGGATAAAAGTCAAATACGATTAAAAAAAAATGTATTTCATGGAAACAACATTTAGTCACACGGAATTACTCAAAACTTTCGAATTGGTCTCAGATAGATCAAAATTCAGATTGGATATAGATAACGAATGAAATTTGGACCCAAACACAGTCCGAGGAACGAATGCTCTGATACCATATGTCACACTCCATATTTTGACCATCCGGAGCGTGATTATAACATCATCATCGCACTTTTCCTTGGCCCGTCAACCTACGTCGCCAACAAAAAGGAAAACAAAATAACAAACGGAATCAGCTATAAAGCTCAGTAACTGGTTATTTAACGACGCGGTTCTCTGTAATTGGCTTAATTTAACAACTATTTAAACAAAACCGGATTAATCCACACAAATACACATTAAATTATGCATGCATATTTAACCAGTGATAGCACGTCAGTCTAGGTTATCCGTACAAAGTCACATCATATTCACATAGTTGGAATCCCATCACACAGGCGATTCCCAACTTGCACAACACAAAATTCCTTAAACCGCCAATCCAATGGGAAATCCATCCAACATTGGAAGGCCGCCAACCCACTGGGAAATCCAACCAACAGTGGGAGGCTACAATCACAAATCAAATACCAACCTCAGACCCGCTATCCCGTTAAATATGCCATCATAATCCAATATGCAAAATCAATATTCAAATTAACCATACAAAACGAAAACACAGATTATAGAGAAGTCCGGTTACCTGATAGCGATTCGAAATTTCAAATTATATTGTAACGACGATTCATAATCACTGCAACGTAGTTGTAATTCAAATTGAACATAAAATGGGTTTCTTCTCGATCGGATGTGCAAGAAAAAGATCAGGAGAGAGGACTTATTTGAGTTTGGCAGAGAATTGATACGGAGGGATTGAAATTAGGGTGCTTAAAACAAAACAGAGAGGCGGCAGGAAATAAAATAAATGGGAACAGTTTCAAAAAAAAAAAAAAACATAGGTGGTTATAATTTATAGAAGGGGCGGGGGTTACATCAGGGGGTGCCTTATCTTCTTTTAAATTTAGAAATGGATATGAATAGAAATAAATCCGGTTGCCATTAATTCCTGGCAGTTACTATGAAAATGAATTGCCATATTAAAGCATATATATATATATATATATATATATATATATATATATATATATATATATATATATATATATAGGGTCCGGCTAATTTGCTGCCGGCAGCATTTTAGCCGGAGGTGCTGCCGCCCAAACCGCTGTTTTGTGATGTCCAAACAACAAATTCAAACCGTTAGATGTTTAATCTATATTATAATCTACTTGGAAACCAAATTTTACATTTTTTGGAATTTTTTTACTATTTTTAAAGCTGGGTTGAAAACCGCTGTTTTCAGTAAATTTCTGCAGCGTTAAAAACAGCGGTTTTCAACCCAGCTTTAAAAATAGTAAAAAAATTCCAAAAAATGTAAAATTTGGTCTCCAAGTAGATTATAATATAGATTAAACATCTAACGGTTTGAATTTGTTGTTTGGACATCACAAAACAGCGGTTTGGGCGGCAGCACCTCCGGTTAAAATGCTGCCGGCAGCAAATTAGCCGGACCCTATATATATATATATATAATATATATATATATATATATTTATAATCCGTATATCATATTGTTCATATTAAATTACTAAGTAGACACAAATTAAAAATAATTTTATTTATCATACTTAATAAGACATCAAAAATTATAAATTAAGTGTTATATTAGTCGATAATCAAAAAAAAAAATTAATTAATCATATTATGACAAAGTTTCGTAAGTATAAATAATAATAACTCAATTTTTCGGGGTGTTACAATAAGATAGCTAGTTGTAGACATCAAAAACCCGCTGAAGAGATGTAGGGTAACGCTGACTACCGTCTGGCAAAGACTCAGAAAGAGTCCCCTCCAAAGGAAGATACTCATCATAAGGGATCCCAAAAACTGGTAAACCCGTCAAGCGATGCATCTCTGCAGGGGATATAGTGAGCTCACAATCCTCTAAAACAACGGTGTTGGAAACATAGTTCCAGTGCTCCACCATACTCTGAAAAAAGAAGGGATCCCAAGTATACTCAAAGAGAGAAAGAAATACCGCCTCATAAATCCCAACCTTCTTTAGAGCACTAGCCTCATTTTGCAAGATAACCCTTACCCAATCAACCAAAAAGGGCATCTTCATGAGACTACTAGGCATAAAATCAGCAGATGCCCAAGGCACTATGTGATCATGTGCTTGAATATTATAACCTAAAGAGCTTGCACTCTCCTAAGAAAATTTTATTCCTCAAGTACGAGGAGATGATGAAAGATCCGGTAGATGGTGTGATGAGGTTAGCCAATTTCATTGGATGCCAATTCACTGAGGAGATAAAAAATGGACTAGTAAAAGAGATCGTCAATTTTTGTAGCTTCAATAAGCTCAAAGATCTTGATGCCAACAAAAAAAGAATAGGTAATGATTTCTACTTTAGAAAAGTTGTTGTGGGGGACTGGCAAAATCACATGACACCAGAGATGGCTATCAAGTTAGACGAGATCACGCAAGAGAAATTTCGTAATTCTAGTTTCACCTGTTGAGTAGAAGTAATGATGACAACAGTTATGTACTTCGTTCAATTTATTTATTCTCTTGCCTATTATTACCAAAATAATTCTCATCAAGTTAGATAAGATGCATGCAATTTATTTTCAATTTGTGTCCAAGTTTAGGATCCGAATCTATTCTAAGAAAAATAGCTTTTCTCTCTATCTCTCTTCAAAAGAGGAGGAGAGAGAGACAGAAAGAGGAGAGAGATAGAGAGGATAGTAGGGGATAGCACGGGTTTTGGATAGCAGCAGATTTCGTTCCCCAAGTTTATGGTTCTTGGTGTTGGTTTTCAAAATGGTTCGATTAATTTGTGTTGTTTTGAATAAAACAGTTGGGTTGTGTTACACCAAAAAGGTATAGTACAAAGTTTCAGTACAGTAAACTGTACTTTTTAACCTTCAAACACTTTCCGTTCAGACTACAAGTATACAATCCTATTGAGTAGTATATATTCGGATATTGATCACAGGGACGGTTCAAGTCTTAACTAGAATTCTACCTAAATTAAATAAAGACTAGAAGTTCGAAAAGGTTGGTTTGGTGTTTATGGTTCCTAACAGTTCAATGATAGTAATTAAATGCAAGAAAGTAAATCAACTTGGTTTAAATCAGAAGTAAAAAGGCGTTTCCAGGGTTATGACTTCATCTCAGTTTTGCCTCGAGGTACTCGGTCCGTGTAGTGTCCTACACGGGCCGGGTACTGTCGTACACGGTCCGTGTGGCCCTCGAGTGAATGCAGCAGTTATTGTTTCCTTGTTTTGTTCCTTTGTGTAGGGTTCTACTGACGAGACCTAATGTTCCTAAACCTGAACTGTCGTCTGTTGGTTCATTAACTTGGTATGGGATTGCAATATGTGCCATCGTCGGGTTCTAGACCTCAACTGTCGTATGTTGGTCGGAATTACCTAGTTGCTTGTTTGGTATACTAAAGGTAACCTCATTCCGTCGATATGAGGAAATGTTCACCTGTCGGCTACTACTTGGTTTCCCTTTTCGGATCACTAATCCTACCTCATGTACTTAGTTTGGTTGAGAGATTATAAGGGCCAAAGTACCTTCTAGATGTGCGCATACATCTAGTGGTAAACCAATAAAAATCAAACAATTTAATCTAAGCAATTAAAATCAAACACAATCAAGCAAACACAAATTTCAACAAAAGAATCCAATAACTAACATGCAAAACAAAACATTCGATTACATCACAACCCTAGAAACTAAAGAGTCTACTCAAACATGGTTCTAAAACAGATAAAAGAAATAATAAAAGAAATAGCCATGACAAAACCGGAAGAACAAAGAAGATCCGTCGAAAACTCGCGTCTTTCGCTTCTCAACTTTGTCTCCAAGCTTAGCCGTCAATACCAAACCCTAGAAAATGTTCCTCTGCTCCAGAATAAGCTCTCTGGTGCAAGAAATCCCGCTTATATGCTTTTCTGGCCGACCTTCCTCCAATTGGCCTTATTTCCAAATTCTGGATTTGTTTCCGGAAATGCTTGACACGGCCAGTGTGAAATGCTACACGGACCATGTACTTGTGTTTCTGGCTCAGATTGTAGATCTTCTCGCAAGCTTTCCGAAAAATGGTCATACACTCAAAACGGAGTTACGAGTCAAAATCTATGACTGTTTTAATTTCAGGTGCTGAAATTTCAGCATCATATACAGGTCGTGTGGATGGTGTCCTGGTCGTGTTTGTGGTCGGACAGAGGGTTGTACGGTCCGCATAAGAAGGTACACAGACCGTGTATAAACCTTCGAATTCCAGATTCTTCCTCGGTTTCGCCTGTTTTCTGCAAAGTAAGAATAAATGCGCAACAGTACCACATTCTATAGATATTCAATGAAATACGACCGATTTAATAGTTCTAAACACAGGTTTTGGAACAAAATACGGGTCATAATATAGATAAGTTTGCGAGATATCAGGTTGTTTGATGTACTTGGTTTCAAGTAATTCAAAAATTCATTAAAATAATTCAATTTTTATTTGCAGTTCTATTTCAATAATTAAAACAATGAAACTAACCACAGGTTTCTCAAATTAGTGTTAAAATATTATTAGAGTGAGGCTTGTTAGATTAATTAATAAACTTAATTATTGGTCAAATGTATAATTGGAACCCTCTAGAATTGTCATGAATGTATTGGAGTTATTTAGAAGTCATATTGTGGTCTTCTAAGTTGTCTTGAAAGATGAAAAACGTGAATAGAAAATAGAGAGGGTTTATGAGAGGATTAAATGTTATTTAGTGATGGTAGAGTGTGTAGAAAGTTCCTATAGGTCTATATAATGTGTAAGGAGTTTTTTGAATGTAAGAGAGTAAGAGAATATTAAGAATAAATGTTAAAATTTCTGCCATAGAGTGTTCTCTCTTCCACTACTAAAATATATCAAATTTGCCTTATATTTAAAAATTGATCCTATCAAATTGGTATCAGAGCCAAGTTGAAAATGGCCACTAGAAATCCAAATGTCTCCTTCTAATATCCAATTCTAACCAAAACCAACTATGATCAATTGTCGTTGCGAATGAAGACCATTATTGGTGCTCATGGCTTGTGGAGCATTGTTGAAAACGGGATTGAAGAGCCCGAAGATGATAGCGCACTAATGGTAGCTGAGTTGAATGCTTTGCAAAAGAAAAGAAATGGAGATCAAACTGCACTAAGTATCATCCATCAAGGGTTGGATGACGACATGTTCAAGAAAATTGCCAATGAGACGAGTTCAAAAGATGCGTGGGAGATTCTTAGAAATTCGGCGAATGGAGTAGAAAAAGTGAAGAAGGCGGCTCCAAACTTTAATAGCTGAGTTTGAATCGCTTGTGATGAAGGAGAGTGAGTTGGTTGGAGACTATTTTATTCGAGTACCGGCAATGGTGAATCAAATGAAGAGGCTTGGTGAAAAAGTGCAAGCTGTGAGAGTTGTAGAGAAGATATTGTGCTCTCCTAATGTAAAGTTCAACCATGTGGTGGTGGCTATTAAAGAGTCGAAGGACACCGAGTCCATGACGATCGATGAGTTGAATAGGTCATTGCTAGCCCATGAAGAAAGAATGAAGAGAACTCAACAAGAGCCGCTGGAGCAAGCACTTCAAGCCAAGGTAACACTAAAAGAAGAAAAACCGAGCAGTGGTGAACGTAATCGCGGTAGAGGCCGTGGTGGCTATAGAGGCCGAGGTAGAGGTCGCGGCAGAGGCCGTGGCAGAGGACAAGATCAGTGTCATGAAAACAAGGAATAGAAGAACCAACAAAACTCAGTACAGTGAACTGTACTTTTTAACAATACACTTTTCGGTTCAGACTACAAGTATACAATCCAATCGAGTGGTATATTATCGGGTATCGATCACAGTAAATAAAATGCAAGAAAGTAAATCAACTTGGTTTAAATCAGATGTAAAAGGCATTTCCAGGGTTATGACTTCATCTCAGTTCTGCCTCGAGGTGCCCGGTCTGTGTAGTGTCCTACACGGGCCGTGTCCAATGTACACGGGCTGGGTACTGTCGTACACGGTCCGTGTGGCCCTCGAGTAGCAGTTATTGTTTCTTTGTGTTGTTCCTTTGTGTAGGGTTCTACTAACCAGACCTAATGTCTCTAAACCTCAACTGTCGTCTGTTGGTTCATTAACTTGGTATGGAATTGCAATATGTGCCCTCGTCGGGTTCTAGACCTCAACTGTCGTATGTTGGTCCGAATTACCTAGTTGCTTGTTTGGTATACTAAAGGTAACCTCATTCCGTCGATATGAGAAAATGTTCACCTATCGGTTACTACTTGGTTTCACCTTTCGGATCACTAATCCTACCTCATATACTTAGTTTGGTTCAGAGATTATAAGGGCCAAAGTACCTTCTAGATGTGATCATTCATCTAGTGGTAAACCAATAAAAATCAAACAACTTACACTAAGCAATTAAAATCAATCACAATCAAGCAAACACAAATTTCAACAAAAGAATCCAATAACTAACATGCAAAACAAAACATTCGATTACATCACAACCCTAGAAACTAAGAAATCTACTCAAACATAGTTCTAAAACAGATAAAAGAAAAGATAAAAAGATTAGCCATGACAAAACCCGAAGAATAAAGAAGATCCGTTGAAAACTCGCGTCTTTCGCTTCTCCCCTTCGTCTCCAAGCCAAAGCCGTCAAATCCAAAACCCCAGGAATTGCCTCTCTGCTCCAGAATTCATCCTCTGGTGCAAGAAATCCCGCTTATAAGCTTTTCTGGCCGACCTTCCTTCAATTGGCCTTATTTCCAAATTATGGATCTGTTTTCGAAAATGCTTGACACGGCCCGTGTGAAATGCTACACGGACCGTGTGCCTGTGCCTCTGGCTCAGATTGTAGATCTTCTCGTAAGCTTTCCGAAAAGTGGTCATACACTCAAAACGGAGTTACGAGTCAAAATCTATGACTGTTTTAATTTCAAGTGCTGAAATTTCAGCAATATATACAGGTCGTGTGGATGGTGTCCTGGTCGTGTCTGTGGTCGGGCAGAGGGTTGTACGGTCTGCATAAGAAGGTACACGGACCGTGTATAAACCTTCAAATTCCAGATTCTTCCTCGGTTTCGCCCTTTTTCTGCAAAGTAAGAGCAAATGCGCAGCAGTACCACATTCTATAGATATTCAATGAAATAAACACGATTTGACAGTTCTAAACACAGGTTTTGGTACAAATATGGGTCGGAATATAGATAAGTTTGTGAGATATCAGTCAATTGTTGGAACGTAATTACACGATTTTTATGAAAGACCGAACACTTTATTTGAGGGACCGAAATAATCGGTTGCTAGCCCAAGTAAAAATGACCAAAAAATAGCATGTTTAAATTAAATTTGGTTAATGTTGAAAAAAGTGTTTAAAGACATGCGTAGAGGATGAAACTTGGTTATGGCACTTGCGGTTTGGTCATCTAAATTTTGGTGGTTTAAAAGAATTAGCAAACAAAGGAATAGTGAAGGACATACCACAAATAGACCACTGTGACAAATTTTGTGAGGGTTGTGTGTTAGGAAAGCACCCAAGAAACTCTTTTCCGAAGGAAGCAAGTTATCGTGAAAATAAGGTGCTTGAATTGGTTCATACCGATATATGTGGTCCAATCACTCCTAACTCTCTTGGTAATCACTGATATTTTATTACTTTTATTGATGACTATTCCCAAAGAACTTGGATTTATTTTTTGAAGACAAAATCAGAGGTTATTTCAGTTTTTAAGAAGTTTAAAGTGCTTGTTGAAAATTTAAGCGATGTACGCATAAAGGCGTTGATGTCTGATAGGGGTGGTGAATTTACATCAAAAGAGTTCATGAATTTTTGTGAAGAGAAAGGTATTAGAAGGTTTTTAACAACCCCTTATTCACTACAACAAAATGGAGTAGCAGAGAGAAAGAATCGGACCATACTCGACATGGTTTGAAGCATGCTAAAGAGTAAAAATATGCCGCAGGAATTTTGGGCTGAAGCGGTGAGATGCACCGTTTACTTACCAAATTGATGCCCAACAGCAAGTTTGAAGAATATAACTCCACAAGAAGCATGGTGTGGTGTCAAGCCATGAGTGGCTCATTTGAAGGTGTTCGGAAGTGTGGCTTATGCTCACATTCCGGATCAAAAGCGCACAAAACTCGATGATAAAAGCAAGAAGCTGATTTTTATCAGCTATGATGAGAAATCCAAGGCGTATAATCTCTATGATCCTATTACTAAAAAGATACATGTGAGTTGTGATGTGCAGGTTAATGAAGAAGGCATGTGGAATTGGAGTTCCATTGAGGAGATGTCACATGAAGAGATGAAAAAGGCGACATCGACAATCACAACAACAACATCAACACAAGCTGAAACTTGTTCGCCATTATCGGACAATGAAGATGAGCCGAGAACACAAAAAACAAGAACCTTGAGAGATCTTTATGAGGTGACAAAAGAATTGCATTTGGTGTGTCTGGCGGATGCGGTGGACATCACATTCGAGCAAGCTGCTAAAGATGAAAGATGGCAAGCCGCAATGCAAGAGGAGATGAATGCTATTGTGAAGAATGATACTTGAGAACTTGCGACGTTACCCGAGGGTCATAAGCCCATTGGTGTGAAGTGGGTTTATAAGAAGAAGATGAATGCACAAGGTGAGATAGAAAGATACCAGGCGAGATTAGTAGCGAAGGGATACAAGCAAAAAGTCGAGATTGATTATGAAGAGGTGTTTGCCCTGGTTGCAAGAATGGATACACTTCGACTACTAATTTCGTTGGCGGCTCATAACAAATGGAGTATTTTCCAAATGGATGTCAAATCAGCATTCTTAAATGGAGTACTTGAAGAAGAGGTCTACATCGAACAACCTCTTGGATACATAAAAGAAGGTTAAGAAAATTCGGTGTTAAAATTGAAGAAGGCGTTGTACGGGTTGAAGCAAGCATCAAGAGCTTGGAATACCCGAATTGATACATATTTCAAGGAGCATGGATTTGTGCAATGTCCATACGAGCATGCGTTATATGTGAAGGTACGAAAAAATGATATTTTATTTGTGGCCTTGTATGTTGATGATTTGATTTTTTCGGGAAATAATTTGGACATGATTGAGAAGTTCAAGTTGGAAATGACAAAGGAGTTTGAGATGACTGATTTGGGTCATATGTCATATTTTCTCGGGTTAGAAGTGAATCAAGATGAATCTAGAATTTTTGTGTCTTAAGAGGCATATGCTAAGGAGATTTTAAAGAGGTTTAAAATGGAGGATTGTAATCCCGTTAGCATTCCGGTTGAGAGTGATACAAAATTGTCCGATATGATGAAGGAAAGACGGTTGACACAACTTTATATAGAAGTTTGGTTTGAAGTTTGCATTACCTCACATGCACAAGGCCGGATATAGCATATGGAGTCAGCTTGGTGAGCCGATATATAGAGGAGCGAAAAATGACACATTGGAAAGCCATAAAATGAATTCTTCGTTACATTAAAGGTACACTATCTCATGACTTATTTTATCATTGTACTAATGAGTTTGATCTTGTTGGATATTCCGATAGTGCTTGGTGTGGAGATGTGGACGATAAAAAGAGCACTTTGGGTTTTGTATTTTTTAATGGAAGCACGGCATTTGCATGGCTCACGAAGAAACAACCGATTGTTACTTCATCAACATGTGAAGCGGAATATGTTGCTGCATCATCATGCATATGTCATGCAATATGGCTACGTAAATTATTGAAGGAGATGAATTTTAATCAAGAGAAGCCAACCGAAATTCGAGTGGATAACAAGTCGATAATAGAATTGGCAAAGAACCCGGTGCATCATGAAAGAAGAAAGCACATTGATGTGCGTTTTCACTTCATACAAGAACATGTGAAGAATGGTGTGAAGGATGTGTGTTTTAAAAGTTATTTCTTTTAGTAATAATTTATATGTAGTTCATGATTTTATTACGAATATTATTATTCATGCTCCTTGAGATTTATATGTTATATCTTTGGAAGTGTTCAGGAAGATGCTCTTGGTCTTGAACCATATAACTCCTAAGATGAGAAACATTTAATCACTAAATATGTTCACAATCCTGGTAATTAAGGAGGAACATTAATTACCGAGAAAGATTGTCATGTTGATTAAAGTACATTGAAGTTCTATAAATGTTGATAAAGGATTATCATTTAATAACGTGAATATATAAAATGTGTATTTTATATGTTGAACATGACCTAAATGAATGAAACATTATATGGATTGTGTTTTGTGCCATTAATGTTTCCATTGTATCTTTAGAATCTAAGATATGAGATGTGTAGGTTTTTCACATAAGAAGTATATAATGTGATTGTTATTTAAATACTATCTTCTGAGAGAAATAAAATAGTAGTTCGTTGTGTACAACTTGTGTGGGAAAAATCTATATGTTAATATTATCATTGTCCCTCAATTTGAGTTATGATATTACTGGGCCCCTTTGGTAAAGTGGAATTATATCGCATGCAATATAACTGATGTAGTTATAATTATAATTCACTTGACAAATCAAGAAAAAGAATATAATGCAAGAATGACACGATCCTATTTTGCATATTATTCATAATATCATGTGACAAGGATAAACACAAAATTAGTGGATTGAGTAAATGATTATTATATCGTTTGGATAACTATAATGTAATGATAGAACCTCTTATAGTCAATAATATAAAGTTTTATATTATTGCCAAGATGACATAGATCATCTATACGGTCACACCAACTGAAGAGAAACAACAAGTATTTTATATTTCATAATGATGTATAAGATAAAATACATGAGATGAAATGATAAAATAAAATGTCATAATATGACATGCTTAGACCATAAATGAATTTGTGAAGTTATGCAAATATTATTTAGTATAATGTTGAAATGCATTATAAGAATAATAAGAATATTGCAAAATAGAATAATATTATTAATATTATTTATTCATAAATTAATTTATTAAACCAATCATAAAATGAGATTAAAGATGATAAAATGGTTAAATAAGGCTAGTGGTATTTGTGTAAATAGTTTAAACTTTACACAAATATTAGCCCTAACCCCTTGCCTATTTAAAGGGGTGTAATTAAGGAAAATGAAGAGAATTTTTCTGCTCCTTCCTTGGCCGAAATTTACTGTAGCAAATACTGTCACAACCATTTTTTTTGTTCTAGGCCGAAACCAAGAAGGTTTAACCCTAATTTGAAATCAATCTCTTCTTGATAGGTTTAGCCACCAAGAAATCAAATAGGTTGTTAATTTGAAGATCAAGAGGTGATTGGATCTAAGCCTTGAACTTCACATCCATCTATCTAAGAGGTGTGTTAGTTCGTTGTTAGGTTCAAGGTGAACCAATAGGCGCTTCTGTTCTCTCAGAATGGTAGGGTAGAGAAACAGGTTTCAGTACAGACGGGCTGTACCTTTTAAAACCTTCGTATACTCTCGCTTAGGACCGCAAGTGCACAGTCCTAATCGTTCGTACAGTCGGGTATCGATCCACAGGGACGACTCAAATTCTAAATTTCGACTCAACTTAGTTAGGTACTAGAAGTTGAAAAGGATGTTTGGGTTTGTTTACAGTTCCTAAATTCAATCAACAATTGTAATAACAGAAAATGAAAACAATTAAATGTTTGATTTTTGACTATCTGTAAATAAAAGCGTTTCAAGGGTTTTCAGACTTCATCTTCAACTTTGCTGCTCTGGACTTGTCACGCGACCCGCATACTCTCGTATGTGACCCTTGTGACGCGACCCGCGTGCTCTCTTACGCGACCCGCGTAGCCCTCAAGCCACTCTGGACCTCTCACTCGACTCGCATACTCTCGTATGCGACCTTGTGACGCGACCCGCGTGGTCCTGGAGCTGACACTGAATGTTTCTGATTCTGGTTGTTTAAATCGTGTAAGGCTCGATTGCCCGTACCTAATGTCACTAATCCTCAACTCTCGTGTATTGGCTTAATGGATCTGGTATGGAATTGCAATTTCACCTTCTTAGATTCAATTCAAACCTAAGTTCTTGATCCCGTTTACTAAAGGTATCCACTATTCTTTCGACTAATGAAAATTTCACCTTTCGGCTACTATTGATCTCACCTCTCGGATCTTAGACCTACCTCATTTTCTTAACCTAATTCTCAAGATACATCAAGGCCAAATTACAAAAAGAAATGCCATAAGCAATCAATAGTAGACAATCAAGAATCAATCAAGCAATTTAGGTCAAGCAATTTCATTAATACAAGAATCAAGAAACACGAATAACAATTCAGATTCAATCAACATTCATTATCAAGCAAAGTTTTGGATTACATCTAAATCCCTCAAAACTGAAAATCTACTCAAACATGATCAAAGATAAGAGAAAAGAGATAGAGGTTAGAGCAAATCATGATGGAGGAGAAGAGAATCGAAGAGGATCAAGCTTCAATCGAGATCTTGTCCGAATTTCACCTTTGCTCCAGCTCTCCTCTGTCGCGCGCCAAACCAGGAGCTTCCAATCTCCGATCTCCTCTGTCTCTGTCTGTGGAAATTGATTTCTGGATCCCTCAAATCGCGCAGGCCCAGCTCTTTATATAGAAAACTTACTGGGCTACAATTGGGCCTGGCGCAGTTAATTCGACGCGACCCGCATGGCTCCGGATGCGACCCGCGTCGGGTTGGGTCTGGTGCGCGCTGTGAGGGTCGCGTCTGAGGTCGCGCTGGGCTGTGATGCGACCCGCGTCAGGTTGGATGCGGCTCGCATGGAGGATGTCAAAACTCTGCTCTTTTGCTTGTTTTCGCCCATTTCCTGCAAAGTGATAACCAAAACACAGCAGTACCATATTCTATTGATATTTAATGTAAACAGTGTCATTTAATGGTTCAAACCATCATGTCTGGTTTGGAAAATGGGTCGAAATAATAGATCTATAGTGAGACATCAGCTTCCGAGAAGAACACGAGAACTAGAAGGGAAACCGGCTTCTCTCCATCAAGAGATTTGACAATCTCTTTAGGTAAAGGTTTCCATCCTATTTAGCAATAAATTAGATGAAATTTATTTTAATTTAGTACACATTAGTTTGTTGAAGAAAATCTTGTTTGCTTTTGTTGTATAAATAAGATTTTTTGTGTATTGAGCCAAGTGGTGATAGAAAAATTTTAAATTCTCACCATATAGGCATACACGTGAAATCCCAACATGGTGATGTGGAGATGACTCATGTGGTGAGTCGAGATCAAGTGGCGGATATTTTCACAAAACTGCTACTGTGTGAACTTTTCGAAAAATTCAAGAAATTGCTCGGATTGCGAGAAGGAAGATAGTTAAGTTTAAGGAGGGATGTTAGATTAATAAACTTAATTATTGGTCAAATGTATAACTGGAACCCTCTAGAATCGTCATGAATGTATTGGAGTTATCTAGAAAGTCATATTGTGGTCTTCTAAGTTGTCTTGAAAGGTGAAAAACGTGTATAGAAAATAAAGAGGGTTTTATGAGAGGATTAAATGTTATTTAGTGACGGTAGAGTGTATAGAAAGTTTCTATAGGTCTATATAATGTGTAAGGAGTCTTTTGAATGTAAGAGAGTAAGAGAATATTAAGAATATAAGTTAAAATTTCTGCCATACCAAATTTGCCTCTATATTTAAAAATCGATCTTATCAAGGCTACAGTTGCAAAGCTTGGAAGTACAGTCCGTGCTATGGATTGATATCTTCATTTACAAAATTCAAACAATTAATTCTAACTTTTCAACATGATCACCATATAAACATGTAATTAAAGACCCAATTTTACATTTTTTTTAGATTTCTTTTAATTTTTTTTTTTAAATTGGAAGATGTATTATTACTTTTTTACCATAGCCTTACTCATATTATTACACAATACGTAAACAATCGAGGTTAGTACATGTATTATTGCTTAGATGTCAAATTTTGTAAATCAATACCATCAACATGGCCGTTAATGATTAATTGTTATCCTAAGAACTAACAGTAAATATGTCAAAAGAATTAATTCGAGATACCGAGTTCTTATAATATGTTTGCACATTAAATATTAAGTCTATATCTGGAGTTCAGAGTTATATTGGTGTTTCTTGCTTGACTTAAATTTGCTAATAGTATTAGGTATTGATCATAATTAATACACAAAATATTTTATTACTTGAGGTTATCTATAAGACTACAACATATACAAAGCGCAAAACTTGCAGAGAGAGAGAAATATGTCAGAGAAATAAACAAAAAGTCGATCAAAATATGGTTTCTAAGAAGATCCCTTAATTTGCACTTGATTTTGGTCACAAGGTCCTATTGCTGTTTTAGGTGATAGAAAACAAGAAAGAAAATTTGTTAGATCAAAATAAATCCAAAGACTTGACTTTGGAAATGGTTAAAATTTTGTTAAGCCTTTGATTATTTATCAAAAAGCCGCTAAAATCAAACCCTAAACTCTAAACCCTAAACCCTCAACCCCAAACCCCTAAAGTCAGCTGTCAAACTTTTGTAGCTTGCAAATTAATGTAATTGCGAGTACATTTTGGTGGACGTAAAAAGGAAATATCATAATAGTTGACGTCATACTCATCATAATTAATTGTGAAATTCAGATATGGGAAACATTTATAACCAACTTCATTTTTCAACAATGACCATGGAACTTACTTTTTTTTTTGTAAAACTTTTTGTAATTGCCTGCAACTTCAGTGGATATAAAAAAAGAATAGTCAAACTTATGCATTCCGTCATAGTAGATTCTAGTAGAGACATTGAGTGCGCCCGACAGGGAGGTAGGCTCATCATCTAGTCTGAAGTCTCATGGCCACTAAATTCCTAGGTTGTGCGTGAAAAGGGAAAAACAAAGAAAGGTAATGGAGAGAACAGAGAATTTAGGGAGAGGCAGAGGAGTGAAAAACTAAGAATTTAGGGGTTTAGACGAAGAGAAGCAAGATATGGGAAACATGTGTCGACGAGGGAGATTCAAATTTATTGGCTCCATTG
This sequence comes from Carex kokanica, assembly GCA_025461125.1. NCBI lineage: Eukaryota > Viridiplantae > Streptophyta > Magnoliopsida > Poales > Cyperaceae > Carex > Carex kokanica. The sequence continues at coordinate 5,159 of JAJGRX010000991.1, read as the reverse complement.
GATGCAAATCAGCACTGCAATGAACAGTGCAAAACCCTTCCCAGATTATATATATAAATAATAGATATTTCATCGTGCGAGGTTAAATTCGATTCCTATGACTTCGTAAATTTTAATTATCCAAGTCCGAAGCCCGAAGGGTACATTAGCTCTCTCGTTTTATCGTTTCAAAATCTCCTATCCTAATTAAATGGATTCAGATCCTTCTGTTCCGTTGTAGACACCAAATTCGAATATAATCCAAATATAACCGAGTAGACTGCGGGCACGCAAGCCTCCGGCGCTGTGTGCCTGGATCCGTTGTATTCGGATTCGTAAGTTGGTTGTCTTTTCATCTACTACATGTTGTATTTCATCATCTTCTAGTTCTATTTCATATTATTCTAGTTGTATTCATCTTCTTCTAGTTGTATTTCATCTTCTTCTAGCTGTCTTTCACGTTGCACTTGTTATCTTTCTTGTTCTACTAGTTGGATTTTATAGTCTACTACAGGTTTTATTTCATCTTCTTCTTGCTATCTTTCATGTTGTACTTGTTGTTTTCGTCTACTACAGGTTTTAATTTCATGTTCTTCTAGTTGTATTTCATATTATTCTAGTAGTATTTTGTCTTCTTGCAGTATATTTCATATTATTCTAGTTGTATTTCATCTTCTTCTAGCCGTATTTCACGTTGCACTGGTTGTCTTTCTTGCTCTACTAGTTGGATTTAATCGTCTAATACATGTTGTATTTTATCTTCTTCTAGTTGTCTTTCATGTTCTACTTTTGTTTTCGTCTACTAAAGGATGTATTTGATCTTCTTCTAGTTGTTTCATTTTCTACTAGTTGTCTTTCATTTTCTACTGGTTGTCTTTCTCCTACTACAGGTTGTATTTCACCATCTTCTAGATGTATTTCATATTTTTCTAGTTGTATTTCATATTCTTCTAGTTGTATTTCATATTATTGTAGTTGTATTTCATCTTCTTCTAATTGTATTTCACCATGTACTGGTAGTCTTTCTTGTTCTACTAGTTGGCTTTAATCATCTACTACATGTTGTATCTTATCTTCTTCTAATTTCTTTCATAGTTCAACTTGTTGTTATCGTCTACTACATCATGTATTTCATCTTGTTCCAGTTATATTATACGTTGTCTTTCATATATACTACATGTTGTATTTCATCATCTTCTAGTTCTATTTCATCTTCTTCTAGTTCTATTTCATATTCTTCTAGTTCTATTTCATATTCTTCTGGCTGTCTTTTACGTTGCACTGGTTGTCTTTGTTGTTCTACTAGTAGGCTTTTTATCTACTACATGTTGTATTTCATCTTCTTCCAGCTGTCTTTCATAATTTACTTGTTGTTTTTGTCTACTACAGGTTTTATTTCATATTGTTCTAGTTGTATTTCATATTATTCTAGTTGTATTTCATCTTCTTCTAGTTGAATTTCATATTATTCTAGTTGTATTTCATCTTCTTCTAGCCGTCTTTACGTTGCATTGGTTGTCTTTCTTGCTCTACTAGTTGGTTTTAATCGTCTAATATACTTGTATTTTATCTTCTTCTAGTTGTCTTTCATGTTCTACTTTTTGTTTTCGTCTACTAAAGGATGTATTTGATCTTCTTCTAGTTGTATTTCATTTTCTACTAGTTGTCTTTCAATTTTTACTGGTTGTCTTTCATCTACTACAGGTTGTATTTCACATTCTTCTAGGTTATTTCATATTTTTCTAGTTGTATTTCATATTCTTCTAGTTGTATTTCATAATATTGTAGTTGTATTTCATCTTTCTAATTGTCTTTCACCTTGTACTGGTTGTCTTTCTTGCTCTACTAGCTTCAATCGTCTACTACATGTTGTATCTTATCTTCTTTTAATTGTCTTTCATAGTTCTACTTGTTTTCGTCTACTACATGTATTTCATTTCTTCTAGTTGTATTTCATTTTCTACTAGTTGTCTTTCATGTTCTACTAGTTGTCTTATCTATGTACTACAGGTTGTATTTCATCATCTTCTAGTTTCTATTTCATCTTCTTCCAGTTGTATCTCATGTTCTTCTGCCTGTCTTTCACGTAGCACTGGTTGTCTTTGTTGTTTAACTAGTTGGCTTTTATCATCTACTACATGTTGTATTTCATCTTCTTCTAGCTGTCTTTCATGATTTACTTGTTGTTTTCGTCTACTACAGGTTTTATTTCATATTCTTCTAGTTGTATTCATCTTATTCTAGTTGTATTTCATCTTATTCTAGTTGTATTCATATTATTCTAGTTGTATTTCATCTTCTTCTAGCCATCCTTAACGTTGCACTGGTTGTCTTCTTGCTCTACTGGTTTTAGTCTAATACATGTTGTATCTATATTATCTAGTTTTTTTCATGTTCCACCATTTGTTTTCGTCTAGTACAGGTTTTATTTCATCTACTACAGGTTGTATTTCATATTATAGTTGTATACAATCTTCTTCTCGTTATATTTCATATTATACTAGTTGTATTTCATATTCTTCTAGTTGTCTTTTACCTTGTACTGGTTGTCTTTCTTGCTCTACTAGTTGGCATTCATCGTCTACTACATGTTGTATTTTATCTTCTTCTAATTGTGTCTTTCAGTTCTACTTGTTGTTTTCGTCTATTATATGATTTATTTCATCTTCTTCTAGTTGTATTCGATTTTCTACAGGTTGTCTCTCAAGTTCTATTTGTTGTCTTTCATCTACTAAAGATTGTATTTCATCATCTTCTAGTTCGCTTTCATATTATTCTAGTTGTATTTCATCTTCTTCTAGTTGTATTTCATTTTCTTATAGCTGTCTTTCACGTTGCTTTAGTTGTCTTTCTTGTTCTACTAGTTGGCTTTTATAGTCTAGTACATGTTGTATTTCATCTTCTTCTTGCTATCTTTCATGTTATTTTTTTCGTCTACTACAGATTTTATTTCATGTTTCTTCTAGTGGTATTTCATATTTCTAGTAGTATTTTGTCTTCTTCTAGTGGTATTTCATCTTCTTCTAGCCGTCTTTCACGTTGCACTGGTTGTCTTTCTTGCTCTACTAGTTGGTTTTAATCGTCTAATACATCTTATATTTTATCTTCTTCTAGTAGTCTTTCATGTTCTATGTTTTGTTTTCGTCTACTACAGGATGTATTTGATCTTGTTCTAGTTGTATTTCATTTTCTACTAGTTGTCTTTCATTTTCTACTGGTAGTCTTCAACTACTACAGGTTGTATTTCACCTTCTTCTAGATGTATTTCATATTTTTCTAGTTGTATTTCATTTCTTCTAGTTGAATTTCATAATATTGTAGTTGTATTTCATCTTCTTCTAATTGTCTTTCACCTTGTACTGGTTGTCTTTCTTGCACTACTAGTTGGCTTTAATCGTCTACTACATGTTGTATCTTATCTTTTTCTAATTGTCTTTCATAGTTCTATGTTTTCGTCTACTACATGCATTTCATCATCTTCTAGTTGTATTTCATTTTCTACTAGCTGTCTTTCATGTTCTACTAGTTGTCTTATATATATACTACAGGTTGTATTCCATCATCTTCTAGTTCTATTTCATCTTCTTCTAGTTGTATCTCATCTTCTTCTGGTTGTCTTTCACGTTGCACTGGTTGTCTTTTATTGTTCTACTAGTTGACTTTTATCACGTACTACATGTTGTATTTCATCTTCTTCTAGCTGTCCTTCATTATTTACTTGTTGTTTTCGTCTACTACAGGTTTTATTTCATATTTCTTCCAGTTGTTCATCTTATTCTAGTTGTATTTCATCTTCTTATTGTTGTATTTCATATTATTCTAGTTGTATTTCATCTTCTTCTGGCCATCCTTAACGTTGCACTGGTTGTCTTTCTTGCTCTACTAGTTGGTTTTAATCGTCTAAAACATGTTGTATCTCATCTTCATCAAGTTGTTTTTCATGTTCCATTTTTTGTTTTCGTCTAGTATAGGTTTTATTTCATCTACTACAGGTTGTATTTCATATTATTATAGTTGTATAATCTTCTTCTCGTTATATTCATATTATACTAGTTATATTCTTCTTCTAGTTGTCTTTGACCTTGTACTGGTTGTTTTCTTGCTATACTAGTTGGCTTTCATCGTCTACTACATTTTGTATTTTATCTTCTTCTAATTGTCTTTCATAGTTCTACTTGTTGTTTTCGTCTACTACAAGATTTATTTCATCTTCTTCTAGTTGTATTCGATTTTCTACAGGTTGTCTTTCATGTTCTATTGGTTGTCTTTCATCTACTACAGGTGTATTTCATGATCTTCTAGTTCTATTTCATATTATTCTAGTTGTATTTCATCTTCTTCTAGTTCTATTTCATTCTCTTCTTAGCTGTCTTTCACGTTGCATTAGTTGTCTTTCTTGTTCTACTAATAGGCTTTTATCGTCTACTACATGTTGTATTTTATCTTTTCTTGCTATCTTTCAAGTTATTTTTTTTCGTCTAATACAGGTTTTATTTCAAGTTCTTCTAGTTGTATTTCATATTATTTCTAGTAGTATTTGTCTTCTTCTAGTGGTATTTCATCTTCTTCTAGCCGTCTTTCACGTTGCACTGGTTGTCATTCTTGCTCTACTAGTTGGTTTTAATCGTCCAATACATCTTGTATTTTATCTTCTTCTAGTTGTCTTTCATGTTCTACTTTTTGTTTTCGTCTACTACATGATGTATTTGATCTTCTTCTGTTGTATTCATTTTCTACTAGTTGTCTTTCATTTTCTACTGGTTGTCTTTCATCAACTATAGATAGGTTGTATTTCATCTTCTTCTAGGGTATTGAAAAATTATTGTAGTTCTATTTCATCTTCTTCTAGTTGTCCTTCACCTTGTACTGGTTGTTTCTTGCTCTACTAGTTGGCTTTATCGTCTAATACATGTGTATCATCTTCATCAAGTTGTTTTTAATGTTCCATTATTTGTTTTCGTCTAGTATAGGTTTTATTTCATCTACTACAGGGTGTATTTCATATTATTATAGTTGTATACAATCTTCTTCTCGTATATTTCCATATTATAATAGTTTCATATTTCTAGTTGTCTTTGACCTTGTACTGGTTGTCTTTCTGCTATACTAGTTGGCTTTTCATCGTCTACTACATTTGTATTTTATCTTCTTCTAATTGTCTTTCATAGTTTCTACTTGTT